>JAJLRJ010000010.1:29883175-30355363 GCA_024195265.1 Dendrophyllia cribrosa
GTAGGCAATAATGGCTGATTTCTTTGCTTTCGGTTGTTTTGCTCGACGTCTGAATTAAATCAGGGAATGCGAATAAGATTTTGTACTGTACTTGTTCAGTTCTGGGTTGCGTTACTTTGCTAGGCTTGCTTGACTCCTTCATTATGTGAGTTAGTGTCACGCAAGCGTTTGCAGTAGAGACAAAGCGTGACAGTTCTGTCGTCGATAGGGTGAAGGAAAAACGGCTTGCGTCTTTAAATTAACAGAAATATAAACATTTTCTACAAATAGGAAGAATGACGACAATCGATATGGGTTTAGTGAGGGACTAATTTTCTAACTGGCCATCGATTTGTCTCGGTTACCATGCCGGTTTTCTGGGCACCTTGAAAGTCAAAATTCGAAGACTTCAAAGTCCTTGAAAAGTATATTTGGTGCTGGAAATTTTCTGGATTAATTATTCGATGAAGCAAATTAACGCACAAACGAAATGTGGCAAAAATTTGCCAAAAGGAAACAAATTCTTTCTGGGACATTTGGTGCCGAGAAAGCAACTTTTTTATTGCTTTGTGCCCTTGAAAAGTACTTTCAAGTTCTGGGCCCAGAAATGGTATGAATCCTTGCTCATGTCTTTTCCTTGTTTAAAAAGAAAGGCAACTGTTGGCCCGTTTGTTCAGACTCGTACCCAGTCGCTATTAATTGGTTTTTAGGGCGAGAGAAGATTGAATACTAGGGGGTGTCATGGGATTCCCTCGACCCTTCCCATGACACCCCGCGCGCCTCAGTTCACCCTAGAATCCAATCTTCTCTCGCCCCAATTAAAAAAAACAATTAATAGCGACTGAGTACGAGTCTGCCGTTTGTTTATTCCGTTAGGATTTTGCATTTGAATATTACGATTTCTTTTCAGACATCGCGTTTGTTGTACAAATGGTTAATTTAAAGCTTAACTTTCACATTCTCATAGTCGAACTTCTGCTCAAATAATAGTGTGCCAATGTCTCAGTGGCCTTCATTTGAATGTTAGGATTACATCCACAGTCTTAAAAGTTAGAACCACCTTGTACAGCATAATAAACAGCACCGCAGGAAAGTACTTCTCGGTAGCTTTCACTTGAATGGTCACACTTTAGGATTTCATCCACAGACTTAAAAGTTAGAACTACCTTGTACAGCACAATAAACAGTACCACAGGAAAGTACTGCTCAATAGCTTTCATTTAAATAGCCACACCTTAGAATTTCATCAACAAACTCAAAAGTTAGAATCACCTTGTACAGCACAATAAACCGTACCACAGTAAATTACTGATCGGTAGCTTTCATTTGAATGCATTCAAGAATTTCATCCACGCATTCAAAAGTTAGTTAGAACCATCCTGTACAGCAAAATAGACAACACTACAGGAAAGTACTGCTCAATAGCTTTTATTTGAATGCTCGCGTTTTGGGATTTCAAACCAAAATAAGCAAAACGACGAGTAGTACTTTAGCTCTTCCAGACCTCTATTTTTATTGGCCCCGTAGTACTGTAGCTTCTATTGTGTTTAGGTCTAGGGCTATTGTTTCTGTTGTTTAACCAATTGTTTCGTTAACCAATCACTGAGCTTGTTTGGAAAGGTACAGCCTCTCCCAAAACGAGCGCGTTTCTGGCACTCGGGAAATAGAAGGGGTAACGCATAATCAAACGTTACGGAGTTCGTTGCATCTTTGAAGGTTCGGTTATAGGAAGGGAAAGCGCAACCTCGTTCCCAGGGTCTCTCTTCTTTCCGCGGGAAGAAGAGAGACCCTGGGAACGAGGTTGGGGAAAGCGGTTTTCAGTTGAGTGTCGTAAAACCAAAACCAAAGTAATCTGACCAATCACAACAGACAGACAATCCAATGAACCAATCAGAACATGAAGCAAATAAATGTAGCCGGCGCCTAGCGCGGGAAAACGCGTGCGAACAAGTCACGGGTTTGATATTTTACTTTCGATTGGTTGATAAAATAGCGCGAGATGTTTTAGCCAATCACAAAGCTTAGCAGTACAAAACCAAAGCAATTGCAAAATTACTTTCGGCGCTCAATTGAAACCGCTCTATATGTATTGTATATTCAATTGAAACTAAATACAGTGGAACCTTCTTGTGCGACAAGCTCGTTAAACGGCGACCACTTGTTCATGATACCAAGTTTAATTTTTAGTGACTACCTCTTCTTGACGATCACCTTAACTGGCACTTAGGCGTTCTCCCCCTCTTACAGCCGAGCGCGACGTCCACGTAGGGTCCTAAAGATGAAATATGTGTCGGCCGCGGTATGCCATTCGGTGACGTCATGAATTGGCGCTAAACGTTGAGTGAGCGGGAAAGGGACGCCTGTGTACTTCAGATATTCGACTGCTAACGTTTTGTGTAAGAGATGCGTAGTTAATGTTTTGTTTCATTTACAGTTGTGTGGTGTCACATAACCCGTGAAATAGAAATTAGACAAATAGACAGTAGTGGACATTAATCCTATTGTTCAGTTTTTTTTTTAATTTTGGCTATATCACAGTGACTGTAATTTTGTTTCGCGGGTTTTCTAAAATCACTCTATTGAAGTTAACAAAAATCGCTATGTTACTCCCGTTAAATATTGACGATTTCAATTTTCGTCAAGAGATCCATTAATAAATCTTAAAATGAAAGACAAAAACAACATACACCCTGTGCTATTATAACTTTATTTCTAATTTAAAAGGGCAATGTCACGGAAAAAGCATATGGTAGAGTCTACCTTCTATAGCTCAGAAAGAGGTCGGACACTTACTGAGAATTACATAACGTAATGTCGACACTTAGAATTTTATTTTCAATAAATTAAGTGTAAAAAAGAAAATCTAAAATCCTCACTCAGGATTGAACCTGTTACGTCAGCTACGCTTAGACTTACATAGCCTACCGTACCACCTTGCTTCTCGGGTTGTTTAGGCCTAAATTTAACAACATAAACTGCTAACCCTTAACTGAAAGCTAACCAGTTATTCCGTTATGTAAGTCTCAATAAGGTGTCCGACCTCCTTCTGAGCTATGGAATCTGGACTTTTCCTTAGCATATTTGCCCCCAATGTCGTTCACAGAGTCCACGTTACCCTTGTCCAGCAAAACGGACGCGGGACTCTGGGAACGAGATAGATTTGCCCATGCACAAAATGCTCCTGCAACACCGAAACCGTCAAATGAATCCTTAATCTCGTACCAAGATCTCACTCGCGCTTGTACTGAACTGAAATGTTCCGCCTGACCGTGGGAGATCTGGGTACGAGATTAGTGAATCCTCGAAGGGAAACAATCAGTTTTTAAATAGACTGCAAAACAGTCGGTTTTTTTTCCGCTGGCTCGCTCGCAAAGGCGCGAAGCGCCAAAAGCGGCTGAAGTTTGGATACCCGCGCGCGAGCCTCACACGGGCGTGTGAGCGTCTCTCTCCAGTCTCGCTCCCCATATTCACACTCGCTCCAGACCTTCCGTTTAAAGACCGTGCGCATTCGTATGACCAACGCAAAAAATACGACTGTTTTGCAGTCTAGTTTTTAAACGATTTTTACAAAACCCAACAAGTCCTCAGATCGCAAATTTCAAAGCCAAAAAGGCCTTAGCACCTCCCTGTCACTGTTACACCTGAGTACCCCTCCCCTCACCCTCGTGCGTTTACAACTCGAGTTTGATTAGTATATCTGAATAAATCAGCCCATTGCTATATGGCTACATATAGTAGAACAAGGAGCAAAGGACCGCGAACGAAAATGCTGCCCTGGGTACCAGAGGTATTCTCGCGGCGAGCTTCGTGACTTGTCGGCCGAAGGCCGATCAACGAGTGGCGAAGCCGCGAGTCACAATAGAGACATTATTCCGACACCGGAAACCGCGCAAGAAAAACCTCTGGCACCCAGGGTACTATATGGCCAGCCTTGCATTCAGTTTGTTTCATTACGCTTCGAGTAACGTCTGGCTCATCTGGCAAAACCGGACCCGGCACTGCAATTTATTTACGCGTTATGCAGACCTCTGCATTCAAAGTTTCTATCAAAGATCACTTGGAGACAGTGATACTTTACTAGTTCCTCAGACCAGAACAGTGCAAGCTTTGCTCAACCTCGTTCCCAGGGCTTTTCCCTTCGAGAGAGGGGCGGCGGGAAAAGCCCTGGGAACGAGGTTGACCTTTGCTTGCACTGTTCGACACTGACGTCACTCAGACCAGACAAACAAACAAACCAAACAGACCGGCGAATTTAATTCGTGAAATGCCGGAATTGGAGAGTTATGCTGTGTTCACACTAGGACGTAACATGTTTAGTCTGATCACGAACGAAACATGATTCACTGTGAAAAGTGTTCGCATCAGGCGGTACAGTGCGCGAATGATGATTAAAACATGTTTTTAATGAGCATGATTGAAACTTTCTCACGAGGTAGTTTCGATCTAATACCCCATTCACACCAACGCTTAAACATGTTTTAATGTTGTTTAGTTTAAAACAGGTTGAGAAAAATACCTCCTAAACCTCCCGTAATATTTGGAGTGAAATCTTTACTAAAAGAACTTTATTGACTTTTATTATCATTCCAGGTAGTTTGGGTCATATACATTCAAAAACGTTCAGGATAGAGGCTAAAGACGTAGTTCCGACTAAACAACATTTAAACATGTTTAACCGTTGGTGTGAATGGGGCTTAAGTTAGCGGAAATGTCATCTCGTTGTTAAAGAGTATACTGCCCTTTGTTCCAGAAGGGCTTGACACAAGTGAGTTTAAACCTCGAAAACATGCAAGAACAAGTTTGAGCTCTATTTTTTTCCATTTCATGTGTAATTAAATAATTATAAAGATTGTGCGCAAGCTTACGTCTGTTTACACTGCATGAAAAAATGGATTTACATGAGTGACAAAACAGTAGTAAACATGTAGTAAAGACGACATTTGCACAACTTTGCCCATATTTGCAGCAAATCAAACTTGATGTTTGCACTTTATTTGCAAAGAAAGCAAAGGTGGTAAATACCGCATTTTCTTTAGGTTTGCTTGGCATGGCAAAGATGAGCAAATATGAGATTTGTTTGGGGTAGCAAAGATATAGTAAATTTTGCGCAGATGTATATTTACACCACATTTGCACACAATTTGCACGCGAGCAAAGATGTATGTTTACATTCACTTCACACCCAGCGCAAATTTGGTTCAAATTTAGAGGCCTAAATTTGCTACATATTTGCTCAATGTGTAAACTTGAGTAAATTCATTTTTTCGTCCAGTGTTAGTAAAACGTTAAACAACCAGGCGTAAAAAGGTGTTTTGAAATTAACAGGCGATGTAGCAGCTCTCGTAAGCTCTTACACCATTGGTTGGCTGGCTACCCTTCGAGAGAACAATAGAACAAACAACAGAACAATAAACCCTAGCCCTAAAAATAATAGCAACTGTGTTTTTATACAAAACCAATGAAAATAGGTTTCTGAGTGCTGCTTCACTACCGAAATTCAGGCAGTTTCTTGGTGTTGCGATCACCAAATGACGTAAAACAAAAGATTCAAAAGAAAGTAAACAATACCCACACCACAACACAAAAGCTAACCAACAATAGTTTCCGCAACACCAAGAAACACCCGAAATTCACAACTAATGTGAACAATTAAATTGTAAAAATGTTTAAAACAAGTTTACTCTAAACATGCTAAATAGTAATAAAATAAATAAATAGGAATTTTATAAATGGCAGTCCACAAGGTGCATGGCTTTACTTCCACTGTTTCTGGATGGGGGGGGGGGGGGGGGGGGGGGGCGGGGGGGGGGGGGGGGGACCGGAGTACCCGGAGGAAAAACCCCTCGAAGCAAGGATAAGAAGCAATAACAAACTCATGAGTGAAATGATAATTTCATGAGTACCAATGATAATTATACGAGTACCAATGATAATTATACGAGTACCAAGGATGATTATATGGGTACCAAGGATAATCCAGGAACTCTCTCCATAAACCTATATGCAGTGGGCCACCAGATATCCAGCTACTTGATTTGAACACGTTAGGAGAACGTAAGTTAAAGAAAATGTCACAAAGACGACAACAGAGTATTTGTACAAAGGAAGTCAGATAGTTTCTGTTAAAGGTGACTTGAAGTGATGTGGCAACGCGTGATTCGTGTGACATGTGGGTACATAGTACGGAACCTGATATGGTGAACGGGTCATTGTGTAATCTATTTGCGCTGGCATTCTTACTGGCGTTATTTAGCTCGCTACACCGTGCTGAAGAGTTGCAATAACAACGAAACAGCAGTCCACGGTTGCGATCTTACTTTATCGGTTTCTGTCGTGATGGTGTCTCGCAAAGTCTACTTTTTACGTAGTCAGATCAGCCCTGCAGTTACATACATACATAAAACTTTTGTATGTTTGTTCATTTTTTGGCGGGTTAAATCTCTCGCAGATCCTACGTATTCCGTTAGCAGCATTATCGTTCAGGAAAGTGCTGGAGCTGGTACTGCGGAAGAACGTGTGAGCCAAAACGAGATCCGTTTAATCCCGTATATTTTGCAAACGACAAATCCATTGAGGTTAACCGCATTGTTTTTACATTGTCATCATTAAAACAACACAAAGATGAGTTGGAAATTCAAGAGAAAAACCTTATCCTACTTCTTGACGAACTTCAATAAACAGAGATTTCAGAGATGTCAAATGCGGTGGCAACTGAGATGTCACATGCATGTTGCAACTGATGAAGTTAGCAAATTTCCACCGGTTTTCCGTGGTATGGACTCTTATTTACCACGATTTACGTCATCACATGGTCAAAATGTTGTGGACTCGCGAGGCGCAGCCGAGTGAGTCAGCAACAAATTTTGACCCTGTGATGACGTAAATCGTGGTAAATAAGAGTCCACACCACGGAAAACCGGTGGAAATCTGTTTTTTACAACAATATTTAGAAAAAATACAAGGAAAAATCGAAGTTTCGTTACAAAACGTGATGCATTGCGTGAGCAAGCGTTGTCTATAACTTGCATTGCGTGATGTTAGCGTCAGCACCGTTGTCTGCACTCTCATTTACCAACCGCATCGACCAATCAGACTGCGAGATTACCGGCAATTATGGAAAAATTGAAAATATCTCACCAATCATCCAGAACACACAAGAGACGTTTTCAGAAGGACAACGTGTATTCAGTAACTAGAAGGTAAACTAAGGGGAGCGCAGTGAACAATATTTTTTGGGATCAAGGGAACATGCAAAAGAATATCTCAAAACAAAAAAACCTGACCAAAATGAACAATTTAAAAAAAGCAAAATATTAAAATGCAAAATTGAATTTATTATTGGAAGCAGGGGAAAATGTGCGCCAACTGCCCCTTCGCCCCCCGCTCCCCCCCCCCCCCCCCCCCCCCCCCCCCGGCACTGATGGTGCAGTTTCTACTCTCAAGTTGTCAACATTTATATCTGACTACATCTACCTCATGAAGAAGACTACAATTAACGGTATTGTCTGATCTGTTTAAAGAAGAGCTTTAGTCTTGTACATTTCTTCAGTTTTATTATTTTATTGTAGCAGAAACCCACTTATGGGTTTCTGATTGTACTTAGGCGTTAGTCTCTACTGTAAATAGGTAATATCTTATTTTCTATTTAGATTAGTTGTTCTCAATTAGTAGAGGGTTCCCCCTCGGTTAAAGTTATTGTTATCTTTTATATTCGGAACAAATATCATGAAGTTTTCTATATCCTACAAGGGGGGCAATTTTATGGAATCTTTTACCGGCCGAGTGCCATAAAGTAGTATGCTTAATTTGGGGTTTTACTAGAATGATTTAGAAGCTGAACATAATTCAGGCATTGACTTTGGCAACCTGTACTTCATCCATTACTCATGAGTAGTGTGGAGAAGTGGTTTCATTCTCTTTATATAGTTTTTAGCGTATTGATCTTATTGTATCTCATCTCATTGTACTTTATCTTTTGTACATATAGTTTTTAGCGTTATTTTACAATTAGCGATTATTTTTACACGACCCCACAAGCTGTTAAGCTTTAAATTTCATCGTGTTTAAATAAAGGTTTTATTATTATTATAATAATTTATACACTGGCATAAAAGATTGTCACAAACACGATGAGAGTCGTACAATATACATGAACTGTTTATTGAAACGACTTGCACCGCCTTTAGAGACAACAGTTCCATTTCAGATTCCGCTCCATTTCATCTTGATTAACAGTATCAGTAACAGTAATAGTATCCTCTTAGTATCCGGCACATTCACGAACAGAGACACACGGAAAATAATGCATATTTTGTTTATTATAGCAGTTAAACGCTTAGATAAAGTATGACGGGGATGAAATGCTCCTCTCGTCACACTTTTGCCCCCATAGACTCGATAGTTTGGAGGCCTATTAAAAACCTTCCCTAAACCGAAGCCACTACACGGCGCGTGTAATGCACATGTACACCCACGCACATGCGCCACACATGCACGCGCTAAAACGCACGAGACACGCACGAGATACGCTCACGCAATCAGTTACGCATACAACCCTAACCTTCGCTCTAGAACACCTAAAGAAAGCCAAATGTGTTAAAAAGTAAGCTGAAAGTCCCATTTTCTGCCTACGAGCAAACTCTCCTTTGGGCGGACTCCAAGAGGCAAGAAAGTTTACGTCGCAGGTCGGTTAAAATCTGTATCGCCGTGCAATATGCCATGTATGCATCCCAATGTGTCCGTAGTAAAGCTGAGTTAGTACAGAGCGTTTTCACTTGACGTCATAGCCGCCATATTGGTGTTCCCGTACAAAAGAATTTTAAGTAACTTCTTTTGTTAGGAACACCAACATGGCTGCCATGGCCTTTGTCATTTGAGTCCCACGGGAATGAGTGAAAACGCTCTATAATATCCTAAAATTTACGCTCGAAAGCAACTTTTTAAAAAGCAAACCATAACACGAAATCTTTATCACAGCTTATGTTTTCGCTGTAAATATTTTTGTTTTTCTCGTTTAAGTGCGTTTGCAACGCTCCCCCGGCCGTCAACAACAAGCTCAATGATAGAGCCATTTTTCCTGTTTGAGTTTTTTAATGTTAAGCTTGAGTTTTAAATAGCATGATTTTTAATAAAAAAAGAGACTATAAATCGAGAAAGGGGAAAACCCGCGGAAGGCCAAACTTCACTTCCAATCAGAAGAGAACGCGATATAGTTTCTAGACAATGATAGACAATAGTAGTTTCTAATTTACAAAAATTAGCATCGCGAGAACTTCCTGCCAACAAAACGGAGTTTTAATTCAGTTGCATTGGACTTCATCCTGAATGCCTGAAGACCTTTACCTTTTTCTAAACATGTCTGCAATAAAACATTTAGTAATGTTATTAAACGAACGTTATTTTTTACTAACAGTTAAGTCTGTGGGCAAAATCTTGAAAACAAAACTTGTGCGGACAATACAAATGAAAGCTGCGGAGTAGTATTTTCCTGGTGGTTCTTAAACTGAGTGTGACCATACAAACTGATGAAAGCTATAACAGGAATAAACTTTCGTTTTGCACTTATATAAACAGTGTTTATTTATATAAGGTGGATCCAACGTCTGAGTCTGTGGATAAAATCCTGAAGTGTGCTCATTCAGACGAAAGCTATTGCCGGCAGTACGTTCCCGTGGTGCTGTTTATTATGCTGTACAAGGTGCTTCTAACATTTGAGTCTGTGGATAAAATCCTTGAGTGTGGCCATTCAAATGAAAGCTATTGAGCAATACTTTCCTGTGGTACTGTTTATTATGCTGTACAAGGTGGTTCTAACATTTGAGTCTGTGGATAAAATCCTTAAGTGTGGCCATTCAAATGAAAGCTACTGAGCAGTACTTTCCTGTGGTACTGCGAGTTTATTATGCTGTACAAGGTGGTTCTAACTTTTGAGTCTGTGGATAAAATCCTTAAGTGTGACCATTCAAATAAAAGCTACTGAGCAGTACTTTCCTGTGGTACTGTTTATTATACTGTACAAGGTGGTTCTAACTTTTGAGTCTGTTGATGAAATCCTAAAGTGTGACCATTCAAATGAAAGCTATTGAGCAGTACTTTCCTGTGGTACTGTTTATTATACTGTACAAGGTGGTTCTAACTTTTGAGTCTGTGGATGAAATCCTAAAGTGTGACCATTCAAATGAAAGCTACTCAGCCGTTTACTTTCCTGTGGTGCTGTTTATTATGCTGTAAAGGGTGCTTCTAACTTTAATTTGAGTCTGTGGATAAAAATCTAAAGTATGACCACTTAAGTAATAACAGCTCTTGAAACTAAGCACTTTCCTCGTAGTTTTGTACCAGTAGAAAGTGGGAAGTTGGACCCGCTCTTAGGAGGTAAATTGTGACCGTCTAACATAAAACCTACTTATATCAAAGAGTAATACTCGTATTGGACTGTGTACAATCTCCTCCTCCCTTTAATTTTTCTTGAGCGAGGGGGCGTACACAGGCTCAGACACTCACGTACATAACGAAACTGAAAACATTTTAGTTAAAATTAAATGTATTATATACAAAACAAGATCAGATGCTACGGAAAAATCACCCCAGGGTAGAAGAGAAATAATTATATTGGGCTTGTAAAAAATACTAATGCCTACTGAAGACTGGAGAAATCGATATCATAGAGTCATAGGGTTTCACGTCCATGTGTCTTCTATAAGCTGGCTCTTTAACAATAAAAAACTTACCTTGGTTTGTCTGAAAGAAATCCCCATCCTTAAAGCGCGAAAACAATGGGGACAAAACGTCTGGACTGTACGTTTCTAGCATTGAACATGAACGTGTTTTGATGACTGCAGAATATTTCTCACGCAAACGTCTTCTTACACGCGAATCAGTCGACTAAAAAGTTGAATGGCTGGTTCAGTTGTAGAGGTTTCCGATCATAACGGATCCGCTTGCATCATCAACCTGCCACACCATATATGCCATGCTCTGGGCGAATTAAAATAATTTAAACCTGTCTATTTTTTGTTAAAACACTAAGTTGATATATGCATGCCTGTCACTTTTTCAGGGTGTGTAATGATTAGTTTAAGTGCATGCCGAAACAGGATTGTCCGATATCTAGTTTGTATAAAACAATGGATACAACAAAACGAACAAACAGGTTAGTTGTACCATAACCGAGTTTCCAGACCTGGCCCGGATCAGTAAAATTCAAACTTGAAAGTGAAAATAGGGACACACTGAACTCTGTGACTTTAGAGGAGAAGAAAGAAAAAAACACACGACTCGAAATAACAATTAAAGAAAATAATATAGACGAACTACTCACTGGCATAACTGGATAGGGTTCTTGGTGATTTGTGTCACTCACTCAGGATGAAAGTCGACATATAATCCGTAATATTTTGTTTATATTTACCAAAGAAGAAGAATATCGGGGAAAAAATCCATCCTTGCCATCCATCGCCAAAGTAAACTATACAGTGCATCAATATAATGGTTTTCAACAAAATGTGTATACCATAATTTTCTTTGCTTAAAACTTCCTGTCTGATTAGTGTGTTTACAGCTGGTGTTCTTTTTATAAATCATTCGTGCACTCACTCCTCGCTATCTGATAGAAATCAGTAAGAAAATGACGGCTAAATTTAAACAAAGAGCTCTTAGACATCCAACGTCGTATTTAGTTTAGCAGGTTTAGGCATCTTAAAATAACTCAAACATTATAATTTGAATATTTTTTTATGCTTTTATAATACCGACAAATTGTCGTTTAATGAGTTCTTGCCAATATATTTACTTTCCTAGCTTAACACTTCCTGTCACGGCTAACACGCTTTCAGTGTAAAATGAAGCGTGAAAAACTTTCGACTTAACCCAACAAGATGTTATTATCAATGTATATAACTTGTCTTACTCAAACATCACTTGAATCTAGCTAGCATGCAACTGGAACTCAGTTGGGTGTAATGTAGTCGGTCTTCGACTCTGTTTGATCGTGCGCCCCTTCGTGCAAGCGCACTCACGCTGCCTCCTGCGCACCGGGCCCGCGCATTCGTTGCCATTCTCGTTCCCAGAGCTACACGTTTCTTTTAATTGCGTCACGTTTCAACCGCTGACCAAACGAAACGAGGGCCCTGATTTGTTGCTGTTTCAGCGGATTATCAAGTTTATCTAGAGGGTCGTCGATTCCAATAAAGGCGACGCTGTTGTCGCTAGAAGAAAATAGCGGGCGAGCAGAGAAAACCACGAATAAGGCTGCTTACTCAAGAATCGTGGAGTATGTTTTCTCGTGACACATGCTAAAACGCCATCTTTTGGTTATTTGCAGCGATTGGCAAATTTGTTTTACTCAAGAGAACATCCCGTTATGTTCTCTTGTTTTACTGCAATCTGGAACCCTGTTTTAATTTCATCACGTTTAACGGAACAGAATCCCTTCGGGCACTCAGATGTCTTCTTTGTTTCATGCTCAATTAGCCGCCTGCGAATACGGCCGTCTCTCATCGCTCCAGGTGACAAAAACGCCCCTAGCGGCCGGGAGCGATGAGGCGGCTGTATTCGCAGGCTGCATGCTCGCGACATGCTGAACATTACACTCGCGTATTTTTTACATTTTTGTTGAGAAACGGCTGAGAATATAACAAAATGCATGTAAACGCACGTGCAGGGAAATTTAATATACTGGGCATCTTATGGTTTAACAAGGCTAAAAAAAACATATGCTGTGCAGTGAAACCCTGATATAACGAAGACCCCGGTATTACGAACGATATTCTTCAGCCCAGTTATGGTAAAATGTATGGAAAATAACCCCGATGCAACGAGCCCCCGTTATAACGAACACCGGCGTTTTTCCAGTCCCTTGGCCCTTCGTTATATCGGGGTTTCACTCAGTGTAAGCTGCTAAAATATTAAACAGCTGATTAAATGTGACATCCGTAGAAAAAAAGAGCACTTAATGTAACTCACTATTGCTATCTATAACTTTGCAATAAGCTAAAAAATGGTAAAACGAATGACCTTAAAGACTTTTTCCTATTATATTAACGACTACTCGACAACAATATGGGTGTGCAGCTCGAACTGTGAGCCTGAGTGTTTATTGCATACCGTCCGATTAAAGTCACTTGGTTGAACACACTAATTACAGATCGATTACAGAACAGCAAACTGAAAAATGCCACCCAGGCTATTTACAGCCCTGTGCGCCGCCTGATACGAAAAGCCAAAAACTCAGTGGGACAAAATGGGAACGTACTCCCCAAACAAATTCACAAATCGCACAAACCTCTGGGAGTTAAAGGTTACGGTACAATCATAGAAGTCTAGCGAAAAAATAAACAACAACGCCGAAGCTAGCTGCTCGCGTGTGTTACAGAACAATACGAAAACATTTACATTCTCTGTCACTGTGTCACTTGCAGTTTTACTCCACCGAGTGTAAATATATAAATTAACTGGTTACGATATATATCTGATAAAATCCTACAGTTTTAACAATTAGACCATTGTTTTATTTATCATCACAGACGATCGCCACAGAAGTGCAATTTCGTAAAGTATAGAGACCCTGGGAACGTTTGTAATGCATTTTTCAGTTGACTTTTCAGAGCTCAATGGAATGAAGCGTTTTATAGCGTACATGTATTTATTTAGGATTCTAGAGCAGCAAAGCGCTCAAATAATACCTCTTTTTTTTTCATGTTGTTGGTGACTGTCTGTTTCCAGCTGTTTCGGATTGTCTGTCAGAAAGCTGATGCCGATTCTCTTCACTTTAATTCTGGAAGACAACTTCTTCGCCCGACTCTTTGCCGTTTTCAAAAGCCTTTGCTAAAATACGACAATTTAAAATGAAGCACTGAGCTTACAATGATGTAAAAATTAATAATTTTCACTCATAACTGTTATGATCCTATCAATTCAGATAGAGCAACTGAACTAACATTTCAAATTCAAATGAAAACTCAAATAATCTATACACTGACTTGTTACTACTTGTCCTTTAATAGCAAGTTGTTTAAAAAATGTCTAGACCAAGCAAACTGCATGCCAGTGGAACTATAAATACTGAACAGAAACATTACAAAACACATTAATAGAATACTCACTGAAACCCGTTGAAGAAGGAAGAGTTACCATAATGACGTCCTTAATCGCTTTCAATTTGTCGGGTAGCAATTTGTGATCATTTGTATATGACAAACAGTTTCAATGGATACATGTTTAAGTTTTTCAGGTCAAATATATCCGTAAAACGTCCAATTTTCGTGATCCTACATTTGTTTGTACCTACGCTTAAATTGTCAATCGCTTTGCCTACCGACAAAGGGTTATATTTTCGCTTACAACGCATTTATTTTCCGCCGACGCAGCAGAAAATATTTCGATAATTAAAAAATTAAATTTCTTTACGAATCAGCTAATCTATAGAAAGGTAAAAAAATATTCAATTCTAGATGGTTCAGAAAATCGACAACTGAAGCACGAGAACTAGAAAAGGTTCCTAAATGTCTAGACAAAAGAAAAACTTGTCGAAGAAAAAACCTCATGGCAATGAAATTCCCCTTTCGTAGAAAGTTGTCTAAAAGCGCGCACAACACAAGAATTGTTGATATTGAAGATGTTGTTTTCACAACTCAGGCGTTATGACGAACAGTTTTCCCTTTTTAACCGAAAAAGATAAATAATGTTACTATGAAAAAATCATTATCTTGAGAAACAGTTCTTACCTTAGATCCAACATTGAATATTATTTAAAAGTTTGCCGTTGTTCTGTATTTACACGTAATCTTAATTACATACTTTTTTAATCTCGCGACAATGGAAACAATTTAATCCTTAAAATTATATTTTTAAACAGAGATATGTCCGTTCATCTAAGGAAGCCACAAAAGTACATCAAACACAAGACGTGAAAATCGCTTACACTTGGATAAGAGTATGTTTGAATAAGCAGAGGCTAGTTTGTAAAGAACAATAACCTAATTTTATCGTAGACAGTCGGTCGGGTAAGACTTACTTTAGTTCATTTTTTTTATTGCGCTTAACTTAAAAAGGTTATCCCTAGCTGAAGTCGGTATCGCTCAAGAAACGAATGATAAAGCGAGAATTTGATTTGCGATACTCCTGGCACGAATTCAAGTTGATGGTCTTCGGTAGCTCGGGGCAAGCAATTCTAATAATTTGACGGAGAAATAGGGGAATTCTACAAGAAATACTTAAAAATCAGAAACTCCTATGATGTAAATATTTTTAAACAGGAAGTACGAGGGAGAAACAAAACGCAAATAACAACTTTTTCTCGCATTATGACCCGCAAGTTGAAAGAAAAATATTTATAAGTTACCTTTCGTCGTTGCCAAGCTCTTTCACGCTTCCTGCCGTGTAGAATCTCCGAGAAAAGTCTTCGATCGCCTAACGTTTAATCCCAGCTATGAATTCAATTTTATCGATATGATTTCTTCAATTTGATAGACAACACGCAGTGAGTAAGCTTTGTCAGAGACAATCGTGATAGAAAAAGCTGTCCTGCTTCGCGAAGCCACGTTCATCCTTCTGAGGAACCAAAGCTTCAAGTGATCGCACAGTTTTTGGACGGCTTGTGTCGCGAGTTATCTTACGTCGCGACTTGACATGAAGATTTATCCTTGAATGCAGTGAAAAATAACTTTTTTTGTCCCGGTTTCGCCGCTTTAAGCCAAATGTAGACGAATTTTAACGACTTTTGATCACCTGCTTGTTGCGTGGGTGGGGTGGGTGGAAATTCGCTTGTGTCAACGTGTTACCTTTCTGTCTTGCTAGTCATAATTAAAACAAGAATATCGGGAGCTTCCCACGCTGAATCAACGCTGTTTTTTCTGCTTTTCTACTCATATAATTCGCGTAAAATATCACAGGTTGTAACGAGTGGGTTCGTCAGTTTGGACATAGTAATTTTGAGGAGGCGGAGCGCGGTCTGGAAACCACAGAGGTGAAATTCAGCTGTCATGTCAGCGCCAAAAAAAAAATGATTCGAAATATTGTATGACTCACTGACAGCTCGTTTATGTTATTAGACAAGATTTTAACTAACTCCATTTTTGCAAGCCCGAAGGAGAAGTCCAATTCGAGGATACTGCACACAAAAGTCAGCTAAACTTCTGGGTCCGGTTGTTCGAAAACCGATTATCGCTAACCCAGGATTAAAACTTAACCGAGGATTTATTTTCTCCTGTTAGAAATGTTTTGAAAAGCTAATTTTAAGCTACATGTGAAAGCAAGTTAAAGTCGAAACTAAAGGGCAAAAAATACTTGGAAAAACCTCCACTGATTAATTATTTCGGCTGGAATCAAACTTGTCGCTAACCATGGGTTAGCTTTATTGTGCTTTGAAAAGCCCGGCCCTGATATGAGATTTATCAGTCCTGATATTCTTATATCAACTATCTTATGACCGAAATATTGCCTTTTACCTTGTTTTGTTTTCCTCGCATGTAGAGGGAGTTATGTTAGTACAATCCGTCGCGAGATATTTTTACGTTTTCTGGAGGTGGGGAAAAAAAGGCGTATTTCTCTCAGATAAGCGACACTTATCGCAGTATAGTGAAAGGATTACTGCATGGTTCAAACACCCACACACTCCAAATGAGCGTGCTATTTTAACTTATATTACTCTTTCAACTTTGAACTTGAAAATTTACCTTTTCATGCAAATGAGTTTAAATATAGAATTCTACTAAATTTCGTGCATTTTGATTTGGATTTGGAAGCCAGACAATTTGAGCACCTGTAAAAGTTTTACTCCTTTTGTTGAAAGATTTTTTAAGCAAAATATAAATAGTTTTTCACACTGGGGAACAATAAAATAGTTTTCAATAGCTGAGGGAAATAACAGCATGAAAAACCCGGCACCAAAACTATGTTGCTATGGTGACAATGCCGTGCATGTTTTCAAGTAAAATAGACGTGCGTTATATATTGTATTGGTATCTGAACTTTACCCACCTGTAATTGTGTTGACGATCATGTGGCTCGTTGCGAAATAATTGTGTGGACGATCATGTGGCTCATTGCGAAATTTATGGCAGGATTAAAATCTTGACAAACCCAAAGAACACACAAAAAAACCCGCCAATTCACAGCGATAAGCCGTTGAAAGTTGCCGAATCTGAGCTTACAGATATCAGTAAAATTTTTGTGAAATACTTTACTGATGGCAAATAAGTACAGTCGAACCTCTCCTTAAGGGTTTTCACTAGCGATATAAGTATTGCGTCAAGTGAAAACGAACAGATTAATTGCTTTTGCTTCTGCTTGCGCTTATGCTTATGCCGGCGAGCCCGTTTTCATTGTCTGGACACAAGCGCTGTTTTGCTAATGCTTTACGGACACCGCTATACGGACGCCTCTCTATCACGGCAACTCACAACTTCGTGTAAACTCTAATTTTTCAATAGAGACACCTCCGTTATGCGGACATTAGGATCGTCCCTTTTTATCTTTTATTTTATTTCGGCTACGGTCTCTGCCGTTGTGAGAGCATCTCCTTGTGACACACGCGCTATATAAGCTTTAAAGTTACTATATAAGCATCAGTTTGCCGTTTAATTTCTGTTTCGAACCAAAAATAACGGTTGCGTGGGTGAGCTATGTGCACTAACACCCTCGCGCACGTGAGCACGGTGTGTTCAGTTTCTAAAATAAAACTAAACGGACATTTAAATCAAGAAAAATTTGTAAGCTAACCACGCTTCCGAAATTCAGATTTTTTTAATTTTAGCATTTTTATTATTATTATTTTACCCGATTTAAAACGTTTCTATTTACTTTCATATTAGTCCCTGGGACCACAGATTGCCTTTGCTATCAGTTGCATACATACAAACATACACGAACTTTATTTAAACTCGAATTTAAAAGTAGATCAACAACCTAATGTGGTTAAGTTCTGTTTTTGTGCCACCTTGCTTTGCCTCTTTTTTAATCATATACATAATTGATAAGTAACTCTGTCTCACAAGAAAGAGCTAAAAAGGAAGTAACTCTTTTGTTTCTACCTCCAGGTGTTTGTAAAGAGAGGCCATTTCTTCTTTAAAATTCTGTCATCGAAAACGCTTTACAAACATCAAACCGCGGATGCACGCTTATAATCCCACAGGCGATGCGATATTTTAAAAATCTATCGTGTCGGCCACGGAATAATACGAGTACGATATTGAGTACGAGTACGACTTTTCAAACCTAGTTCGCGTGCTCTAGATAACCATTTACCACACAAATTTTATGCCTAGAGTCTTCTTATCTTCTGGTCTGCAACAGGAAGGACCGACAGCTCTGGGGACGTGACTGGCTTTAAATTTAAAAGTCGTAATCGCACTCAATATCGTACTTGTAGTTTGTCTCACTTATAACAGATAACAGTTCGTTTAGTGTCTTTAGTTTTAGTTTCTTTTTATTTCAGGAGCTGAACGCATCAAACTCACGTGCGCGAGGGTGTAAGTGCATATTAAGTATCCACGCAGCCAGAAATTAAACGGCAAACTGATCCTAACGGCACAAAAGGAGAGACAGAAGTAAAATAAAATAAAAGGGAGCAAGGGACGAACCCAATGTCGGTATTACGGAGGTGTCTATATTGTAGACGTACAGTTTATAAGAATTGTGGTCTGTAATAGAGGCATCCGTACTATAGAGGTTTCCGTAAGGATAGGTTTAACTAAAAGTATTTCACGAGAATTTCACTGGTTTCTGTAAGCTAAAATCAGGCTAACAACGATGTTGTAAAATGTTTCCGTGTGAATCCGGGAGTTCTTTATCTACTTAGCGCACGAGGCCGCCCGGGAGAGGAGAGTCATCACCCTTTGCTTCCCCACCCACCAATAACAACCGCATCACCTTCTATCGCCCCCGCCGAAAAAAAAAAACGCCTGGCGAAGAGGGCAGGCGTAAAACACGCGGTGTAACTCATTCAAATTTACACAAAGCACGTAGCAGCCGGCTTTATTTATCTTTTTTTAAATTCTTTTAGTACTATAAACATAGTTACCTACGCTTTCATTGCATGTAATAAAAGCAGTTTACTCGGTGATGTTTTTCTTATGTGTAGGGGCTTAAAAGAAAACCCTGGTCTAAACCAGTTTAACTAGGAGTGCACGTTTAGCCATGCGTGCGTGGTTTTCCGTAGGCTACGAAAGATGAAGGCTACGTAAGACGTGGTAAAAAGAGTTCTAATTTTTGTTTAAATAATCGCATATGCAACGTGCTTAAGCCAACAAGGGCAAACTGTACCAATCAGGACAAAAACCAAGATCGAACGAGGACCGTCTGGGCACCGAAAACACGTATTCCCGCTTCCGCGCTTAGCACCGGTTGCACGTTTTCCCCTCGTTAGCACCGGTGGCAAGTATTCCCGCCGGCTGTTAACACCGGTTGCATGTTTTCCTACGTGACACCACATTTTGGTTGGATTTGTTTTCGGTGCTTTCTACACACTATATAAAAATGTACATATCATATAACTAGCAGTAATCACAGATTATGGGGACGCGTTCGAAGGAATTTCCGGCGGAAATGAGCCCCTGAAAAAAGCAATAGGGGCGGCCATTGGAAGACCGGACACCAAAAAATCTCAAATTTTACTGCACATAAAGCACAGGGCAACCAACACGAACGCGATTACATTACAAATTTCCAATCATTCCGTTTTATTACCTTATTGGGGGTTAGTTGTACATTACATCTTTTTTTACAATGAGACGTATTAGAAACTATGAAAACCCGTTACCACGGACAATTTCCGTGGTCTCTGCGGTGTTAATATTAACAGGATTTGAGTGTAGTGTATATCCACAGGTAGCCCAAGCTATATGTGTTACAGTAACCGTTACGAGCGAAATTATAAGGATTTGTATGAGAAAAAGCGGTCCATTCTAGGAGCTAAAAAATACGAACAAGATTTCAATAAAAATTGCCTACCTTACTTCGCTTGTATGTTTCCTTGTCTCCTGTGTGTTTTTTGGGGCGATTTAGAGCGTTTCCGAGAGAAAGCAATGGAACTAAAACTCACTGGAAACGCTCTAAATCGCCCCAAACACCACACAGGAGACAAGGAAACACACAAGCGAAGTAGGGTTGGCAATTTTTATTGAAATCTTGTTCGTTTTTTTTAACTCCTAGAATGGACCGTTTGTCGTCATACAAATCCTTATAATTTCGCTCGTAACGGTTCTGTGACACATATAGCTTGGGCTACCTGTGGTATATCTTGCTTATCAGGCTATGGTATAGCCTGCAGAACAGGCGTTATTTTTTTTAAGCGTTTCAGGCGAGCGCGGCAGGCAAACGCGAAGTGCGAGGCGAACGCGAAGCGCGAGGCGAGCGAGGGGAGAAAAAAATAACGCCTGTCCGCACACCATTGTTCGTACTGTTCCGGCGTTCATATATGAACGCGGCTATCCAATTGGCTGCTCGATATCATGTGATCATAATGGTATGACACATAATAATGGCGTAAACAAAACAGACACTAGACCGGCGAAGCGGAACCGATAATAAAATCACAGCTTTGTCTGAGGCAAACCTCACGTAAACTTCAATTCTCTACAAAATGAATGGCTAACTTTTAAAGCTGCATCTCTCTCTGCTAAGCTTGAATTTACAGATCGATTTTCGTGACAAATCTTACGAAAACTAAAATAGCTGGGCCCAGCGTGACAAAAACATGGCAAGATAGACATGCAAGGGCGACATCTCATTTCAGATCCTGTCATTTCAGAGAAGAAGAAGTGAAAATCTTTCGTATATATAACTAACATGCCGAAAGCAACACTCTAACCGCAATGAAAAAAAGAATGCTCATAATTTATCGAGAACAAAAACTACAGGAAATCACAATAGACAGATTTGACCTTCTGTCCATTGCAGACCTCATTGCATGCACGCGGTATTTTTTACAAAAGTTCAATCGGTCAGCACCAAAATCCTCCAAAACAAGCTAAATGTACACTCGTTCAAAACAAATAGAAGGAGCAAATGGCATTAAAAAGCATAAGGTTACATGTAAAGTCGTGCGTGCTTGCCATTTTACGCGTGTGACTCTTCGACACGAAGTCCAAGCTGGGATAAAATTTCACAGATCCTGGCTCATTTACGGTCTTCCCTAATGGGTTGCCGAAAACTTGTCACAGAACTGGAACGCTTCACAGTTTCGGACACCAGAATCTCAGAATCTCTGCCAGAATCTGCAAGTCTTCTGCAAATGCTTTCTTTTGAGTAGCTGGCGTATGTTCGGCGCAGAACCATCAGGACATTTTACACCTTCGCCGGTGGTCGGTTTGGCTCTCGCACCATATGGGGCCAAAAGAGGCCGTTTTGCATTATGATTGGTTGGTGATTTGGGGGTGTGTATGGGGGCGGAAGGGCACAAACAATGGTGTGCGGACAGGCGTTATTTTTTTCTCCCCTCGCGCTTCGCGCTCGTCTGCCGCGCTCGCCTGAAACGCTTAAAAAAATAACGCCTGTTCTGCAGGCTAGCTATGGTACGACCCAAGCTACAATACACAGCGCTCTCCTCCTGCTGTAACGATTATCAACCGATACTTTGAGTTTTAGGATGGGATACTTTAGAGAAAAGGAGGAAAATGAAGCGGCTGACACTCGTGTACAAAATGATTCGCGGGTCACTGAACATTAATTTAGATCAGTACCTTATTCCACATTTCGAGACTAGAGCACGCATTAGCCATGGCTATAAGTACTATCCTTACAGAGCTACTAAGAATATTTTTCACTATTCTTTTGTCCCGCGGACTATTAGTTTATGAAATCACAGTCCCTTCCAGCTGAAATAGTAAATTCAGAGCCTGTTGACATTTTTAAATCCCAGTAATGTAGTTATCTGACCAGTTTATAGTTTATATTAGTTTATATTTTATGTGGCTTTTTATATCATTACTAATACTATAAAGGGAAACTCCATTGTCATAACAAATGACATTAAATTGTTGGAAATAAAGTCGAAATTTCGATTATTTTAATAACAAAATAAATTAATGGAAATATTTTTTCAGTGTACAAAAAAATGGATATTAGTTTCACCTATTTTTGCTTTTAAATTTCCCGCTCGCCGCCATTTTGATTATTATGATGTGTTTATATACAGTTGCCGCTATTGTTAAGAATCGACGTTCTTTTAAATGCAACAATTAGACAACCGTAACATGTCATAAATATTCAAAATGGCAGCGAGCGAGAAATTTAAAAGCGAAAATAGGCGATATTCATATCCATTTTTTGTACACTTAAATTATATTTGCACTTGTTTTTTTTTAATTAAATGTAGACGCTATTTCCAACAATTTAACGTCAGTTTGTTATAACAATGGAGGTTCCCTTTAAACAGTTGGTGTGATGTCCCAAAGGATTTTACTAACTTAAATAAATGTACATGTAAATGTAGATGTAGATGTCCCAGAAAATGGAAATTCAGTACAGTCAAACCTCCTCAATCGGGAACCAAAGGAACAGACTAAAGTGTCCGTATTGTAGAGGTGTCCGTATTATAGAGGTGTCCACATTATAGAGGTGTCCATATTATAGAGGTGTCCGTATTATAGAGGTAGGCATTGTATGACCTTTTGTATCTTCTGGACCAAGAGAACTGTCTGTAATAGAGGTGTCTGTGTTATGGAGGTGTCCGCATTATAGAGGTAGGCATTGTACAAATTTTTGTATCTTCTGGACCAAGAGAACTGTCCATAATAAAGAAGTGTCTGATTACGGAGGTGTCTGTAAGGAAAAGTTCGACTGAATATAAAAATATTAATTATGGTAATGTTACAGTGATGACGATGATGATGAAGATGATGATGACCATGATTGCAGAGATCCTTAATTTACAATGTCAGTCTTTAAGGACTATCACTTGATGATGACGATGATGATGATGATGATTGCAGAGATCCTCAGTTTACAATGTCAGTCTTTAAGGACTATCACTTGATGATGACGATGATGACCATGATTGCAGAGATCCTTAATTTACAATGTCAGTCTTTAAGGACTATCACTTGATGATGACGATGATGATGATGATGATTGCAGAGATCCTCAGTTTACAATGCCAGTCTTTAAGGACTATCACTGGATGAGGACGATGATGATGATGACATGAACTCTACTTCGTTGACACCTTGATCTTGCCTCCCATTTGTTACTTCCTTTGTGAGGTTGTTTGCTAGCAAATCGAAGCTGGAAGTGGGATCATGCTGAAAAATAATAAAATTTGATATGTTATTGTATGGACAGCCCCTGGAACTGACAACCCACATGCTGGGATTGGGGCTCTTCAAACTCTACCAGGAATTCTACTTGAAAGGATTCCAGCCATGGAAGTAACTGGTGAAAATGTAAATACTTTTTTATAGCAAAGGTCTCCACAGACTAAGTGGTCCACAATTACCAGAACTTTACTTGGTTTCTGCAGCATGAAGCAACTGAAAGCATAATATCCTGCTCCCTCTCCCACCCCCTCCCAGATGGAAGCTAATTGTAGCCCACTGCAAAGTAGCCTGTGTGGCTAGCGTAAATGAAAAGTTGGGGGGGGGGGGGGGGGGGCTATGCACGCTAACTGCAAACCAGAATTACATTTGCCAATTCACATTGAGAGAGAAGGTGGAGAGAGAAAATCCAGGGTGGGGGGACTCCTGTATAATTGTGATGGGGTGATTGTCATACCTTTTAGGGGTTAAAATTTGTGGATTGGTACCACTGAGGGTGTTTAAATTGAAAATGACCACTGTCAGAGTTACTCTGATACATTTCAGGGTATTAAGACAAAAAAAAAGATATGCTGACAGGAACAAGTTTTCAGAAAGAGTTGGCACTTCTTAGGGGTAAAAATTAATGTGAGCCACACCCACAAAATAGGCTTCTGTTATCTTTCAGGGGTTCCTACCAGACATTTCCGACAATCACCCGGTCAATTAATATGGGAATCCTCCCAAGGAGAAAATGCGAAGAGAAATTTCTTGTCCAAGAAACAAAAAAATGAAGAGACCCCAGCTCCAACAACCAACCTTGAAGGCAAAAGTTTGATGGGCTTGCCACTATACTAAAGCATCTCAACTTCATTTTACAGTAAGAGCAATAATTACTCATCATTTAGTTTCCTTTATTCACCTGTAAGGATGTCGATCCCCCAGATAGATTGCTCTGCCAGGAAAAGGTTGCAGCTTGACCGTTTGTATGTCCTTTTGAAAAGAGAAAATGCGCAATGATCACTTTCATTAGGTTTACAAATCATGCAGCTCTCATGAAGCAAATATTATTGAATAATTTCACTTAGAATTGCAACTGGTTTCACGATTTGGGCAATATTGTTTGTTTTCTTGTTGTTTTTTTGTTTTCATCTGAAATTTAAAATACATCCGACATACATTTGAGTGATTAATTTGTCTTTAGAATTTATTATAAGTTTATGTCATAAGAAACATTTTATTCTTTACCAATTCCACTTGCAGGCTGTGAGTTTAAAGTAGAAGTGGAAGGCTGCATAAATTCTTGGAGATTTGAGTCACCAACAGGCTGTTCAGTTTCCGTAGGAACACCTTCCACAAGTCTGCCAAGCCAACCAGATCGCATTTCAATATCTTGAGGATATGGCCTTCGGGGATCTCCTAAATAAATACAACCAGTGGTTTCATCAGAAGGGGGAGGCAACACAGGATTTGGTGTCATTTCCAAAACAAAAAAATGTTCTTTTTTTCTATCAACAGAAACCGAAAAACTAATGCTCCAGTTTTGTGATAAATTGCCATCCCAGTGTAGGGTTTTTTGTCTTGATTGAGGTATTGATTTTTATCGACTTCTTGTCTTAAACAGGTCATTTTTACATGGCCCATTTCTTAGACAGATAAGCATATGTTAATTTACAGAAACCTCATCACAAGCCAAGTTTTTCAATGAAAAGGGGTTCGGTGCTTGATGCATACTAAGTAATTAGGGTAAACAGTTCAGTGACGCCATAAAGCTGTAAATAGATCTGTAATTGCCAACATATTAAATTAAGATAAAGTTCAAATAGATTAAATCATCTAAAAGTAAGTAAGGGAGCAAATTCTCCAAAGGGCAGGGTTCGAAATTTAAAAAAATATCAATCGCAATATGCAAGTAATTCCTAAAATTTAGTTGCAAGTTCGAGAATTTTAGTCGCAAAAAAAAAATACTACTACCGGAACCGGAAATGAGAAACAAGAAATTTCTGAGAAAGTCTGAAAAAGTACGCCTGTGATACACTTTTTGAAAACCCAGTAAATGGAGCGTGAAATCGACGATTAAGGTGGCTTACTACAGTTTATAGGGGTCACCAGATGCTTCCGATAATATCGATCACAGGTGACCATTTGTGGGAACAAGCAACAATAACAAAGTCAAAACCATCTTACAAGACAGTGGGTGTTTGTAATTTCACCATCCTCTGGTTAGAAGGGCACTGCAGCAGAACGTTTGCGCATGCGTAAACTTCAAGCACTTCCGGTCCGTTAAACTACCAGTCAACATCGATGCGAACAGCATAAAACAACACTTCTGCATGAACCAACAGACCTAGATTTTCTAGATGCAATGATGAAAGGACCAAAACCGAAGAAAATTATGGTACGTACACAATCGGTTCTTGCATGAATACATTTCGAGATGGAGTGAAGACTTGTTTTTTGTGAAAAAATGCGATGCAAAAATTATTTGTTCATATTTCGTTGTTGGTGCAAACACCAAACCCCTTGGTGCAAACGCTTGAAACTTGAACGATGAAAAAACTTTTCAACGAAACAAACTTTTTCTCTACCTTTGTTTTATAACTCTTACTTTTTGTTTTTTAAACTTCGCGGTACGGGAGTTTTATGTTGTTTATGTTGTAGTTCATTTTTTATTTCAGGTAATTTTTGTTTTTCCTTTGTTTCAAATTCATGAGCATATATTACCATACCCAAAAACAATGGAAAAATAAAAATTACCTGAGATAAAAAAATTAACTACAACATTTACATGGGATTACAGTATGTCATCGGAAATGCGTAATTCACCGGATGCTCAGTTTTCTACTCATGCGCAGTGCGTTCTGCCGCGGTGCCGGTTAGAAGTGGCTTAAAACAACCGACCGAGTTGTTGTCAGAAGACTGGGTTCTAATTCTATAAGGACGTTTTACTCAAAAATCACCCGTACGACCCTACCTCAAAATCTTACCATTTAAACTTTGGATAAAAATAAACGTTCTTACAAGTTAAAACAAAAATCTGTAAGAGAGTTTTTCGCATATCAACGAAAATATCAAAAATAGGAATTTCGAAAAATATTTTAATATCTGTCTTACAGATTTTGAAAACAAATTGTCTGCAGATCGATGTTGATGTATATTTAAAAATATCAAAAATTGAGCATAGGTCGTACGGCTAGATTTCGAGAAATTCACGACCAAAAAAATGTTTAGTACGATCTCCGAGCATGCGCAGTACTGCGTACACCACGGCCATTTACTTATCTGCGCGCGCGGCTGCTCGCGCATTATTAACTGCGTGCACGAGATCAGAGCTTCGTTGTTGTTTGCTCGCGCGGTATTGCTTGCGTGACACGCGCGCGTAAGGAAATTTATTGTCCCTCAAAACTGTATTCGGCCACCTTAAGTCACACAACATTCAACGCGAATTTCGCAGAATTTTTCAGATAAAATTACAACTACCAGTTACAAGTAAGACACAAGACTGTTGAATATAATTCCTTTATTAGCTATGCAGTAAAACAGTCACAAAATCGTGACTAATAGACAAATTTTAGTCCCAAAAGCGAAATCTTTAGTTGCAAATGCGCCCGATACTGGCGCAATTTCTAGCCCTGAAGGGGTGTCACAAGTAGACTGATTCTCTGATGATTGGAGGCCACTCGCATTCAACTCTCTCCGCTCCCCATCTGATTTCCTTTGTTCAAATATTTTCACCAATTAGAAAACATTCAGTCTCATTCTTGAAATTCCTGATGGAGCAAAAAATGTTTACACAGGCGATTTTTCGTGCAATTTTTCTCGCGCACAAGTTACACCTTCAACTCGCGTGTGTAAACTAGCGGCAATTTCAGCGTAATTTGGGCACGATTAGTCGCGCGATGTCGCAGAGGTTTCGAACATGTTCGAAACCTGATGTAACTTGGCAGTGACTTTTGGGAAATCACAGTAAATCAAAGCAAATATCGCACCCGAATCGCACAGGAAATCGCCACTAGTTTATACTTGCGACAAAAGTTGCATTGGCCAGAGAGCGTGACAAAAATCGCATCAAAAATCGCCTGTGTGAACAGGCCTCAACAACCACTCTGATTGGTGAAAATATTTGACGGATGGGAGAGGAGGGAGTCAAAGGACATCAGACGAGGAGAGGAGGGAGTATGTGCGAGTAGCCTCAGACTGTCTGAGAATCATGCTGTCATAAGAGGTGCAATGATACATGTTGTGAGATTTTCACAACTGACCTGGCATCCATGACACGGGTGCTTCCACAGCATTACTGCTACTGATGCGATGGGCATACTTGATTAGCTCTTCTGATGAAACTGTTCCTAGTCAAAACAAAATATTGTTCATGCGGTGACGAATTATTACAATATTGAAATTGTATGCATTAATACAATGAAAACCATGAAAAAATTACAATCAAGGTTCAACGCAGAGGAGGAGAATTTTATGTTTGATATAGGAACTATTGGGATGTTGGTACCCTTGCTAAACTACTTCAAAATCTTTCTTACTTACCTTTACTAGCCTGGTTTATTGTAGATAATTTTTTCTTTGCTTGAAACAGTGCCTGGGACTAAAATACATGTATGTACAAAAAATAATAAACCAAAGATTAGGTTATTACAGAATTCACAGATCTTGTTCTTTGTGGATGTTTCTATTTCAGGAAGTACAGTGTAAGTAGTTACTCTGAGCTCAATTCATGAATAAATTTTTTCACCATTGTCTATATATCTATTAAATGATGGGCAAATCATAGCCAGGTAATCATATTTGAAAAACCTGTCTGTGTACACTGCAGTGAAATCAGCTATAAATTATATGTCCTAGTGGTGGTCGTATTAAGGCATTTTATTCTAACTTACTAGTATTTTTTCTGCTTCTTTTAGTTGGGATTCAAGATTAAGAATCTCTTGATCTTTCTTGGAAATTTCTTCTCTAACTGTTTGGATTTCTTGCTGTCTTGCTTGCTGTTCTTGCACTTGTTTAATGGCTGCTTGCAGTTCTTTGTCCTTCGCAATAAGCTGATCAACGGCCTTAAAAAAACGTGGCCATCATTTCAAACATTAGTCCAACCTTAAAGCCTGGATAAGTCTAGTAGCTCACTGGCTGTTACTTCTGTCCCTTATCTTAATCAAAGGCTCTTATGAGCCAACTCGTGTGTACAAAACGTTTGGACCCACCCTCCCCACCCTCCCTTCCCTCCAATGTCGTCCCTATGGTTAAGACAGGTGACCATTACATATCGCGGGCTCAATGTTCACTGACTCTCCCCTTTCCTAGGCATTTTGCCCCACCGACCCAACACCCCTTGTATCCAACTCCCCACCCCCCTCCCCCTCCCTCAATTCTCTCATTTTCATCACTTGTTATTTTCATTTGGGATCACTGAGTCCAAGTATTAACTATGCTGCCATGCTGATGAGGCTGAACAAGGCTGAAAAAGCTGTCCATGGCTGCCCATACTTGGTTCTTTCTGTGTGTACCGGAGCACAGATGACGTAAAACAAAAGGAACAAAGAACGACAATAATACAAATGCAAAACAAGACCAAAAATACAATACCTCACAAACAATATAAGACAATGAGTACCGGTACATGCAGAAAGACCCCTATACTTGGGCTCACTTTTTATTCTGGTGGATCTAGGGGTAATGCCCGCTGCGTATACCAACAAGGACATAATGCCCTATTTGTGCTGCATTCTGACTTTGTTACTTTTATCCACATCCCACAAGCCTTAAACTTTCATTACTTTCAAAGTGTTTTTGGGTATGCTGTAGTTACTCTCCTTCTCATTGTAGTCATGACAGATGAGCTGCAAGTCTAGATCTACATATGAACTAATATGGAAAGGTCAAAAGTAAAAAAAAATAATAATAATAATCAAATTATTCATGTAACACGAAAGAATATACAAAAGTTTTTTATATAAACCTTTGTTGTATCTCCAGAGCTAACATCTTGTTTTGTCGTTCGGTAAAGTGAGGTTGCTGATAGACTCTCGAATAATTCTCTGGAAATATAAACTCGCGCAATTAAAAACCCTTCTTAATTAAGCAACAAGAAAAAATAGGGATAACAAATAAATTAAGGATAACAGGAATAACGTACTTTGTCGACTTTTCATAGTCATCTAGTATTGTATTTATCACATCTTTCATGCTTCTTTCTCGGGGAAATGCGGACGCCATTTTGATTTAGAGTGTTGCAATGCATCTTGGGATTGTTTATCATAATAACTCAGCGGACTCCCCCATTGTAGTAAAACAAAATGGCGGACAAAACTGATAATGAAGCGAGCGAAGGAGCTTTGCCGGCAAAAAGCACGCCGAAAGATGCTTTAGTAATGGGAGCAATTTTAAAAGAAATGGGAATCAGTGAATATGAGCCAAGAGTTATTAACCAGATGCTAGAATATACCTATCGTGAGTTAACTTTATTGATAATTTCCTGACAGTAGATTAATTGAACAACTTAATTAGGGAGTAAATTTTAAACGCTGAAAAATAGTGGTCGCATTTCGCCTTTCCGTACATTTGTCTGTAGACTCTGTTTTACATCACCTTCTAATTAAAGAAAATGTGGGGATAATTGAGCCCAAATTTAAACTTACAATACAACAAGCTAGTACTATTGTGCTGTCCCTTATTTTACAGATGAACCTCTCTACAACGGCCCCCATCGTAGAGAGTTGGAAAAGTGGATCAGTTAATTAGTCAATTTTTGTAGACGTCCCCTATTAGTAGAAGGATTTTTCCTTCAGCTACACTTTCTTGAGACAGCATACTTTTCCCCAACAGAAGATCGCAGTCCTTGATGACCTTTAAGTGACATGGGAATCTAGTTGTATAACTTTTCATTGTGAGTTAGTGTTTGTGACCCAGAACAGGGGTCCTTACCGGGGGTGCTTACCATTTGTAGGAAAAAACCGGTTGGGGTGACCGTTACATAATGGTAAGCGATTTTCCAAATTTACCGACCAACCGACGAGATTGCCCTTACCATTTAAATATTTCATTTCTCCATCCTGGTACCCAGACCGTTAACTCAATTTAGCGATTGAAATTTTTCTAAATTCAAATGGTAAGGTAATTTCCAACATTCCATTCCGAAACGGAAAAGAAAATTGGTCAAATGGAACAGAATTTTCCGACGGTTCGTACCAACCGGGATGAAAGGACTACCTCAAAACGTAGTCCACAATTTCCAACCGAAATTCCCGAAAAATTACTGTTCCATTTGCTTTCCAATCGAAATTACCGGAATTTTTGGTTAAATGGTAAGCACCCGGGGTACTGTCAGCCAAAGCCAGCTGATCCTGAGGCTCAGGTGGGCCGGGCAACTACTCCCTAAATATTCATATTACTACCTGCTACCTGTTTATTATTATTACTAGTTAGTACTTAAATAACAGATTAAAAGAGTGCGTTCGATGCCGGCGGAGTCTGGGCACAAGAACAAAACCGAGGCCTGGAGTGGGTACCAGTTGCCAGCCGAGAGGTGTCCCTTTAAAATGTGTGGCTGCCTTCCCAAGATTAGAAAGCATTTTCCTGTTGTCGAACGCAATTATTATATATTATTTAACTATTATTATTCAAATTTTATTTGTGAAACTGACATGGCCATAGAAGAGAGATGGCCTTAAGTGGAAGTTCATCCTTATCAAAACAAAGTTATAAACAAAACAAACAAAAAATATTTTTGTAACAGGTTACATTACAACTGTTCTGGAGGATGCCATTGTTTACTCCAAGCATGCTGGCAAAAAAGAACTTGATGCCGATGATGTACAGTTAGCCATTCAATCAAGACTTGACCATTCTTATACAAATCCACCGCCAAGGGAGGTAAATAAGCTATGTATTTATTTAATCTTTGTTATTTGTCTCTTTTGTTGAACTTCATGAGTTTTAATTTGACAGTACAATGTATTGATATTAAAGATTTCTCATGACCTCTCTGTTTGATTTTAGCATTGATATTACAAGGAGAAATTCAACACTGATCACTATTGGGCTTAAAGGGTTAATATTTTGATATATCAAACGCAAGTTGTCATTCATGTTTTCTATCTACATGTTCTATAGTTTCTCATTGAGATTGCTCGTCAGAAGAATCGCCACCCTTTACCTCAGATCCAAGCAAAGAGTGGTTTACGGCTTCCGCCTGACCGGTACTGCCTTACCTCCACAAACTACAAGGTCAAGGCTCAGAAAAAGGTAATACGTTAAAGAACATACAGTTGAACCACTCATGACCACCAAAAATGTCAGAAGAAGAAGAAGAAGAATGTCAGAAGAATTATTGTTCTTGTAGGAGAGGTGGTCACTTTTAGAGGCCCAGTTGGAGAAAAGAGTAGTGACAGCACTTAAATTGAAATTGCGACAAGGGAATCCTTTATCAAGAAATACTGACAGTGACATCTTGGACCCATTAAGGCCTATAATGATGTAGAATGGTGAACTTTGGGAAACAAGCAACTGTACAGGGAGCCATATTTACCCCCCTCCACCCACATTACTCCCATCCCCTGCCCTCCCCTGTGGTAGGGCCTCTTTACAAGTCTAGAGGTCTATAAAAATAGTGATTTTACTGAAAACAGTTCATTCATTTCTGTGAAGAACTTGTTGTACGAAACAACTAGTGTTATGCCGCCTTTTAAACTAAGTACTGAACCTGATAATATTCATCACATTTATGTTTTATTTGCAGCATTCTCAAGTTCGTGCCAACCCTGTGGTGGCTCGCACAATCTCCCAGTCATCAATATCAACTCCAATTAAACCTACTCCTTCTGTTACTGTAAAAATGCCAACAACTGCTCCAGTGGTAGCTCCTGTGGGAACTGTGATAAATGTCGCAACGCCCGATGGTTCAGCTTCTAGAGGTGTCGGCGGCATAACAGTGAAGCAGGAGTCTCTTGGAAATGCAGGCAAACTCATAGCACAGAAAACCGGGGTGTTGTCCACGGGGACTCCAGTGTCACAGGTGTGTACCGGTATTCTGTTCTTAAGATTTCACTGCAGTGTTTAGAGCTGGGTTTTTCAAACATGATTTGCCAGCTATGATTGGCCTGTCATGGTCTACCTATGATCAGACAATTTGAAAGGCTCCCGGCAAGAACGTCTTAAGTATGTTTTCGGGGTCTCAATTTTTTTTTTTGCTCAGAATTGCTTGATTTTACATGTGGACTTTAATTCAATGGCAAAACATTGCCCTGTATTTTTTGCTGTTTTGCACCTTGTTTTTGAGAAAAAACAGGCCAAAAAAAACGGTTGGCATCTTGTTTCCTTTTGTTTAAAACGGAAACAAAAGAAACTGAATAAGTTCTTTGTTTTACAAAACAAAGAATAAAGTCAGTAACGTGGCTAAAGCCGAAAAAAGATATGAATAACAAAGGTATTTATCCTAATAAGTCTCGCCACATTTCCATAACTAATTCCGTGGAGCAGTGCGCTAAGCGTTGCACTGCTATGCAGAGCAAATTATGATTTATTGGTTCAACTCAAAAGATTGGCTTTTAACTTTTTTTTTTAACAGCCTTTCTATAGCTTTCTTTCTTTTTGCTTTTTACTTGCTTTCTTTTGCTTTCGTTCTTAACATTTTGTCATTGTTGGTGATTTATTCACAATAAAATATTGTTTTGCGATTGTACACAGCTTTTCCCCGGGGGGGGGACTCCCAAAACACCCTAAAAGGTACCAGAATGTCGTTTGATGGGCGTGGCTCAAAACATTTTTTACCCCTAAGAGGTACCAATTCAAAACAACACATGTCATATTCTGTCATATTTTTCGGCTCATACCCTAAAAGGTACCACGATAATTCCAACGGTGGTCATTTAAGATTTTCGTACCCTAAAAGCGGTACCAATCTACAAATTTTAACCCCTGAAAGGTATGACGAGCTTTTCTCGCAATTTTCACTCTTCTCTGCGACTTTGCTTGTTCTTCAGTTCATTTGTGAAGGAAATTCACACACAAACTGAGTTCAAACACCGACTTCCTGAAAGAGAAAGATCTCATTGCATTGTGCAGAACCATCTTTTTTCAAACATGATTCTTAAGTTATGATTTATCCGCCATGATTTGACAGTCGTGATTCGCCCGTCATAATTTGCCCATTGTCAGAAAATGGTGAAATAAATTCATGGATCTTGTTCTTTGTGGATGCTCCTTTTTCAATTGCAAGCATTAACTCCTTGAGCTCATTTTGTGGGTGAATTCCTTGACCATTGTCTTGTGGGCGAATCATAGGCAGCGAATCATGTTTAAAAAAAACTGCAGTAACATCGGCTGTAACGTTTTTATTTGAAAATATCATTTTTTACAGCCGGTGAAAACTGAACCTGGAGTAACTGCTATTACAAGCACATCCCAAAAAGGTGTACCAGCCACAACTTCCAAGGCCACAGTCATCCCAGCTTCCATGCTCACAGTGTCAGCTCTTCCAAGCATGGACGAGACAGTAGCTAGTACTCAGCAACCTTTGATCACTCCTCTGAAACGGAAGCATGAGGATGAAGATGATGATTATGACTCATAGCAGTTAAAAGAATAGTTAGGTGTTGTTTTCTTTTAAATATCTTTAGTCTGTTCTAGGTGATAAGATAGTGAGGAATGGTCCTCTGCCAGTGCTTGCAAAAATATTATTAATCTTCACACACTGCATTTTCTTTGCTTTCTACTCTGGATGCCCAGAATAGGCTAAAATGTCTTGTACCAGACACAATTACCGGTAATACTCACTCCGATGGGAAAAGCCAACAACTTCATTACATTGCATGAATTTGCTATTGGAGGAACTTACAAAATAAATTCCATAAAATGTAATCTTGACACAATTGTGAAATTATTGTGAATTTGCTTACTGAGAGTAAGAGTTCCCCAAGAGTGACCCTTTAATATAGGTTTGATTGTAGCTGGAAGAAATCCTTGGTACATGGCCGATATTGAGAGCCCTGCTGTGATCTGAATAATAATTATTGTAAGCAACCAACTTCCCAAGCAATCGCCTTAATTTTCATTAAATATGCTCGTTTTCAAAACGTTTTACTCTATTGCCATAGAATTCCGAAACTTTGGTGCAGTAGATGCTTACAAATACAACTTGGCAGTGAATTGAAGTCCATGCATCGCCTATTAATTTACAGCGAATAACAAACAATGAATTGTCTCCTATTTTCATGAACATGCCATTTAATAATTAGGGTGAAAAATGTTTGACTCTCAGGAATAGTACAGAAAATTCATTCCAATTTTTTTTTCTACAATTGCATGAACTTAAATGAAAGTAACTTAAACAAGAAAAATGTCTGTCCCCTATTTACAGTGAAATCCTGAATGGCTTTGGGCTATCGATTATATCTTAGTCTTTCAAACATTTTTGTAACCATCCAAGGTAGTAAAGGCTACCCAAATGTAATGACCCTTTTGGCCAGCTTAATCTGAAAGCAATAGCTTCTATGGAAACATGTAAAAAGAGAGCAAATCAATTTTGTACAACAACAACAATTTATTGACAATAATCAAAATAGAACAATATTGTCCCGCAAATAGCTACAAAGCTAATCTAGGCTGGGCAAGGCAAAAGCAAGAACACATCTTACAAAAAGAAAACTAAGAAAATTACAAGCAGAAAAAAAAACAGTCTAAGACATTTCGCTATAGTTACACACAAACTGTAAGTACAATAATTTATTACACTAATCTATATTACTACCTGATACAGGTAAATCTTACAGGTCAATCTTTATCCATTAAGCTCAGTTTGTAACAAGTTTATATGTTGTGGTTTAATTTTCATTTTGGTTCAATTTTGATTTTCCTTTGTTTTATATTCATTATCATATATTAACATAGAAAATAACAATAGAAAATCAAAATTGAACCAAGGATAAAATTGAACTACAACATATACAAGCCTAACCTACATGTACAACTGAAAAAATGTTAAACTGCATTTCTATATTAAATGCATTCATTATTACTGATTTGTATTCAGTGTTTGTCTGTTTGGCCTCTTGACATTGAGCTCATTTTTAACAGAGGGTTGTTCAATACTCAGACAAATTTATGCATAGCATTGTATTATATGGCCATAACAATAGTTTAACAATACATTCTAGAACAGCACAATGTATCACAGTACAATGCTATGCATAAATTTGTCCGAGTATTGGACAAGTATGTTTTAACAGCTTTAACTCACTGTCTTTTGTGTTTTTTTTTAAATACAGTTAAACCTCTGTGTGCGACCACCTCTCGTAAGCGACCACTTTTCCAAAATACCAAATTTCTTCCAGTCAAATCCCTATAGTTAAAACCTATAAGTGACTGAGCCCATTGTCAACGCTAATGATTTGAATTTTTCTATTGTTTTAACCTCTGTTAATGCCCATATTTCTATATATATATATCACTGCAGATGCAAATTGAATTTTATGAAAAACTCCAATTTAAAGAAAATTTTGTTCTTTGCATCACAACTTGGGCTCGACTACCAGCCGCTGTTGAGGAAACAAGCCCGCGCTCCTCCCTCATTGATATGATACAATAATTTGCACTGATAGTTGCTTTGTACATTGAAATTACTTCACATTCAAATGATTCAAAGTAAAGATGCCCTGTGGTCTGACCTCTTGCAAGCGACCACCTCCCATAAGCGACCACCTCTCGTAAGCAACCACCTCTCGTAAGCGACCACCTCTCGTAAGCGACCACCTCTCGCAAGTGACCACCTCCCATAAGCGACCACCTCTCGTAAAAGACCACCTTGGCTCTGCATTTTGGATGGTTGCTTACAGAGGGTTCAACTGTAGCACATATTACCATCAAAGACATTAAAGAACATGTTTTCAACAGGTTATACTGTGATGATAAGTATTAATAGGTACAGACTTAGAGAACAACAACAAAGCTTTATTGTACCTCAAAGATGTTTAAATAAATAAATTACACAGATTAATTAAATATAAAAATAATAATTAAAGGGTACCAGCACCCTAAAATAACTATAAAAAGTTAAAAATGTCAGGGTGCCGGATTAAATAAAGTATATTAAATGTTTGCAGCAGAGGTACAATATGGAGAGTACATAATAACATATACACTAACTATCGTACACACAAATATAACACTAACATACACACAAACATTACATTAAATAAAACTAGAAGTAATCACAGATCAAAGTGCGTCTCCTTAGGTACCTCGTTGTGACATGGCATTCGCGTTTCAGGCATGTTTCTGGTTCTGTGACGTTTCAAGATGGCGCAGATTTGGTACCGACACTTTTCTCGATTCGTTCCGCCTAGACGACGCGCTAAGCATGCTGGATACTATTGTGACGTTTCAAGATGGCGCAGATTTGGTACTGACACTTTTCTCGATTCGTTCCGCCTAGCCGACAAGATTAGGAAGCGTCTCCTTCGTCGACGCAATAATCTTGGAAAGTTAATCCTAACTACAGAGAATATGATACAATATTTTAAGTTAAAGCTAGTTACGAAGAGCATCATCAATATAATGAAAGATAATGTTCCCTGACTTGATTTAAATTTTGAAAAAGAAGCAGTTTCAATCTGTTCGTTAATTGAATTCCTGATTATAGGTGCCCGAAATCTTATATTAAATTTACCATAGTTAGTTCTAACTCTGGGAAGATAATATGATTGTTTTGCTGCAGATCTTGTATTATATTGATGAATCCCACTCACTTCAGAAAAGAAGGTATCAACAAACAAGAGAAAACTGTTAAGACAGTTCTAACTGACTTTTTAATTAACATTAAAGGAGCTTAGCTATGTCATGGTGATTTTAAGGTTTTTGGGTCAAAACTGCCCCAAATTAAAACTACATGTAAGTACCTTTGTAATACACAAAATACTTATAGAACTCTAAGAGGAAGATATCAAGTGAATTCTTGAACAGAAAATAAACCATAATCAGAGTTTTAGCGAGTTTCCATGATAGGAGCGATAAACTTAAAAAAAAAAATTAGCCATTTCCATCCTGGCCATCTGCAGCCCAAGACACTTATTTTTACTCTTAGAGCACTTGTAGAATAATTTGAAACAAAACTGTACTCTTATTTTTGGGTTTTCACCGATATAAAGATGTATTTTGGCCTTTATAGTTACACTAAAAATGGTGACATAGCTCCTTTAACATTATAATATTTGTCCTCCTCCCCTTTTATCAATGTTGTTTTGAGCAGACATAAAAAAAAAGAATAAAAACAGGGGAAAAGCATTCTGGTTATAATGTTGTGAGCAAGATACAGAGAAATGCACCCACTTTGTTGTCCTGGGTTGTGGCATTTCTAACCGTTTTTGCAATGTGTTGTTTCAGAAAAATCCATCCCCCACCTCTGTGGAAATTCCAATTTGGCTTCAGAGCCCCTCCCCTCCCCCTCACCCTATCCCCATCAGAATGTTTTAATGATCATGCATGGGGGGAGTATGGATATTTTTTAGAACTGTACAATATGAACAAACATAATTTGCATTTAGTCATATTCATACTCTTCAATCCTTTTAAGTTGGCTTGTTCTTGAGCGCTTGGCATTCTCAGCTGCCACTGCACGTGCAGTGGTTGTTGTCAGAAAGTTCCCAGGCTTGAAAACACCACTTGTTGAAACATCGGGAGTTAGGGTCAGACCCCCTTCACTGACGAGACGTGCTTCGCCAACTTTCCGAGATGCTGAGTTCTTTATGACTGGCGTCAACTGCAGGAGGGTTAGATAGCCAGTGATTTGTGCCAGACGCATTACTGAGACTGAATCATCGGTGCTTCCCATATGTTCAACAGACTCAACAAACAGACGTCGCCTCAGACGCTCTGATGCTAGAGGACAGATGTTGTCAATGGCTTCAGCATATGCAATGTCTGTCATGAAACCCGGTCTCCGCCCGGGCTGCTGTAGAAGCTTCACTTCCATTTCTTGAAAGCGAGGTTCTCTGTACTTAAGGATGATGTACAGAAAATACTCTGAGACCAATTCCTTGGAAATTTTGTTCTCGCTGAAGGATGTGTACCCCATAGAGAATTGCTCAATGTCTTCTTCATTCATGAAGGGATAAACAACATGCGCAAATGTCCTGATGTCCTTGACTTCAACCCATTCCACCAAATTTATGAAATCATTCACAAGCAGGACATAACGGATCACAACAGGATCTATGCTTCCGCACATTGCTTGAGCAAACAGCTGAATGCTCTTGTTGGTTGAAGCAAACTTAACCACGCTTGTTATGAAGTCATAGACAGCAAGGTAAGTGACATCTGGAACCAGATAACGCTCATGGAAGAAAGAATATAATGTATCTACCACGGAAACGATTTGCTCATCTTCAACTGCATAATCATCTTGCCAAATGAGGGATGAGTAAAACTGTTCAATGATTGACGACACCCGATCCTCTGACAGCAACCTGGGAATCTGTCTCGGAGTGGAAGTTCGGGAATGGTAGTCATCCCAGAGGAATTTGTATGATGTGGTGAGATGCTGTTGAGCCTTGAGGATGGAATCATCCCCAAATGACAATGTACTTGCTGTTCTTGCAGATAACGTTTGGATGCTCTCTGGGGTTTCAGGTACGGGATGTTTTTCTTCCCGTAAGATATGCACCGTTGGTCTTATGATTTTGATATGCGTGCAGTTGTGAGGCAATGACAAAACTTTGTGATTTGTAACTTTGTGCGGGCAGAGTAGAGTGGTTTCACCGCAACTAGCACAAAACTTTGCATCTTTAAATTCATGATAGTTCTTTCCTTGGTTACAGGAGTAGTAAATCATTGCTGAATACTTGCTGAGGATTTTCTCATGTGGGATAAATGGGTCTTGATGGTGCGCACTGTTCATAATCTTCACAAAATCAATCTCTTCATCTTCTGGCTCGTTTGTCTTCTTGTCTTTTTCTCTTTCAATGTGGAAGAGGCTTTTCTTTCTTTCCGACTTTTCAGTGGCTTCTCTTTCCATTGCATTTGCCTCTTCCTCAAGCTGAGCCAACTGGTCTTCAAGACTAGATCTCTGGATTTCGATGAGCTGGAATTCATTTTCAACATCAGCAATGCTTTGCTTGAATCTCTCCTTCACCTTGTGAAACTCCTCTTCCAGCCTTACTCTCATCTCGTGTTCATCATCTGGAGTAACACGGAAGTTATTTTCAGATCCACTGCTCTTCAAATCGACCTCAGTTGTTGGAGAAGCCTTGTTCTCCTCCACAAATAACTCGTACTCTTCAATAACTGCATTCTGCATGGTAAGAAGTTGCTCTTCCAAAAGCTTTGCTGAAGCAATTTCTTGAATAATTTGAGCTCTTCTTGTCAAGACAGCTGGTTTCTGGGGTCTCCTATCAAACACTGTTGAATCATTGAATGCATCTTCTAGAACATCATAGCCCTCTTTGAACTTTTCAAGAAACTTGTTTCTGTCCTTGGCTTGATTGAGCTCCTCTTTAAGGCCAGAAATGCGCTTCTCGTATCTAGTGAAAGTAATTATTGCAAGTAACTAAATAGATTCTTTATCTCAAACTCATAAATTAAGAAACTCATTTAAGTTCATAAGGTGATTTTAAAGCTACTGACCATATGAAGCAAGTAATGCATTGTTTTATGTGTATGAGGCTTATTAACCCTGTAAATCCACAAATTGAATCTCTAGTCTTTTAGTATGGTTCCAACTTTTAAGTGTACCACTATGAAATGCCAAAGGGTAACCCCTCCCCCCCCCCCCCCCCCCCCCCTCCCACCTAGGAAATGAGGTACTGTCATATATAAGCTACATGTATATGGGTATGTGCTGCTGTGAAGGATATGATTTTCAAACAGTTAAGAATAAGTCTGGGATAGGGTATAGAAATCGGAGAGTTTTTGGTCCAGAATAGGGTTTCATTACCAGGAAACCTATTTAGTGGCATGAAGATAGTTTCTGGAAAGTAGCAAGTCTGGGATAGGGTTGGGATTTCTGTTGTCTAGTCTAGAATCGGATTGCAAAATGCAGCTGAACATGGTATGGTATAAGGTAAGGGATTCAGAGTCTCAGCAGCACACCACCACCCAAAAATGTACAGAGCCGCCCCCCCCCCCCCCCCCCCCCCCCCCCCCCCTCCCTGGAACATTCATCAGGGTTTTGGTTTGGGTATCAGTGCCTAGACATAGAGAGGGAGGGTTGGTAGGCAGTGGCGGATCTAGACTCCACTGTAGGAGGGGGGGGGGGTTGTGCATAAAGAGGGAGGTGCCCAAGTGAAAAAGTTAGAGACTGAAAAGATAAGCGAGGGGGGGGGGGGGGGGGGGCTTCCCTAAATCTGCCACTGGTAGGTATGACATTTTATTACTTATCGTCATCATCATCATCATCACTTAAGGACTATATACACTGTGCATACATTGTACGCAGTATACATGGTACGTGGATATCTTACCTGTCTTTAGCCGCTTGTTGCACCATCTGTTCGTACTGTATGTTTGCTTCAAGCTTCCTCTGCTCCAAGTTGTTGTTTTCCATTTCAATTTCCATGTTGTAGATCTTATCGCTGCTTTCTTTGAGCGTCTTCTTTAGCTGCTCGATGTTCTGATTACAATCTTCGAGCTGTTTGTCTTTGTCGTTGAGTTGGTTTTCTAGCGCGGTGATGTTCGCTTGCAACTGGTCTGCGTTTTTGTCGCGTTCCTCAAAAACACGATTAACCAGGACAAAATACGGAATGCGCTGGATGTAAGACGTCTTGTTCTTCCCCTTCTTGGGTGGCACTGTGGTATATTCGTTACTGTACACAGCGTCGTAAAGTTCATCTCGCAGCATCTTCAAAACTTGTTTATAAACTCCCAAAGTTGGAATCACCTCATCGAAAACATGGAAGCAAGTCGTCATTCGTTCTTCACTTAGTCCTTTCTTTGGCGCGTCCTCCACAAGAAGAACTTCATACCTTGTGGCGGGTGACCGAGAAGATAAAGCTCTTCTATCGGAGGCCATAACGTCTCAGAAAGAAAAGTTGTGACAACAAATATTCAAGCCGCCATGTTTCTTGTTGCTATAAACGAAAACCCAGGCAGTCTGGAAACTAGCGTTTCGCTGACCAACAAATGATTGTTGAACGGGCTCATTCTTTCTCTTCGGTTCGACATCTCGCTTCTGGCTACGAGAGTAAGTGTGAAATGAAATCCTTTTCCATCCTTGCACCATTTTGAGTTTTTCCACTATTTAAATGCCAAGGGTATCGTTTATAGAGTACTTCAATCCTATGTGCAGTCGTTGGTGGGGAATCCTACGATTTTGCATTATACTTTAACTCTTCGTTCTTTTGCCAACATGGCGTCCGTTTTCCAGATACTACTATAGTTTTGGCTGATGTTCATTTGTCTTTTTTTAGGTAACTAGAGGATTAAAATGTCTCAACCTACGCGGTAAGCTTACAATATTTTTTGAGTGTACTGTTATATAGCTTGGTACTGTTTTGGTACCGTGTTGTTCTTCCGTTACATGACACGCATTTTTCAAACTGTTGAATCTATCGAAGTGAACACTCTCGGAAGGCACCGTTTTCCGTAACTGTCCACCTTTCCTCATTCCTAAAGTGTTAACTTACTATATATTCATCTGTTCTTATTTTAAATAAGAACCTATAGTTTATCATGCCCAGATCTTCACCCATATATTTGAAGATACAACATGGTGGTCCTGTGTTCAAATCCTATAGGCCACTTCGAAAAATACCATAATAATCTTTTATGTGCAGGCTAAGTCTCACCTGGGTGTAATTAATCAAGTCTCCTTTGTTAGAATGGCACAATGGAAATCAGATTACATGTAGGAATGCTAGGACGTAGCATTGTGTGTTTGTATACAAATGTGCACCGTATGCAAATTGCCAAGTAGTTGAAGCATAGCACGTGCAGTTTGTGCTGAAAACAAAAGAAACTGGAAAAATCAGGCTTACATCAAGCACCACCCAAACCTGCACTTTAAAGAGTATTATGGTATTTTTTGAAGTGGCCTATGGTTTTTAAATCTAGCATGTTAGCTACACATTAGCAAAAAAAATCGTGAACGTTTCACTGATAGTAAAATTATTTCATATTTAGCCTGTACACCAAAGGCATTGTCCTTGGCTACAAGAGAGGTCTGCGCAATCAACAACCTAACACCTCCCTTATCAGGATTGAAGGAGTCAACGACAAAAATGAAACAGAATTCTACCTTGGCAAACGTGTTGCATTTGTTTACCGGGCAAAAAGAAAGACCGTTGCTAAAGGAGACAAGAAAGCAAGCAAAATCCGTGTGATGTGGGGAAAGGTGATGCGATCTCATGGAAACAGTGGTGTTGTGCGAGCTAAATTCAGGCATAATCTTCCGCCTAAAGCTATGGGCGCTACTGTCAGAGTGGTATGTTATTTGCTAGCAAAATTATTTAATTTTCAGGGTTCTCCTTATTAGGCAGTAAACAGTAAAATTTACCATCTCTAACACCATTTTACTGAAAATCTGTAATATCAGTGAACACTGCAGTTTCTATTGCCTCTCAAATTATATTTTTTTTCTATTTTCTGCATTGAAAGATAAGGAGAACCCTGAATTATATTATCTTTTGTGTTATTTATATTTTGTAAAACTGAGCTATGATGAAATATCTCCAATGTTTTAGTGAAATGCTATAATTTAGCACTATTGATGTCTAACTACACTTGAGCTGAGCTCAGATTGGTTTTGTTAGCTAAAAGATAATTGTATTACAGTCAATGCACTTCATGCATGAATGCACAACTTCAACTATTCATTGATTAGGTTATTAGATTTCATTTTTCAAGAAAATGTACTCATAATTTGTATCTTATATTCTATATATAATCAAATCATAAAATTTGTTTTTAAGATTGATCTTAAAAAGGATTTCTTCTGCAATATTGACCGTGCTTCCCCACGGCTCTACTCTGAAATGATCAATTTGATTTATTCAAAAATAAATCCTTTTCTTTGAAGCTATCTATGAAGTTACAGTTATCTAATTTAAGAATAGGATATACATGCAAAGAATACAATCTTCATTCTATGTGTGTTCATGTGTGAAGTGCATTGACAGTACATTGTATGTTGACTGTAAGTCAGTTTTATTTTGTTGTGCTGTAGCATTATAATCTGTTGTGCTCTTCAATAGAAGACAAGAATTAAGTTAGGTTTAAAGGGAAAGGCCATGTAATCTGGGTTAAATCACTGGTTAATCTATCACTTTAAAAGTTCTTTAAAGTTCTTTTCTATGGCACTGTTCATTATGCTGTATAAAGTGGTAATACATCTTGTGTCTGTAGATGACATCATAAGTGTGACCATTTAAATGAAAGCTATATGAGCTGTACTTGCCTGTGGTGCTGTTATTATACTGTACAAGGTGGTTCTAACTTTTGAATCTTGGATGAAATTCTACAGTGGGACCATAGCAGTCCTTTCTTGTGGTACTGTTATTATGCTGTACAGGGTGGTTCTAACTTTTGAGTCTGTGGATGAAATCCTTAAGTGCGACCATTCAAATGAAAAGCTGCTGAGCAGTCCTTTCTTGTGGTACTGTTTATTATGCTGTACAAGGTGGTTCTAACATTTGAATCTTGGATGAAATTCTACAGTGCGAATGTTAAAATGAAAGCTACTGATCGGTCCTTTCTTGTGATACTGTTTATTATGCTGTACAGGGTGGTTCTAACTTTTGAGTCTGTGAATGAAATCCTTAAGTGTGACCATTCCAATGGAAGCTATTGAGCAGTACTTGCCTGTGGTGCTGTTTATTATATTGTACAAGGTGTTTCTAACTTTTAAGACTGTGAGTCAAATTCGAAAGTGTGACCACTCAAATGAAAGCTATTGAGCAGTACTTTCTTGCGGTACTGTTTATTATGCTGTACAAGGTGGTTCTAACTTTTGAGTCTGTGGATGAAATCCTAAAGTGTGAGCATTCAAATGAAAGCTACTGAGCAGTACTTTCCTGTGGTACTGTTTATTATGCTGTACAAGGTGGTTCTAACTTTTAAGACTGAGTGAAATTCGAAAGTGACCACTCAAATGAAAGCTATTGAGCAGTACATGTACTTTTCTGTGGTACTGTTTATTATGCTGTACAAGGTGGTTCTAACTTTTGAGTCTGTGGATGAAATCCTTAAGTGTGACCATTCAAATGAAAGCTACTGAGCAGTACTTTTCTGTGGTACTGTTTATGATGCTGTACAAGATGGTTCTAACTTTTAAGTCTGTGGATGAAATCTCAAAGTGTCAACGTTCAAATGAAAACTTTTGAGCAGTACTGTCCTGTGGTACTGTTTGTTTGTCACTATTTTTCAAAGATTTTTAAGATTTTGCCTGGTGACAAGGTTTACATGTTTGTGGGTCTTAGGAGGTGAAGTTAATCCAGTCATCTTTTTATCTCTTGCAGATGTTGTACCCTTCAAGGATTTAATGTGAATTCTTGTACTCCACTGTTGTACAAAAATAAAACGCCCTTAATAACATTTCTAAATGTACTTCTCATCTTTGTAGAGAGGTTTTGCACGGCAGCCATGTTGCATGGCAGGAACAATGAAAATGTTTTGCATTAGAAAGAACATTCTTTCCCATAGGGAAAAGAATCTATTGTTCCTGCCATGCAACATGGCTGCCGTGCAAAACCTCTATTGGATCCCTTTTTGTCCACTGCTTTTGTTTTTGGGGACAGGCTTTTAGCCAGAAATTGAATAGCTACATGTCCTGAAGATATTTATGTTTAACTTGTCCCAGTCGTCTCTCGATTAATGAGAGCAGCACGGCAGAGGGGTGATGGGAATAATTTGGGACACTAGAAAGATTGGCAGGAAGACGGAAGTTCAATTGTTCAAAACAATTGTAACATCAGTCTTGATGTATGGCTGCGAGGCTTTGAAACTTACGAAAACAGAAGTAAAGAAACTGGATGCTTTCCAATACAAAAGCATGAAACGCATACTCAGAATAAGGTGGCCCCAAACCATCTCTTACCAACAAATCCAAGAGATCTTGGGTGTAAACAGAGCAAGTGATGAGATCAGAAGACGAAGATGGAACTGGATTGGTCATATACTGAGGAAGGACAGAGAGGTAGACTACGAGCAGTCTCTCTTTCCCAGCTTAGTCCGTCGAGCGAGAAACGACGCGCCTCCAGTTTCGCGCGGCCTTTATCCGTTCGCTAATGTTTTTTCGTTTCTCGCTCGACGGACTAAGCTGGGAAAGAGAGACTGCTCGTAGTCTAACAGAGAGGAGCAATGTCTTACTTTTACATCGATTTTTTTTCTGCTTAGAAGGGCTTTCAAATGGAGAAATAGTTGTTGGCATTATAGCTACTCCGCATCTGAGCTCAGGCGAAGCTGACAAGCAGTTTTCAGAGTTTTGTTTATGAATACGAAATATGCACGTGTTAGAATACGTGATATGCGGGCATATAGTCAGCGCAGATCTCATTTAAGAACATTGCATCCCATGAAAACTTCTAATAGAGCGTACATGGACTACATGCTCCCTCCTAACTGGCGCTCATATTATGTAAGGGACACACGGCATGTCAAAACTGTAAAATGGCTAGAAAGAGCGTATCGAAAACCTAGCTGAAATTTTAAAGTCAAATTCAGAAGTATTTATATTTACGAATTGACGCCGCCATTTAAACTAGTTGAAGCATGAAAGTAAGGAATCTCGCATTAAGCAACCCTATCTTTTCGCACCCTTTTAACAACGTGAACACTCAACCGAATTGATTCCGCAGTCTGTAAAGACACAAGTGGCAAACTGTAAAAAGGCTATGGCTAAAATTTTAAGGTCAAATTGAAATTTGGACTTGAGAGTCGCCACTTACCACGTAAACATTACCCTGGGTTCCAGAGGTTCTTTCGCGGCCCGTTTTGGTGAGAAATTCGGGGCCCGAAGATCCACCGAACGGCCGAATGTCTGCAAGGAGCGGCGAAGTCGCGAGAGAACAAAAGTGCGTGTGAGAATAGACTCTGGTAGCAGCTGAAAGACCTGAAGTTTTCTGTAGTTAGTTTTAGGGAGTAGTACTGTAGCTCTTCCAGACCTCTATTTTTATTGGCCCCGTAGTACTGTAGCTTCTATTGTGTTTAGGTCTAGGGCTATTGTTTCTGTTGTTTAACCTATTGTTTCGTTAACCAATCACTGAGCTTGTTTGGAAAGGTACAGCCTCTCCCGTTTTAGGGACACACATCATGCCAAAACTGTAAAATGGCTAAGGGCTGGACAGAGCGTATCGAAAACACAGCTGAAATTTTCATACCACTGATCAGTTTCTCGGCCAATGATACCCTGTTCTAGACCAAACCTCTTTGATTTCTGTTCTGTAAACTGCTTGAAAACCATACCCTTCACAGCGGCACATACCTATGTAGCTTATATATGAGAGACTTTGAGAGTACCCCGACCCCCATTGGCCATTGGAAAAAGATTCAAAAAGCGATTGCTTTGGTTTAAGACTACTAAGCTTTTTGATTGGCTAAAAAATCTCGCGCCACTTTCAACCAATCAGAAGCAAAACTTAAGTGCACGTACACTTTTTCCCGCGCTTGGCGACGGCTACACTGTTGCTACTTCAAGCTCTGATTGGTTGATTGTATTATCGGCCCTAGTTGTAATTGGCCGGAGTAATGCTTTGTTTTCGGTTTTACAACGCTCAATTGAACACCGCTAAAAAGAATTCTCTTCTCTCTAATGCTCATACCAATTCTCATAGACAAACGTCAAACGCGCGAGTAATTATGATGTCACATGCAAGCGCAGTGCGTCATTAATGGTAATGTTCTAATTGCAGTTTCAATAACGCGGAATTTACGCTTAGAATCCAACAAACGTGATGGAATTCTGCGTGCGATAACCGGAACTTTCTTAACACGGCGAAGCTATGTAGAATGTATCGAGAAAATCCCTCTTCTTAATAAGAAGGGATTTTGAGACATGGCTGACATCACTCCAGCGAAATTGTAGCGTTGATGCGTGGTGCATAAGAAGAGAGCATCATGTCGCGAAGATATGATCTCACCATGCAGCTCCACGGCCAAGGCCAAAGCCAACGCAAGAAACGAAAGAGCAAGCTCCCCATTGAGAATCTTGACCTTCAACAACCGGTGTCGTATAAAGATCCCAAGGAATCCGAATATGAGGCTAGTTGGAGAAGAGATCTGTTTTCACCAGAGGATATGGGAGGGAAAGAAGACGACAGAGTTGAAGAGGACCTTCCATTATCCGTACATGCAGTGGGAATTAGAGAACAGCATCCAAACTACATAGGGCAAGAGTTTAGTGGCATTACTGATCGAATATCGAAGGTATGCCGCACATGTGTTTTGCTTTTAGATATACACCCGAAAACGTTCGCGGCACTGTTATCCAGACTGCATGAGGGGATCGATGATGGTGACTATAATTCACTATCTCGTCTATCCTACTATTGGAATAAAAAATTTCAAAATAGCGGAATCGCTTGACAGCATAATAGTCTGTATTTTGGGCGACTGAATCCGAGTACTGAGTACGAAAAGAAGACTGGCGGACCTGTGAGGCTCGCGCGCGAGGTCGGCTTTCGCGCCTTTCCTCGCGAGTATTCGCCTGTCTACCAAAAGCCGACTGAAAAGGAAAACCGACTGTTTAGAATAGCTGATTGGATCCTTTACTACATGCAGGATCCGGTGCTTCTATTTCGTTACGGCGGTCTTTTCAAATACAAGATTCAAATAGCTGACGTTTCGAGCGCTAGCCCTTCGCTCCGACGAAGGGCTAGCGCTCGAAACGTCAGCTATTTGAATCTTTTTACGGTGGTCAATTTACCTTATCGACTCAGTCGATAAAACTAAATTCTCGTGTTTCATCCCCCCACCGACGCAGCACCACAGTTTCTCTAGAAACTAACCCCATTCTTTTCAAATACAGTTACAGTCAACTCTCCTCTAACGGACACTCTCGTAAGCGGACAGTTCTACTTACGGACGCGTTTTCAAATCACCGTTTTACCTCCCAGTCAAACTCTGTATTTACGCATTCCCGTAAGCGGACACTCTCTCGTAAGCGGACGCGGACAATTTTGAAAATGAAAATTAGATTTTTCCTTTGTTTAAGCTCTCTCGTAAGCGGACACCCCATGTATAATAATTGACTCTTGGCAATGAAATTTGTCTTTAATTTGCAATAAATAAACAAAAATATGACCTTTGACAGAGAAACAGAACAGTGGGGATCGCTTTTGTCAAATCTCCATTTGTCGGCAGGAAAGCAAGCTGTCCGTTCGTTTGACATTAACAAGAGTCTGACGTAACATTTGTAGTGTCACGTTGTGGCCACGTTCGTCATGGTCTACTTTCCTTCTTGTTTCTGTTTTCAATCACTGACTATACCGAACACTGTATCTCAGACAATCAAACTTGAACATGAGCCATGAGCTGTGGTTTCAAGACGGCAATCTTCTAACTTAGGCCTCACTACAGCAACCGCATAACTCCGCATAACTCTCCTATAAGCGGACATCCACCCATTTTTCTTTGTTGTCCGCTTATGGGCCGGGAATAAATCTCGTAAGCGGACAGCTCTACTAACGGACACTTTTTTCAATTTCCGAGGGTGTCCGCTTACGAGAGAGTTGACTGTACTTGTTTTGGCAGCCTACGAAATTGTTTACCTGTTCGTCTAGAAAGTGGAGAAGATAATGCCGCGTGAGGCGCCGACCAGTAAAACATTTGATAACAAAATTTGCCCACATAAGCTCACATACGGCTGGATGTTTACCGGGAGCAATATCGCGCTTACAATAAAGAGGTTTTCAATTGAGTATTGGAAGTAATTTCCCAAACTATGCTTTTTTTATTGGATAAAACATTTTGAGTGTTGTAAAACCAAAACCAAAGTAATTACTCTGACCAATCACAGCAGTCTTAAACAATCCAATGAACCAATCAGAGCTCGAAGCAATTACATATACATGTCGGCGGCGCCAAGCGCGGGAAAACACGATTGGTTTTGGTTTTACTTCTGATTGGTCGAGAAAGTGGCGCGATCGAGTTTTGTTAGCCAGTCATTAAGCGTAGCAATGAAAAACCAAAGCAATGGTGTTATTACTTTTGACACTCAATTGAAAACTGCTCTATCAACCAATCAGAAGTAAAACCAAAACCAATCGTGACTTGCTAGCACGCGTTTTCCCGCGCTTGGCGCCGGCTAACTTCTGATTGGTTCATTGGATTGTTTACGACTGCTGTGATTGGTCAGAGTAATTACTTTGGTTTTGGTTTTACGACACTCAATTGAAAACTGCTCTATAACTGATATCAGAACGGGATGGACTTCTATTGAAACATAACGAGATAGTCATCGCTTTATTTATTTATTTATTTTCTAATGACTTTTGTAGCAATGCAAGGACCACTTGAACAAACAGAAGCAAAATGTAGCTGGATCTTTGTGCAGATCAGGATCAGCAATGAACTGAATGAAAAAATAAAAGTAAACTGCAGAAGACCGCAAACGATAATGCTGCTAATGTTACGTAGGATCTACGAGAGACCTAACCAGCCAATGAACTGCAAGGCTGATCTGACCACGTAAAAAAGTAAAATTTGCGAGACATAATCACGATAGAAACCGATAAAGTAGGATCGTAACCGTGCACAATTGTTTCGTTGTTATTGCAACTCATCAGCACGGTGTAACGATCTAAATGTCGCCAGCAAGAAAGCCAGCACAAAGAGACAGCACAATGACCCGTTCACAATATCAGGTTCCGTACTATGTACTCACTTGTCACCCGAAACACGCGTGCCACCTCACGTGTTTCGGGGAACAAGGAGCCCACAGTGTATCGCAAAGATGTCTCGAAAAACTTAAACATGCAAGGCTGATCAGACAGCTGAACTTGTTCTGTTTCTTTTAATATTACCCAATATTTCGGTTAGACAAAACTAAACTAACTAAACTCTTATTGTTTTGTTATTTCAGTTACTGAATGATTATGAATCAATGTACGATGAGAAAGATCAGCAGGTAAAGTGAACATCACGCATACTTCATATGTTATACTGTAAGCTGGAATACCATAAAAAGTAGTATACAGCGCGCGATTTCGAGGACTCGCGCGCGCGCGAAGGGCAGGCGCGTCTCTAACGCGCGCTTCTTAAAAATTGTGCTCAATATTCCCGTCCTGACCGATGGATGAAATCGATAATCGATGAAAATCGATATCAGTCCATAACAATCGATGCCAATTAATCGATTGATATTTGAAATCGATGACCAATCAATCGCCGTGATGGAAAATGTTGTGACCTTTTTAACATGTTCGATTTTCATCGATTTTTTCCAATTGGATCGACTCTCATTACATCAACTTAGTAACGCTTAAAAGCGATCGATCGATGACAATCGATAGCAGTCGATGACAATCGATTGCACTCGCTAATCGATGTAATTAAGGAAATTTTACTTGTGACTTTCGATTGGTCATTGATAGGCCGATACCAATCGATATATCAGTTAATTAACAATTATCGATTGATTTCCGATCGTCGATTTTCATCGATTGGTTAGGCCGGGTATATTACTCTGGCACCTGCCATGCAGGTTAGCGGTAAACCGGTCTCATGACGAATCAGTTGCTTCTAGTGTGAATGGACTGAATGCAACGGTAAACACTTAATTCTTTAAATCCTAAGTGGTCAGCATCAAATTTCTCCTTGTAATATCAATGCCTTATCAATAAAAAAGGTCATGAGAATTAAGGGCATGATCACACAAGATGGGTTCTCTTGATATCCAAACAATTTCTCCGCACTACTTCTATAGGAAGTGTATAGGACTAGAAATGAGAATTTAAATTTTGATATTAGGGCTTAAAGGGTTAATGAGTTTAATGACTGGTCCCGACGGAAACAGTGAATTTTGCTTCCCTTGAACCCGGGGGGAGGGGGGTACTCCCATATATAAGCTATACGGGTATGTGCCGCTGGATGGGGTCGGGTTTTTCACCTTCTAGGTCTGAGATGGGGTCTCAGTTTCGCCCACTAAGTCTGAGATGGGGTATTCTTTTTCCGTTCAATTTTCGAATTAAGTGTTTTGTCATTTTTTTTCCCGTACATTTTTCATTTGGAACCGTGCATGTGGACGTTTCACTCGATTCAATGAGCGTGTATGTGGTTGTTTGCCATTATTTAGATGATCTTACTTGCAGTCATCCCATCGTAAAGTCTAAAAGCTGCTTCTTAGCTCACCGTGTATTTTGAGTAAAGATATATGTAGATTTGTGGCTTTGTAACAGCAGACATTCACAAACCTGACGCTTTTTTAACTCGTTAATACACGAAGCGTTGAACGAGTCATAGCAGACGGGGACAAATATGCAAATTTTCACTCCTACCTTTCTTCCTTCCTTCCATCCCTCGGCTGTAAACTTTGCCTGGTAATTCCGTTGACCAGTTCAAATAGGTAATGGTCACCTGCCTTGCGCATGGAGACGGCTCAAGTTGTAGTTTTATATTAAATTGTTACTGCCTGATGTATTTACCGTGTTTTTAAATAAAGATGATGATGATGATGATGATGATGATGATGATGCGTTGGAGGGAGGGGAGGGTGGGGAGTTGGACGCAGAGGGTTGGGGTGGGGGGGGGGGGGTCGGTGGAGCAAAACGCGTAGGAGAGGGGAGGGTCCGATGTTGTTTCGTATTCACGAGTTGGCTCATAGGAGCCTTTGATTCAAAACTGCTGTGCATCGTTCTTGCCAGTGCTGAGAATCTAACCTGCGCCTTTTTTTATTTCAGGGTTATGCCGCTATGGAGGAGCATATTAGTGGACAGGTATTATTGTTTTGCAACCGGTTAGGACCTAGGAATAGGTGTCCGCGACTGTTTGATAGAGTAACACCGCTTAATAGAGGTCAGGTTTACAATTACTAAGTGAACAATTCTCCTGGACTTTTGCAACTGACTGCTAATTCACAAGAGGATTACCGCTTCGACACAGTTTTGACTGTATAATTACCTCTTGTTTGCGCTGTGATGCTCGCCTGTCAGCTACCTGCATCGACATGCAGTTGGTGACCAAGCGATAAAACATTAGCCTCAAGATACGTGCGAAATTGATCAACTAGAGTCAATTTGTTGCTATTCAATGCAGGTAGTGACAGAACGAAGTCGCAACTTGTAATTTAGCGGTCAATTGCAACTTTTTTCTTGTAGTCATTTTATTCCCTGAAGAAGTCAGGCCGTGCCTGACGAAATATTGGAAAGAATATTATAATCCCAGTTGTACAGTCAGCCTTGCTTTATTAGTTCCTTCGTATTGAATTGCAACAACTTGCATTGAATTGCAACAACTTGCATCCAGTTGATCAAGCTCAATTTCGCTGGTACGTTGGCTCGGTTTTTTCAGGACACAGGCGTATTATAGTAAGAGTTGAGTTAGATACTACAGCTTTGCCGTGCATGACACGCTTTGTAGGACGTTTTGATAGTGATTTACACAATTCATCACGGGGGGGGGGGGGGGGGGGGGGGGGGGGGGGGGGGGGGACTCCCATATAAAAATGACGGGGGTGCTCGTCGTACCTTTTAGGGGTCAAAATTTGTAGATTGGTACCGCTTAGGGTACTAAAATCTGAAATGACGACCGTTAGAATTATCGCGGTACCTTTTAGGGTATGAGCCGAAAAAATATGACAGAATATGCCATGTGTTGTTTTCGAATTGGTACCTCTTACCTCTGAGCCACGCCCATCAAACAAGATTCTGGTACCTTTTAGGGTGTTTTTCGAAAATTTCCGACGAGTACCCCCGTCATTTTTATATGGGATTCCCCCCCCCCCCCCCCCCGGGCAATTCATGTCATTGTCGTGTCGTAAGCATGTCGCATACAGCAACATCGTCCCACCTAAAAAGGTCCTTACTTACTCAAGTGTGTTTATTTCTTATCAAACTAAACGAGACCTAAAAATAGGTGTCTCTTCTCGCAGCAAACTAAAATCATTGTGGATGATTTTTTTTGTCACAGATAGCTATGGAGGGCTTGTTGACTGATTACAAATCTTTGTGTCGCGAAAGAGAGGAGGTTTGTATACATGTTCACGCACCGTCTTACGCTCTGTTACAAGAAGAAGTAAATACAGTAAAAACCCGCAAGTAAGAACCTGCATTTTCCCAAGTTATTCTAAACAGGTTCTTACATAAATGGTAATTAGCACAAATTTAGGCTATTTAGGTTCTTAAATAGGTTCTTATTTTCTGAAGAAAAAAATTACATTGTAGCTAATAGAATTTAGTGGTATTCAGCCTATTTGTATCAATAACAGTTTTATTTCATTTTCAACATTGGCATTTGCAATTGGAGTGATAAGGCACCTGTGTCTCCAAAGAGGATCCAAAATGTTGACCTACTCTTATTTACCCAAGTGTACTGTACACATTTTTCTTACTTGCGGGTTTTTACTGTAATATAAAGACAGTGTAAATGGATCGATTGAACTCAGGAATATAAATAGTTAAGAGGAAGATGTAATGTTGATTGTGTCACGAGCGCCCGGGAGGAGGAGGGGGGAGGGGTACTTGACCAATATTTGGGTACAGGGGTGCCGCTGAGGGTCTGCGACCCTGACAAAAAACAAAACAAAAAACCTACCCTGTGTAGAACAACACCTTCTATTTTAGGACCCTGTCTAGGACACGGCTCGAGCGTGGTTATTGATCTGAGCTTTAAAAAATGGTAGACGGATCCTTTGAAAAGAAAACGACTTCGCCTTCGCATGAATATACTAATCACGACAAGGGAAGTCACCACAAGCGCTAAGTTAACTGGAACCATACCCTGTTTAGGACAGATTCAGACCCTTTTTAGGACAGACTCGCGTTAACTTATATACCGAGCTAGGGACAAAAATGCCAAAAACCATACCCTGTCCAGTACCGTGTCTAGCGGCACGTCCCCGTATAGGTCAAATAAGGGGATACTCCCCTCCCGCCTTCCGGGCACGATCGTAGCCCATATCCCCACGGAATCGAACTCATGATCTTCCGGTAAACCGGTCGGATGCTCTAACCACTGAGCTACGTGAGACTCGTGGCGAGCTAGGCTATGTACTAGCTTCATGTATGACACGCGTCCTGTATACTATTAGAATTAGCACGGTCACGTCATATGTGGTGATAAGTAAAGAAAGATGGTAAATTTTAAGCTCGGTAATGAAATCATGAGAAATATACAATGTTCATCGTGTCACGATCAAGCGTCGAATTATCCTGTAAGAAGTAACCAAAACCAATCAAGCTAACACCAAATTTTATTTTTCTTTCAGCTGCTGAATTCCCTACAAGATGTAAGTAATATTCTTTATGCTGTTATAGGTCTTGAAAAAATGATAAACGTTTTTATCAATTCTTTCACTCCCGGAGTCAGTTATGGAGACATGTAGTGTAGTTCTAACTTTTTAGTCTGTTTATGAAACCCTATGGCGTGACCACTCAAATGAAACCCCTTTGGCAGTACTTTTGCATGGTACCATTATTTTGTTTTTCTGCATTTTACAAAATTAAATTTGGAATTTTATTTGAAATTTTCTCTTTGGCATTCTTGGTATTAAAAGCCGGTTCAAGCATTCCACGTTTACGCGTGGAGTAGCATTTCATATCCAAGGCTGTCGAAAAAATCAAATGTGTTGCCCCAGTGTTGTTGTTGTGTAACTTTGGCTTTGGCTAAAGAAAAATGCGCAACATGCAAATCAGGAGCCAAACCAATGTGTGGTTTTCGACACTTAGAGATGGACCATTTTATTTTTGAGGGGGAGGGGGTTTGGGCAATTACCAAAAAAGTCTAGCACAGCAAAAGAAGAGAAAAAAAATTCATGCACATCAAGCCAAAAAAATAGTATCGAACAATCCCGAAAAAAGAATTCTTGCACAACCTCAAGAAGGAAAAAAATCATGCTCAGAAAAATTGCAATTGCTTAACCCCCTCCTCTCTCCCCCCCCCCCCCCCCCCCCCCCCCCCCCCCCCCCCCCCCCCCCCCCCCCCCCCCCCCCCCCCCCCCCCCCCCCCCCCCCCCCCCCCCCCCCCCCCCCCCCCCCCCATTTCAAAAAATAAAATGGTCCATCCCTTATCACCGCTTGTATGTTTTCCCGCGCGTAGCATCGGTTGCATTTTCCCGCGCTTTGCACTGGTTGCATTTTGAATAATCCCCGCGCTTCGTGCCGGATTCTTGTTTTCTTGCGCTCGGCACCAGTTGAACGTTTCCCCTCACTTAGCACTACAGTTGTTTGCGTTAAAAGTTTTTACTTTTGTTATGATTGGTCAGATACGATAACTTTGGTTTTGGTTAAACAACGGCCGTTGCAAAAACCGACCTAAGAGAACGTCCGTAGAGGTTTATCTTTGTTTAGCTATTTATTTTCATTAACAATTATTTTTTCTTTATTTTATAGTCACTTGACCTAGCTGAGGACGAGACATTGGATGAGGTACGTTTTTATATGACTCATATACCTTGGAAGAGAGCAAAGGGCATACAATATGCTAATTAGAGGACGTCAATCCGGCAATTTGCCATTATTTCTACGCCAATTTACAATGCGCAGGTTACTTGAAGGTGAAAACAAGTAGTTGTAAAATAAATGATTCCCGGGTTGACGTCATCACCATTTTCAGTGTTTCTTTTAAAAGCCAAAATACATCTTGATATCAGTGAAAACCCAACAATAAGGGTCCTGTTTTGCTTAAAATTATTTTACTCGTGCTCTAAGAGTAAAAATAAGTGTCTTGGGCTGCAGATGGAGAGGATGGAAATGGATTGCATCTTGAAAAAAATGGGCTAATTTTTCAAGTTTGTCGCTTCTGTCTTCTGTCGCTGTCTTCTGTCGCTCAGCTAAAACTCTGATTATGGACTATTTTCTCTTCGAGAATTCACTTGATATCTTCTTCTTGGTGTTCTATGAGCATTTTATGTACGACACAGGAACATTTTGGAATCGAAATTTGTTTTTCAATGCTTCTGAATTTTGATATGAAATGATATGACATAAGTGCAGGCCAAGTTGTTGACATTTGATTCTCTCTTTCAGATAGAAAGTATGAACAGGAAAGAACAGCAGTCGGTGGACTTGGAAGGCACCCAGCGAGCGATACAGTTAGTGTACACAAATGAAAATACACAAAGGGCAATACCTTTAAAACTAACATGTTTTTATCTCCTGTAAGTTAATGTTTAACTTACAGGAGAATATTGGGGTTTGATCTGCATTCTTTGTCGATCCATGGACACATTTTTTGACCAATGTGGCAAAACCGAAGAACATGGCGTGGAAAATAACAACGAAGACGAACATAAATAATTCGGCTTTTCGGTGGGTTCGCGATGTTGGCATTGCGCGTGATAATTTAGACTCCTGTATTTGAGGAACTATTTTAAAATTACTCAGAAGCGGAAAATCGTAAGCTGGACGTTTGTCAGTTAAACAAACACGGCGTCCATAAATAAACTGGAAAAATAATGACTGCTGATAACTTTATTACGCATAACGTAACAAGCACGTTAGTTATCAAACTTCTTATTGCCCTTTTGGAAAGATACAAAGAAATATTCCGCACATTTTAAGTCTGAATCTCACTTATCATGGTTCACCGCAAGCTCAATTGTGAAGGGAGGGGGGGGGTCTGGGGAACAAACAAAGACAAATGAATGAACCAATTAACACTTGACGAAACAAAACATGAAACTAGTGCCAAGCGCGGAAAAGACCGGTCTAGTTAATTACTTATTGTTTGTAACTTTCTTCACGCACAAGTGTTATTTTAAAAGGGTACAATTCATTTGCAATTTCATTTGCGATACATTTTTTATTTGCCAAAAAAAGTGATATTTATATGTGATTCAACTTTTGTATCCTTGTTCTTTCAGGGAAACGTTCCAAAATGTCAAAGATACCACAGCCAAACTAAAGGCAATGAACAAGAATATGGTCGCTTTATCAAAATCGGGAGAGGCAAACGAAAAGTTGGAAGAGTACGTTCCAATAGTTTATATCGCCTGTTCCAAGCGTGCAGTTTGTGGAGAACGAAGGAAAGACGGGGCATGCGCACGCAAAAAACACGTTGTGAGCGCTGACAGAGCGAGGAAAGGCGTCCTGTCGTCTTTTTTTCGGCTTCGGTTTTTAACTCGTGAATGCGCGAAGCGCTGAACGAGCTATAACAAACGGGGACAATATGCAAATTTTTACTCCTTCCTTGGTCATTCCGCTGACCAGTGCATAAGGCTTGCGCATATATTTTGCCTATTCCAAATGCGATTAGTAATGGTCACCTGTCTTACCCATGAGGACAGCGTTAGAGGGAGGAGAGCGTGAGGAGTAGGACGTAGAGGGCGGGGGTAGGAAGATCGGTGGAGTGGAACGCACATGAGAGGGGAGGGTCCGAAGGCTGTTTCATATACATGAGTTGACTCGTATCAGTGTAGTGGTTACACGGATGTGGTTTTGGATTAATATAGTTTCACGCGATCTCGAAGAACCGAACCGAAAACAATATATCATTTCGAAGTGCTTACATGGAACCAAATATATCATTTTCGCCGCTTATGTCCCGGATTGCACGCAACTATTGTCATATTTGACAGAGTTTTTTTCTCATTCTCGTATTCTTTCATGATACTATGCGACAGAATTATGTCAGGAGCTTATTTCTCCTGATTATGTGTGTTATGGTGAACTTTTACAGATGAGGACACTTTGTGATGCCTATCATGGCGTAGCATGGCCCTTCTGCGTGCAATCCTGGACATTACTCCGTTTTATTGACGGCATCGCAGGTGTGAACGCATTGAAAGCGATGTTAGAAATAAAATCAAGCCTGTGTAATCACTTCCGCTTTAAAACCTTCACCATCCAAGAGGACAAAACAAACAAAATTACCATAATACAAAAAAAAAAGTTTTTGCTGCGTAGCACTTACTATAATGCTTATTACGATTAGAAAATAGTTATTATACTGTTTTAGATCCAGTTTGATTAATTTCAAGGTGAGCTGGCAGAACAAAAGGCTGTTTATATTTGTGAGCCCAACCCTGACTCGCAGCTAAACAGGTTGGACGTTTTCTAACAGCCAGCCAAGATGTACATGAAGAACAATTTTTTCTGTGAAACAGTTCCGTTTTGTCCTCACGACCTTAACCCAGACATGAGATGGGAAGGCAGTCTCCTTCCAGCTGATTTTATATCTAAAAAATGGAGATATTCTGCTTTTTATCGCGTGAATAGCCTAAGCTTTGAACGAGATATAGTGTACGGGGACAAAAATGCAAATTTTCATTCGTTCCATCGTCTGTAGTTTTTTAATTCCCCAGTGTATTACGTCATTCTAGACAGTCTCGTTTCACGCAATGCATATTTATGTCACGCTAAGATGTTTTAGTCGTTTTAAATCTGCTTTACTCTTCAATTCTTTGACTTCAAACTTAGCATGGAAAATTAAAACCAATCTGTGGACTTAACCTTAGGTTGTTTCGTCTTCACGAGATGGCTCTTGAAGCCCTTTGATTTATAAATAGATTTGTTTCCTTCCAGGGAAAAGCAACAGTTGGAAAGAGAACTACAGATGTACAAGAAGATGGCAGTACAACAAAGAAAGGAAATTTTTAATAGTAAGACTTGAGCTTTGGTTGACTTTGTTAAGATTGAGTGACAAAAATAATATATTTCGTGCCCTGTTTGCTCCATATTTTACCATCATAGGAATAATTCCTTGATCTGTTCTATTACTAAAGCCGTTCTTCAGACGCTGTCTTGCGCCTCCTCAAGCTGAACAGTAACGATCACGTGACAGTATTCGGTGTTCCTTTCTGCAGGGCGATCAAGTATTCGAAAAGACGAAACCCAGCAGTGGAAACTTGTTGCAGGTGAAATGGTGGATATGCTGAAAATGGTGCGGCATGAAGGAAAATTCGGTAAGACAACCAAACACCAAAAATCAACGCAATGACAAGCACTGAAGCATAAGCACAACAAAGTGGAACGATTTCCTTTTTCTTGTGCTTGTGGTTATGCTGGCTGGAATAAAGCCAGCATAAGCAGAAGCACAACTCTTCTTCGTCCGCCATGTTGGACTCAAATTTGGCGGCAGTTGCGCGCCAAAATGTTATGCAACTGCGCCTGCGTATGTCACCTTATGCTTACGCTTATTTTGCGTGTAAACATCCTTGCACTTATGTTTATGCTTGCGTCGTTTTTTTTGTATTTTATTTTTTGTCTATATTACAATTATAAGAAGAACTAACACATTTACACAATCTAAGTACATGAAAGAGGAGAAACTAAAAATACAAAATGACAGATGTACGAAAAACTGCTTAAAGTAGTATAATAATGATCAAAGCGGCTTATTTGAAATAAAAAAAATGATATATTTGGTGACAAAAATCTAAGGAGAAATAAGAGCGAGTAAGGGCTCCCACTTCTGATAGTGATAACTAAGGTTGTTTTTCTCGCTCGCCATGGAGTATGCTATTTGGTATGTATTTTTAATTCGCTCGAGTAATAATTGTGGAGTTAAAATCTTGTTATTGAGTTTACAGAAGTGAAGGAGATATTTGCTTTTCAAGATAATATAGTTAATTAATTTGCTATTACTTTCTAGATTTTCGATTCCAAAAATAACATCTCTAATTTCTAAATGCTTGGTAAGCTTTAATTATGCTTGCGTCATTGTTGTAAACCAGGCTTTATTACTTTTATTAGACACAGTTTTTTTGGTCGTATATCTTATATCTTATATTAGAACATACCAAACCATACCAAATCATCATTGAACTTTGAATGTACAACATTGAACTTTGAATGTACAACATCGAACTTTGAATGTACAACGCACCAAACGTAAGGACTAAACAGGTTATGTCAATATACGCCTGGTTCGACTGTAGTTGCACAAGGCTAAACACATCAGCGATAGAATAAAGCTCTTTCTATCCACAGTCTTTAATACGCCATCTGTCCTGGGCATTCTTTTTTCAGGTCATTCCTTTAACCCTTTCACTCCCAGAGTCAATTATGGAGACATGTATTGTTGTTCTAACTTTTGATTCTGTGGACGAAAACCTATGGTGTGACCATTCAAATGAAACCTCTTTGGCAGTACTTTTGCATGGTACCATTTGTTTTGTGATATTTTACAAAATGAAATTTGGGATTTTTCTTGAATTTTGATGTTTGGCACTCTTGGGAGTGAAAGGGTTAAATCTTACAATGTCCTCCCTCCGTCTTGTAAGAGGGCGTCCACTAGATTGTGCTACCGATCTGGGTCACCAATCTGTTGTTCTTTTGGTCGATATCTATTAACTCATTGAAATATTAACTTAGTGATTTGTTGCTGTTGTTGTTAGATAGGGAAACTCTTGAGAAAGAACTAAACAGAATTTTGATGACACTCAATAGTCAAAATGAGTATATTGACAAGTAAGTCCATCGACACTTGATCACTTATGGTAATAGGATGTATTTAGCTTTCCAGTTTCCCAGTGTATAAAATGCTAATAGAACGGCTTCCTATTGAATTGGCTAAAAAATCTCGCGCCACTTTCTCAACCAATCAGAAGTAAAACTAAAACCAATTGTGACTTAGAGCGCATTCGATTCACCGTATTCCGGAATAAGAATAAACATAATAGCCTCTGAGAAATATTTGTTTAGGCACACTTGCAGTATAAATCTATAAAAACATGTTTATGCTACAACAATAGCAGATGTTTAGTTTTCCATTGGCTCCCAAACCTCCCCCAAATCGATTTTTTTTGTGTGTCCATTCTGCATATTCTTATTTCGGAATACGTTCAATCGAACGTGCTTGGCGCCGGTGACATGTCTTGCTTTGAGCTGTGATTGGCTCATTGGATAGTCTGCCTCCGTACGCGTTTTGATTGGCCAGAGGTAGGTAGGTAGGTAGGTAAACTTTATTTATACACGGTGTCAATTCATAAAACATGCTCTTCCATCGAGCCGTGTTTTTTAACAACAATAGATTAAGTACTTAACTAATTTAAATTATCTAACTAAATTAATTATCTATATGAAATTGTATTAAAAACGATAAAAACTATCCTTTATTAACTATCATTAAATTAGATAAAAATTAAATGCATGATTTAAAAGAGCTAAGAGTGGGCTGTATCTTAGCGCTCAAAGGTAAGCTGTTCCAGAGAACAGAACCGCGATATTGAAAACTTCGTTTTCAATGGCCATATGTCAGGCTATTGCCCCATTATTTGCGGTGTCCCACAGGGATCGATCTTGGGACCTCTATTGTTCTTAGTTTATATAAAAGACCTCCCCGCATGCCCCCTATACTCTGTGCCAAGAATGTACGCCGACGACACAAGTCTTACTCTAAGCACAAGTGATCCAGCAGAGCTACAATCCAAATTAAATAGCGACCTAGATGAAATTCAGACCTGGCTACAAGCTAATAAACTTAGTCTTAATATCAATAACTTTTGTTTGGGTTTACGGCACTCACGTGAAAACCACTCTATCAAGGCTCAATTTTGTTTACTATTAAACTGCTGTAGAGTGTTTGATTAATCCGTATCCCTTTTTTTTATTCCAGTTTAAAACGAGACTTGAGCAAACAAGAGAAGGCAAGTAAAATGATGAGTTAAAAAATTCTAAATGACCAGCTTTACAAAACTGGAGGGTAGGAGTTCGGGATTAAGGGGATGGATGAAAATTGGCAAATGCGATCCATTTAGGGGGATGGGGGTAGGTATGACCTACATTTTACCTATATATTTATAGAACTTATTTTGTAGTCTACCCCGCCTGTCATTTGCGACCTTAATCAACGTGAACGATGACATCCCCGACGTCACGGACAGCAACCGGAAGTAGAATTGTTTCCTTATTTTGCAGATACCACGCAGCTCTTAACAACCTCTGATTTCATTGGACCTGTATATCGCACAGTTCTATTGTTTTCAGGGCTAGGGTTCATTGTTGTGTTGTTTGTTCTATTTTTCTCTCAGCAAATCAGAGAAGACCTTGTAAGAGCTGCGTACTGCCCCTTATTTTGGCATGCTTCTGTTTCTCATCACGTCTCTGGCCCAACGCGATGACGTCAGAAACTAATCTACTTCTGGTTGCCATCCTTGTCTATGATAGCAGAGTTTCCGTTGCCCAAGGTCCCTAATCATTACAAAGTCCCTTAAACCAGGCAAGTCCTGAGAACATACCGGGCCCTAAGAATTATTTTATGTGCATACAGTTCATGATCAGATATTCGATTGGTATCATTGATTTTGAACACTAAAGAGTAAACTCCTTCTAATTTTATGAAATAAATTTAGATACTTGGCACCAAAAACGTACGCTGCTGAACAGAAACAAAATAGAAAAATATAATTCTCGGGCCCGAAAGGAAAATTATCACATCTGACCAACGACGATGCGATAAACATACTTCAAATCATTTCATGCTGTAATTTGAAGTACCCTTATTTCTGATTGCTTTTTGCCTTTCTCTCTTTTTTTTCTCTTTTATTCGATGCAGACTGTCAGGAATCTTGAAAAGGATAAGGCTCGCTTGAACAACGATAAATTATTGGTGGAAGAGGCACTTAAAACGAAGCAGAACGAGCTTAAACAATGCAAACAGGTTGGAAAAATATTTAAATATTCCTACTGAAACTGAATGGTTGCACGACATGTTCGAATGGCTCCAAAATTACCAGCCCCTCTGCCGTTGGGTAAAGGTCTTTTGGGACTATTCCGCAATGAAAATACTCGGGATGCTCGTTAGTCGAGTTGAGCTATTATCCGTTTTTCACGGTAATGGAGTTGTATCATCCAGTGTGCATTTTGCTGAGGTTAACACAACACGAAGAACGAACGAAGAGGAAAAATGATGGTGATTATGATGATGATGGTGGTGATTAATAATGATTATGATGATAATTATCATGATATGATGATGATGATGATGATGATGATAATGATGATGATGGTGGTGATGATGACGACGATAATGATGATGATGATGATGATGATGATGATGATGATGATGATGATACTAATGATGATGATGTGTCCTCATCATGAAATTGTTAAGCCTGTTAGTAATCGAGGGGATTTTTTATGTTCCAGCATCTTAAGAAAGTAAAGACTGGGAAAAAAGACAAAATCGACGGAGTAGAAAAAGATTTGTTTGAAGGAGCTGAAGAGGTAAGTATGAGGGTCGACAAAAATATTACGCTCAAGTCCTGTCCAAACAGTCGAGTCACAAGTTATTTCATCGAACCCAATCGACCTCTGGTCACAATTTAGGATTTCATCCTCACGAGCAGAAGTAAAAACAAACTTGTAAGGTATAATTTAAAACAGTACCACAGGAAGGTATCGTTTCAAAAGTTGCACTTGGAGGGTCACACTGTAATTTTTCACCCACAGACGCAAACGTTAGAACCTCCTTTTAACGCATTAAAGTACTGTTATGCATATAAGCTTTCATTTGAATGGTCACGCTGTACTACTTGATCCACAAACTCAAATTAAGTTAGAATTACATAAACTGTTTAGGAGACATCGCATCTAATCATGAAGTACCCGCTTTACGAAACTGCAAGTATGTATCCAAAGTGAGGGTATTTACAAATATTTTGAGCATTTCGGGTGATGTCATTCCAGTTCAACTTGTTTGACAGGGAAAGACGGGTGGTCCAGGCCAGGAAATGACTACCACTAATATCCTGCAGGCTCAAGTCCGAGATGCACGTCAAATGATCTTTAAACTTGAAGAGGTGAGTGAGAGAATAAGTTTTATGAAATGAGCTCCTACGCGCACTCTGATTGGTTGAGGCCATTTACGAAAAAACTCTATAGCATCATGCGAGGGTGCAATGTTCTGTCTGGGACTTTCTCTTTGAAGTCGACGTTTCTCAAGAATTAAAGAAGATCGACAAAACAGAATTGGAAATCTTTTGCGAGAATTGGCCCTGTTATCTAAATGGACTTTCCCAGTCTCTCTTAAAAGTCTCCAAGTAAAATCCATGCCAAACACCAAATCAAAGAATTACTCTCTGAAACTCTTCACAAAGCCAACGACTATAATGATGATCAGATCGTGTCAAAATTAGCAACTTTATCGCACTTACTATAATCTTAACTTATCAATACAGTAAATAGTTGAAATTTATCCCTGCAGATAAGCTTCTGTTTTGTCATATTGATCACTGAATTACCCGTAAGTATTTGCTCTCGTCTCGAATAGCTCTTTTTGCTATTTCGCGGGTGGCAAATATTGTTAAATAATGCGGTTTTGTTTTCTTAAATAAAGTTGTTGTTGTTTTTGTTAGGTATTTCAGGCCCGAGAGCTATTCAGTCTTAAATTCAGTTTCTATGTAATTGGCAGTGTAGCTTTTAGCCCCGCAAACCAGCCAAAATTGTTTCGTTAATTTAGAATTGTAATGCTCAGCTTTCAAAATTAACAAAAAAAATAATCTTTCATGGCCAACATTCTGGTAGTTTCTTGGTGTTGCGGATGGTGTGATCACCAAATGACGTAAAACAAAAGATTCAAAAGACACTGAACAATAGAGGTTTTGCACGGCAGCCATGTTGCATGGCAGGAACAATAGATTCTTTTCCTTATGGGAAAGAATGTTCTTTCTAATGCAAAACATTTTCATTGTTCCTGCCATGCAACATGGCTGCCGTACAAAACCTCTATACCCAAACCACAACACAAAAGCTAACCAACAATGGTTTCCGCAACACCAAGAAACACCCAACATTCTGTACATAACATAGCTTTTCGGGCCCGAAAAGTTTTCAGGACTTTTCAGAAAAACACGTCTGGTCTCCTTATAAGCTCCACTGCGAGTACAAAATTTAGATAAGAAAGGAAAAACGAAATGAATTGTTGGAGTAAAATGACGTTATCTTGAAAATAGCCTAGTAAACATCGCTCTATTTACACGTGTTATCCTTTTATTTTTAGGAAAACAAGGAACTGAAAAAGGAGCTTGATTCAGTTGTAAGCGCTAAAGAGGTGTGTGAACATGACATGGAGTAACTTGAAATGTAAATTATTATATTTGGATAAAAACGACAGCAATAGAAAGGCTTCTGAAATTATGAGTAAAATCCGACGTATAGAACCCTTTTTTCCATTTCTCAGTGATAAATCAGGCTGTTTAGGTTATTAAAGGGATAGTATCACGAGGTTCCACGCGCGGCACTGTTCACTATTCTTGCACCGGAATTTTGGACATATCACTGTTAAAGGTGATTTTTTCATTCTTTTGGCTATCAAAACGGATTTTTTGATTCAACAGATACCTCCACTTCTCGACGGCCTTTTTGAATTTGCGGAATCAAACTTGAAAAGTGGGCCGACGTTTTCAAGTTTCGACCTCGTGATACTATCCCTTTAAATAAGTTGTTATTTTTGACAGGGTAAATACTGCTTGCTGCTGGCCATAAAAGTAATTTAATATCGTTGTCATGATCCCCTTAATTCTATTTTAGTAAAACATTGACATTCAGGCCTTGTTATTAACAAATTATGTACTCCCTAAAGCCTGGTTTCCATATAATCGCAACGATCGCAGCGATCGCCACGATCGACGATCGCTGCGATTCTTGCGATCGTTGAGACCTCAGGTTTCCATATGATCGCAGCGATCGCAAGGAAACGTCGAGTAGGCCTGGATCCGACAAACTTTAAGTGCATTCTGGGACATTTTGGATCGCAAGGATCGCAAGAGTGGTTTCCATATAAAAACCTCTCGATCGCAAGGATCGCGAGGATCGCAAAGATAGAAATTTTTCTATCTCTGCGATCGCAATCGCAAGGATCGCAAGGATCGTAACGATCGCAAGGATCGCAAAGTTTTGGTTTCCATATGATCGCAACGGTCGCACAACACTTTTTTCTGCGATCGCTGCGATCGTTACGATTATATGGAAACCAGGCTTAAGTATTACAAGACAATCTACACTTATAATACTGTAATAATACTGTAACCCATATGTATTATGTCTGTATTGATTTGTAAGTAGTGTAAGCTTTGTATTGTGTAATAAAAAAAATGTCTGTGATTGGACAGTTCAAAATAAGAACCTGCATCATTTGTCAGGTTAACTGAGTGCTTCTTATATGTTGGGGGTTTAATTTGCCAAATTTCTGCCTGCAGGTTTTTAATCCACGCACAGTTTCTTATATGAGGTTTTTTTCTGTAGTCCTTAATGAATTTAGTAGTAGATAAAACATGAGCGGGAGATCTGTATGGTTTACAATGGCGAGCCAAAGGCGATCCATTGTAAAGCCCATACAGATCTCACGCGAATATTTTATCGTACTTGTGAAATAGAACAATGAGTAGAGATCTGTGTGAAAAGTTAATGAATACTAATTAGCTGAGCAGGTGTTTGTATCAAAAGTGAATTCTACTGTTTAATAATTCATCAACTCAGTTGATTTGTATTGCGGTTTACAAAGGTATACATGTGATTCAAATACTGCCTATTTATTGGTCATAACTGTTATGAATTATTAATGAATTTTACAATGATAATTATTTTTGTCTTGAAAGGAGCTTGCAGATGTACCAAGCACTGAACAATCGACTACAGCTTTGGATGGTAAAATGGAGAGTGTCATGAAGGAATGTCTAAAATGTCCATCTTACAAAGCACGAATAGCTAACATTGAGAATGAATTAAAAGACAAAGAGAAAACGATTGAGCGTTTAAAAGAGGATATGAATCAACTGAGGGCACAACTTACTCAATCAAAGAAGGTAGAAAATTAGACCACATTCCCTTTAAATATTTCTACCGTAGTTTAGGGTCAGATAAATTATGCTCGAAAATTCGAGGATTATTATTGCAACTTCTTCAGTTGCTACATTAAAACTGCGATGATCACATTCTCTTCAATAATTTCTACGGCAGTTCATATGAATATGTTTTCATATACACATTATCATATTCATCATTTTCACGGGTATAACAGAACTCACAATTGACTAAGCTCCCATCTGGCCTTGTAGCCCAGAGCCTGTAGAGCGTTGCACCGGAATCGCAAGCCTCCGAATCGAATCCAGGTTCTTATTGCGACACCTTCAGTTGAGTCAGGTAGCCTATAAGGGCGGTGCTTTTCCCTTGTTTCCGAAGTATGAACATGCAGATGAATTGACGTAGAGTAATTCAAATGAGTTAATCAAGTAAGAGCACTCTCTTCTTCCAGGAAGTTTCTTATGTTAAATCTGAGTTGGCACTGGCTGAAGCAGAAGTCCAAGAGGAGAGATTGAAATCTGATGCAAGATCAGCAATTAAAGGTAACAAAGGTTTATACTCCAAACTTGTCTGATCCTATTCGATCCGGTTCAGTCGATCTTCTCTGATCTTATCCGATGTCACCCTATCTGGTTCGATCTTTTCAGGATCGAGGTTCCGATTTGTCCGATCTTATCCGATTTGGTTGGATCTTATCCGATCCGGTTCGATCTTATCCGATCTGTTTCGTTCTTATCCGATCTGGTTCGATCTCATCCGATCTTATCCAGTTATACTACAACAAGAGAGCACCATAGGGTTTTAGTTTTGCTTCTGATTGGTTGAGAAAGTGGCGCGAGATTTTTTTATCCAATCACAAAGCGTAGCAATGCAAAACCAAAGCAATTGGAAAATTACTTTTGATACTCAATTGAAAACCGCTCTAAAAGAACAGAACACCAACAGAGGATATAAATAGTAAGCCTGTGATTATCTAGAGAGATGGACTGGACAGGGGAGAATAGTAAGCCTTTGATTATCTAGAGAGATGGACTCAGGGGAGAATAGTAAGCCTTTGATTATCTAGAGAGACGGACTCAGGGGTGAATAGTAATTAATAAGCCCGTGATTATCTAGAGAGATGCGACTCAGGGGAACCCCTGGTGCAACTGTTTTTGTCAAGTCATGTTCCAAAAGTTTCGGGTTCTCTCAAACTCACGACCATTCCAATGCTTGTTTATTTTCTTTTATACGCCTTGTTTTTCTCAGTTATCAATCGTTATAGATTGTATTATTGTTGCAGTTATTGTGGAAACAGCCCCTACTCCGCCCCAGGGTTCTTCGGAACACGAGTCGGAGTCTGAAAAAGAGAAGGAGGAGGAGGAGAAGGAGGAGGAGAAGGAGAAGGAGAAGGAGAAGGAGAAGGAGAAGGAGAAGGAGAAGGAGAAGGAGAAGGAGAAGGAGAAGGAGAAGGAGAAGGAAGTTAAAGAGAAACCAAAGAAGGCGTCCAAATTAGCAGTAACAACAAAGAAACCGAAACAGAGACCCGTCAAATCACCAAGAAAGCGCAAACAGGTCGTCAAAAGAAAAGAAGAAGGCAAACAGGAGGAAGCCGAAAAAGAAGTGGAAGTGAAAGTGGAAGTGGAAGAACAAGAGGTTGTTGAAGATGAAGATAAAGTTAAGGCAAAAACACCAAAGAAAAAAGAAGAAAAACGAGAAGTGTTGAAACATGAAGTACGTGACCTGCTGGTGGGTGAGTGCAGGGAAGAGAAAACTCCTTACGTGACAGTCAGAGAGGCAAGGATGGTCACGCTAGCAGATACAGTAAGTACTCGTAAATTTCTCTTTAATATTAATTTTAAGGTGCAAAAAAAGTAGGTAAAGTCAAACATGAGCCACAGGCCACCCACACTTCTAACACAATGAGTATTACCAACCCCCCCCCCCCCCCCCCGCCACCACACGAGCCACAGGCCACCCACACTTCTAACACAGGGAATATTACTACCCCCCCCCCCCCCCCACGAGCCACAGGCCACCCACACTAATAACACAAGGAGTATTACTACCCCCAGGATGGCATGATAGCGCCTTGCAGAGTTACCCAGCATTATGTTTGCTAATGAAAAAGCTAAAGACAGCAAGAGGTGCATAATGTAGCTGCCATTATTAGTGGCGGATCTCGGGACTTACTCGAAAACCTCGCGGTTCCTTTAGTTTCTAGGCTTCAATTGATTAATACCTCTCCTTGTCATCTTCTTTAATAAATTTGTTATGTATATAGAGCAGTTTTTAATTGAGTGTGGTAAAACCAAAACCAAAGTAATTACTCTGACCAATCACAGCAGTCGTAAACAATCCAATGAACCAATCAGAGCTCCAATGTCGGCGGCGCCAAGCGCGAGAAATTAAAACGCGTGCGAGCAAGTCACGATTGGTTTTGATTTTACTTCTGATTGGTCGAGAAAGTGGCGCGAGATTTTTTAGCCAATCTCAAAGCGTAGCAATGAAAAACCAAAGCAATTGTGTAATTACTTTTGACACTCAATTGAAAACTGCTCTAATACTTCTCCTGTAATAATTCTATGGATGAGTCAATAAAAAGATTGTTGTTGTTGTTGTTGTAGGGGAGGGGCCTGGGGACCTGCATCCCCGCCTCGGCTGGAGGGAACGAAAACATTCTCTCGGTCTCTAAACATTTCATTTTTCTTTAAGGGTACACAGACCACCCATTATGATCTGCGCAAGGTCACAGAAGGCACTCTAAGGGATTCTATAGGACGGCAGTTACAGCACAGGCGTAGATCACTGGCTGAAACCATCATGGCGGGAGTAGCACCCGGAGTACTGGAACAAGAAACAAACGCGGCCATGGTGTTTATTAAGAAGGAAGTAAGTAAAAACAGTAACCAAGATAGCAATAGCTTTGGATAACATTCCGCCATTCACGGTTATTAACTGCTAACCGGTGCCAAGCGCGGAAAATATAAAACCGATTCCAAGCGCGGGAAAACGTGCCGCCGGCGCCAAGCGCGGGGAAGCCGGGCCACCATTGGTTCTGGCGTGGCTCTTGATTGTCTGTAAAAGGAGCATATGTTCTCTCCTTGTTGGTCCAGTTCACGTCTCACAAAAACACTCCCCTGTATTTCATCAACAGTCGAACGCAACCTTTTCAAAACAAGAGAAGATTAAAATCATCATTGTCAACCTTCAGTGATGAATAAAACATTTATTTCTACTCCCTCTTTAAATTCTCAACCAGTTGTAACTTGTAACTTTATCACTTCCATCACTTGTTTACAATAATGTGTAATATTAAACAAATTAAACACAAGAAGTGATGAGGAGTCTAAAGAAAAGCAGAAATGCTTGAAGTAATAGACCCCCATTAACGGCCATTACATGTTGCATGGTTGAATGCTATTATTACAAATTAATCAAAAAAGTATTAACTAATCATAGATTGAAGTAATAGAGTGTAATAGAAGTAGAAGATAGATAGAAGTAATAGATAGATAGAAGTAATAGAGTGTAATAGAGTATTAGAGTGTAAAATGTCTGTCTGTCCGCTTTCTCACTCTGAACAGGCGAACCGACTATGCGATGAAATCTCTGGTTTTGTGGAATATGGATATGATGTTATTCAGCAAGGAGGTACGTCTATAAATGCTACAATTTATATGTATGGTTTAAAAGGCGAGAACATTTCCTGGGTTGCGTTCGAAACTAAGTCGACACTGGGATGGCTTTTTCGTCTATTTTCAAGATCAGTAGCTCATCTGACAGGCCGTCAACCCTCATTTCCATAGCTTGAAGCGACCGGCCAGAAGTACTACTACTTCCCCTGTTTAATCGATTACAGATCCTGCACTTATTTATTTTTCAAACGTTTTTCAAACCAGAGCCAATCCTTGCCTCATGTGGTGTAGTTTTAACGTTTGAGTCTGTAGATGATCTCCTACCAAAAATATAACCACTCAAATGAAAGCTATTTAACAGTACTTTCCTGTGGTACCGTTTATAACTGCTATTATTAATAGCAGCTATAGAGCAGTTTTCAATTGAGTGTCGTAAAACCAAAACCAAAGTAATTACTCTGACCAATCACAGCAGTCGTAAACAATCCAATGAACCAATCAGAGCTCGAAGCAATTACATGTCGCGGGCGCCAAGCGCGGGAAAACGCGTGCGAGCAAGTCACGATTGGTTTTGATTTTACTTCTGATTGGTCGAGAAAGTGGCGCGAGATTTTTTAGCCAATCACAAAGCGTAGCAATGCAAAACCAAAGCAATTGTGTAATTACTTTCGACAGTCAATTGAAAACTGCTCTAATCTAAGAATGAAAGACTTTATAACTCCGAGATTCAACACAACTAGTAATGCAAACACTCGTTGAGATACTTAGTAGGACCTCTACTTTGGTCAAAGCTAGACTCTAATATTATTACGGAGCGCACCATCAATTGACGCTTTTAGGAAGGCTATAATAAAGCTAGATTTAAAGGATTTTGTTAGCAATAACTGTAAAAACTGTATCTTATGCTCTTTTTAGTTTATAATTGCATATTTTAATACATAGTACGAAACTGTACGAATTTTTTTACACTTATACTTTTTCCAATTTTTATCTAGAGAAATGTAGATATGATCTTATGATTTTTATGTATAGTTATGTATAGTTATTATATATAGGTATTTTTTCTGTAATCTTCTTAGTTATTAATAGTGTACTTACTTAGTGGGCAACTGTTATTAACAATGACACTTTAATAAAGTTATCTATCTATCTATTAGGTGGTTCAAGCTTTTTTGGAGTTTTGGGCAGTGAAATTTTAAACTGCAACCATTCGAATGAAAGCTATCAAGGACACGATTGTGTGATGCTGATTTTTATGCTGTAAATGGTGGTTCTAACTAGCTTTTGAGCCAGACCAAAAGCAAGAACAACATTAATCGTGTAACTTTAGTTTTGAAAAGAGAATTTCAAAAAGTGAACCGACATCTTTACTTATTTCTTTGTACAGCAAAGACCACTCGAGTATTGACTGAAACATATCTTGGTGAGAATGCATTGGAAATTCTGGAGGCCGTAACAGAGGACCCTAGTCAACAGGTAATTGAACCGCAAAACCTCAGTTCTAAAAACACTAAAGTGCATCAAACCTATATTGACAAGATTCTAGAAACTGATAGATACAAAAAAGCTATTGTTAAATCTTCTTCTTTGGGTGTTCTTTTCTCATTCAGTTAGAAACGGCTAAAGCTATTAGTGCTCTCATGTCAGGCGACCACAGAAGACAGAGTATAACTGCAAGCAAAAGGCGTCGTTCATCGTTACACTTGGAGCGAAGAGGGACCATACGAAAAGATTCCAAGCTGCCACTTCTGGATACAGGCGATGGGTTGTGTGGAAGAAAAAGAGAAGACAGTATTAGCGAGGGCGTAACAGAACAGAAGGACGAAGACGTGACAGATCAGCGTGACACTGCCGTCACGACAGACGGGCCACCGACAGCTCGAGTTAATTCTCTTTTCCCAGACCATGAAACACCAGTACCTGAAAGACGAATGAGTGAAGTTCCTGTCGAGGCCAGCGAGGTGTTCGATACAACTTTTGTCAAGAAGAGCAAGTGGTCTACACTTAAGACCTTTGTCCACTCGCTCCAGCCCCATAAGGGCGGGGGCTGCTCCCACGTTGTGAATGAGGTCAAGCATATCGCTGAGGATTCTGGGGGGATCCCCTCTGAGGATCAAGTCAAAGAGCAGGTCATAGTTATGGCGCAGCACGCCATTGATAGTGAGTGAATTGTGTTATTTGTTATTTATACACATTTCAGAATTTTATCAACGTACTCATAAGTTAGAACAAGTTAACGAGTTGTTTTCTCCTTTTCTTTTCTTTTCTTTTAGCGATCCAATCCACAGCTAAGATTCTGAATCATCAACTACAAGATGAGGTAATGTAAAATAAATAAACATCCCTATTTTAGACAAAAACGGCTTAAAAACCGTACACACTGGCGCCACACAAAGCCGATACAGCCTTTAGAAGTGAGTCACCACCAGGATGACTTCCTTTTTAAAGCACCGTTTCTTTTAAATAAAAGGGTAGCCGGAGTAACTTATATCTCCGAAAATATAATAGAGCAGTTTTCAATTGAGTGTTGTTAAATCAAAACCAAAGTTATTACTCTGACCAGTCACAGCAGTCGTAAACAAGCCAATGAACCAATCAGAGCTCGAAGCAATTGCATGTCGGCGGCGCCAAGTGCGGGAAAACGCGTGCGAGCAAGTCACGATTGGTTTTGGTTTTACTTCTGATTGGTCGAGAAAGTGGCGCGAAATTTTTTAGCCAATCACAAAGCGTAGCAATGAAAAACCAAAGCAATTGTGTAATTACTTTTCCTTCTATACTAATTAAACAAAAGAAACATTTACACTAAAATGACATATACATATTTACAGATGGTCACAATTTAAAATCTAATTGGATACTACGTCGTTTAAAATCAACTAGGTTCCAGGTGTTCTAAAATTGTTATTCCATGCTTTTGTAATCAAGCATTTAAAGGAGTGTAGTCCACAGGTAGTTGATAGCGGCCTAGAAAGACTGAGAATGTTGCATTGGTACCTCTTAAGGAATAGCTGACAGAGCGAAGGGTAAAATGTAATTTGTGAAAATCTTATTGGCATAAATTAATATTTGTTGGCACGGTTCAGAGAACCGAGTACTGATGTAGTTCGCAGGTTCTCACGGTTCGCGAGTTTGAAATGAGTCCGTTAATAGATTTGTGACATTCTACGGTCAGCCTCGCCGCGTCAAGTACTTTTCAAACAAGTTAAGTCTCGTTTTAGTTGTTTATTATATTAACTTAAGACTTATTATCGACAAGTTTAGCCGCATATTTTAGTTGTTTACTTCATAGTTAAGACACCTTAAAACCCTAAAGGTAGCACCACTGCATAGGTCGGGGGTATACACGGTCCCCATTCTTTCCCAATAGTTGTTTTTTGGGGGTTTAGGTGTCCGGCTCTGGTGCGTTTAGCATTATTGTAATATTATATTCCTTTGTCAATAAATAAAATGTATCGTGGGCCTGGCTAACTAACGCCCCACGCCTCTTAGCCTTGTGTGTTTGTTTGGATGTGTAGTGGAGGCAAAATCATATTTTTTTTCAAGTAAACTTTACTTACCTTGAACAAAAACAATGAACTGCAAGGCTGATCTGACCACGTAAAAAAGAAAAAAGTAAAATTTGGGAGACATCATTACGATAGAAACCGATAAAGTAGGATCGTAACCGTGGACAATTGTTTCGTTGTTACTTTACTACTTTATCGGTTTCTATCGTGATGATGTCTCGCAAATTTTACTTTTTTTTTTTCGTGGTCAGATCAGCCTTGCAGTTCATTGTTTTTGTTCATTCATTTTTTTGGCTGGTTAGGTCTCTCGTAGATCCCACGTATCATTAGCAGCATCATCGTTTGCGGTCTTGTGCAGTTTACTTTTATTTACTTACCGACCTTACCTTGCAGCTCTCTTGTTACGGGAAGTTCTACAAGTTATGGAACAATGTTAGAGAGGTATGGAAAAGTCTTAGCCTTACTCTCACAGCGAAACCTTGGGCCGTATAAGGTGGTTGTAACTAAGGGCCTGTTTAACCCTATTCGGCCTGGGGGGGGGGTGGGGAAAGGCACAAAGTGCCCGCGCTAACTTTCAACATTCATAACTTCTTTAGTATGCATTCAAACGTCATCAAACTTTGTGACTTTTCCTAAGATTTATCTGGCAACAATTTCATATGACAATTTTTGATCATGTGACTTGATGTTTCCATGGCAACAAGATTTTGACAGCCATATTTTTTAAAATTTGCATATTTATACTTTTCAATGAAGAAAAACAATGTTTATTGCTATAACTTTTATATTTTTACGTCATTTAGCGTTTATTTATTGGTTTTGATTAATCTTGAGTGAATTTGGACGGTTTTAAAGAGGTTTTAAAAAATTTCAGAAATCCAAGATGGCGGATCCAAGATGGCGGCCGTATAACTAATTACCTAATTACTACGTCATATGACGTCATCGTTCCATTGTACGGACCGTAAGGGAGACAGTTTTGGACGTACTATGTACCCTCAAGTTTTCACTGTCATAGCCTTAATGTTCTTGAAGTTACGAAGGGGGGAGGGGGGCACAATGTGCCCCCCCCCCCCCCCCATTAATAAATAAATAAATAAATAATCACTTTAAGTGTATTTAACACGTGGGAACTAATTGGGGACACTTTTTTGATAGTCGAACGGGAAATCACGCGAGCGCGCGCGAAAGTGGCGAGATGGCCGCCATTTTCTGTACCTGAAGCGTTTACAAGGAAAAGGGTAGTTCAAGCAAGAAACCGTGGACCTCTCTCCTTCGCAGAGGCCTCCAAGTCACGCTCCACGTTTGGCAAAAAACGCGCCGAGGCTGGGTTGAGGTAAAAAGTAAAGCGCGCGGGGAACTCTGGGAAGATAAAAGAAGGAAGGGCTCTTTCACTCTTCCCATCGTTCCCCGCACTCCCATTTCATATTTTACTGTTCTTTACTGATGGGAGCCTCTGCGGAGGAGAGAGACCGTGGACGACAATCCTGTCCTGTCTTTAGACAGATTTAATGAACACCGCCGTGCCATATATAATCCTAGCACCAAGGCTAAACTTACTACAGCTGCCGAACATTTTGGGTTAACGACATTTTTAGCAACCACTCTTATTAAAAGTGTGATGTGAAGCACAAAACTTCCAGGGTCTGTTAATTATTTCTCTAGAATTAAAAAAAGAGTATTTTGCATGTTATTGTAAGAATTCATTCCTGTATTTCCTTGGGAAGGTGTTTACTCCCAGAGGAAGGGGTTTACCCCCCCCGAGGGAAGGGTTTTACACAGCAAGTTTGTCTGTAAGCACATTTACATTATAATAAACGTAACCAACAAATTAATCTTCTTTCAGAAACAACAGGCCTCCCTTCACCTTCTGGATCCGGAAATAAAAGACAAGCCGCTTTTGGGAAAGAAAGTAGGGAACACGAGGAACCCGGGGATGGGGGGGAACTCCCATATAAAATTGATGGAGGTGATCATCGTATCTCCCAGGGTTAAGATTCGTGGTTTGGTACAACTATAGTCGAACCCCGCTTTACGGACACCCCATCATTAGGTACGGACATTTTTTTTGGTCCCGGCCGAAATCCCATACATTTTCTCTAAAATTTGTCCCGCGTTAATACGGACAACGGACAGTTTTTCCCGTCCAGACTATAACAATAATCTCATACAAAGTTAATACGGACAATTTGGCTAATTGCGTTCGACGATAAGAGAACGCTACCTTATCTCGTCGGGTATCGGTCTGGGCGCAGGGGATTGTGAGAGGAATTGGGTTGGATACTATGCGATTTCAGGGTTTGAATGCCATCTTGGAATGGCTGACCACTCGCCTCGATTTCATGTGGGGGACTCGAGCCCAGATCGAACGCACTTTACCAATCCATGATTATTACTAGTTCTAAGGATTAATATTTTCTCAAATGCCTAAGCATATACTAAACATGTAGCTAAACATAATAGCAAAATTTCGATATATTAAAATTCAACTTAAAACAAAAGACATCACTACGAGGCTAGGCTTCGGGAAATAAACCATATAAATCTGTACTGTCATTCCCCAAAGCCTCGTGGTGATGTCTTTTGTTACAAGTTGAATTTTAATATATCGAAATTGGGCTATTGCTTTTGTCTAGTCATAATTATTTAGTCTTGGAGGGGTTAGATGTAATAATTTACTGCGGTTTTTCGTTTAGAACAATAGAACGCTTAAATTAAGTCATTCACTCACAAGAACCCGCTCATGACTACGGACATCCATTAACACGAAAAGTTTCCGTGGCTCCTAAACCCGGTGTCCGTATTATATTAATGGGTTGACTGTACCAGAATCCTTAGGTCCTTTTGTTTTCTCGTGTTAATTAGGGCTGTTATTCAAGTTCCACTAAGATTACAAATTTTAAATCAGAAAGGAACTGGCAGTAAAATGACATCATCGTGAAAATTGCCTATCGGTATCGGTACCCCTTAACCTCGTACCCAGATCTCACTCGTGCTTGTACTGACCGTGGGTGGTCTGGGTACGAGATTAGGTACTCCTCTTATAAGCCTCTTATAGGGGAATCTTTGCTGACGTCATTGTATACATTTTGCTTTATTAGCATACGAATCTGCATAGGCGGAAGGCATCATGCTAAATACGAATTGACTTCAAAAGTTGAAAGAGCTTGTTAAGGGTCTGTTAAACCTAGTAATCTATGCAATTTTCAGCTTTTTTCATGCAATATTTAAGGAAATATCTGCTATCAAAAACTGCAAAATTGTTGGGTGGCAAAAGCGCTAACAAGCCATACATTCTTTGTAAAATGAAATGTATCTAGTATATCGGGCTCAAATTTTCAGAGAAAGCTAATTGTGCTATGCCATTTCAATATTCAGAGTTTACTTTTTGGAGGTAGGTTAGAGAACGAGGCGCATATGCTAATGAGGCGAAGATTCCCTAAAAACCGGCGCTTTAACACGACAAACTGAAGTTGCCAAACTTGCGTTGGCAAACTTAATTTGGCGCGTGTGATCGTGACGACAGTTGACGACAAATAGAACTTTTTTCTATTCTTGCTACCTTTAAGCCAACATTTTTTTAAATTGGAAAACTTGCATTTAACGTGTAAACATTTGCTGCAACGTCAGTGTGTGCAGGGTCCTCGCTCCTCCTCCCTTGAGAAGAAAGAACCTTTAGAATGAGGTCAGCCGGGTGTGTCGAAGTTTGTCGTGTGAAAACACGAGATTGTCAACGTTTTGGAGTTTGCCAACATTATAGTTTGCTATGTGAATGTAAAGGCGCCTTTAGGGGTTAACATTAATGAGAGCCACACACTCAAAACGGGTTTCTGGTACCTTTAAAAATTTCCGACGATCCCCTTCCCGTCAATTTACTTGGGAGTCACCCCCGGCCGGGGAATCATCATAATCATAATCTCTATTTTGATGTGTTTTTTTTTTTCAATTCACATAATTCCAGAAAACTGAAATTTTTTATCTTTGTTTCTTTTTCCAGCTTCTAACAAAAGTCGACAAAAGGTAAAAACTTTACTTGACATAGCTCGCACCTCTTCTTAACACCTTTCCTTTCCCGCGTATGACAGATCTACACACAGTCATTCAAAACCTGTACGATCTCGTAGATTGTCTAAATCCGATTATCGTGCAGGGGTTTAATTCCGTGGGAGTTTAAAATTTTTGCGGATTTTGCGGATTTCCTTCGATCCGCAAAAAAAAACCTCCCGCAGAAAAAACTCCCGCAAAATTTTCCGCCGCAGAAATATACTCCCGCAGAAAAGTTAGTACTGAAATCTTGTTTAAATGGTGTATATCGGCTTAACCAGGAACTTATTTTTTAACAACATAATAGGAAACGCTAGCCAAAGTTAGAACAAAGTCAGGTTTTCTCGTTGTTTATCATGTTGGCTCTAGAACAGCAACCATAACTAGGGTAACTATAGAAACTTCCGCTCAGGAAGTAAAATTGCAATTTAATACCGATACTGCCTTGAATTTTATTTATACTTGACCAAAAATCCACAAACATTTCCTCCCAGCAGAAATTTTAGCTGTCTCGATCCGCAAAATCCCCCCCCCCAACGCAAAACGAATTCAGTCAGCAATCCGCAAAATTTTCCTCCCGCAAAAATTTCCTTGTACATGGTATGGCTCCTGACTAAATTCAAAACTAAATGAGCATATAAAGAGGCGAAAAAAAAAAGTTTTCAATTTTATCAACCCAGACCAAAGTAATCACTTTCAGCGATCACAACACACACACAAAATTCAATGAGCCAATCAGAACTTGAAGCAAATACATGAAGCCCGTGCCAAGGGCGGGACGGGAAAACGCGTCCAAACAAAAATAAACAGGTTTGGTTTCAACTGTGATTGGTTAAAAATAATTTGAAACCCGTTCTTTATCAATGAAGCCATCAATGTGAACGAAGCCGAGAGGAACTGCCAGATATTCTTTAAATCCCTAAGATTTTTGTTCAGATTTGATTATATAAACGGCCCAAGGTAATGCACTGAGTACCAAGTAAGGGAAAACACGCAACCGGTGCCAAGTGCGGGAGAACGTTACAACGGTGCCAAGCGCGGGAAAACACTGCAACCTGTCCCAAGCACGGGAAAACATTACAACCAGTGCCAAGCGCGGGAGAACATTGCAACCGGTCCCAAGCGCGGGAAAACATTACAACCAGTGCCAAGCGCGGGAAAACATTGCAACCGGTCCCAAGCGCGGGAAAACATTACAACCGGTGCCATGCGCGGGAAAACATTACAACCAGTGCCAAGCGCGGGAAAACATTGCAACCGGTCCCAAGCACGGTAAAACATTACAACCAGTGCCAAGCGCGGGAAAACGCGTGTGCATGAGCTAATTGCTTTTGGAGTGGCTCCTCATTCCTTGAAACACAGCATGCTTGCTCTGATTGGTAAGAGTGAAACGTAAAAACAATTACATACCGCGTTACTTTCAACACCCAAAGGAAAACCGTATAAATAACCTGTCAAATGTCATGTCTCATCAAACTGTAAATACGAGACTAGTAATTTATTTCTTGTTTTATTCTCCTAATAGCCTCGGAGCCAAGTTAGAACTTTCATATATCAAAATTGGCCTATTTTTTACTTAATTATCAATGGTCAGTGTTATACAATTTCGTCCTGTTCACATTTTCATTCATATGTTTGTATTTCCCCTTCAGGGACACTGATGTTATAAAAACCGAGGTGAGATAAAATTTAATACAAAACATCATTGTTAAGTGTGTTCAAGCTAAGAAACCTGCCTTACAACTAACCAATTATTTAGACCAACTACTACCAACGCGTTATTACAGCCGCTGTTTGAGACGTGTTCGAACAAACCCTCGTGTACTGTTTCTCTTTGTCCAGAAAAAAATGTAGGACCTCGTTAATGTATCAGTCCATTCCAACCACGATCATCCCCTCCCTGGGCAAACACTGTAATAAAATGGAAGGTCGATAATTGATGGATTGCACAAAAAATTCTGAAATCTGTTCGCATGTGAACACAGGATACCCAGGAATCCACAGGAAGACCACCAGATAAGAATGTGCTCTCTTTCATCGAACGCATTAATCCCCCCCCCCCCCCCCATCATTCCAGGATTAAAAATATGCTATAAAAGTTACAAACCCCGCCGGGCTCCTCGCCTATGCCCCCAAGGTTATACCCCTCGGATGACCATTACAGTTTGCTGTTTTAAGGAATCTGCCCTCTTCCCGCCAATCACTCCCCAAGTCTCAGCCCATCAGTCAGGGACACGGAAGTTCATTGCTACTGCAGGACTGTCCCGGGGGGGAATGATGATCATTCAGGGTTCAGCACCCAAGAACGTCGAGGCCATTCCATCATCAACCTCACAGAGCAAGATGAAGAAGAGAGGAAAGGTGAAAAAATACTCTAGACGACAACTGCTACAAAAGCAGAAGGCTATAATGGACAAGATGTTACATGTGGATGCCAGGATTAACGACTTGCACAACATATTCAGTGGAGCACAGCTGTATGGAAGGCAAGTAAAATGCTAAGTCAACATCACACATAACAATAACTACAGTTTTTCCTGTAAGTTGTCACTCACTCACTCACTCACTCACTCACTCACTCACTCACTCTCTCTCTCTCTCTAATGGACTTTTTGACACCTGAAGGTGCCCTTTACAGGGTCACAAGCAGTTGAAAAAAAAAAAACAGGTCAAACAGGTCAACAAAATAAGACAATTTTGGAAAAAATCTTCACAATATAGCAGTAAAATAAATAAGGCCCTATAAACACTATATTATTTAAGGTTAATGAAAAGTGATATAAGGGAGATATATATAACCTGAATTTGATAAAGTTGTATACAAGTGTTTTAAAGAAGGGATAGAAGCAAGAAAATTATTAGTTTTCAAACATCAACAAACAGTTGACATCCAGGTAAGAGCAGCACCCCAGGTTGGTGGCAGACTGTTTCCATCTACTAATAATATTGACTTCATATTTTAATTTTAAAACTTCATTTAATCTTTAATATTTTTCTAAATGTCACAGATCCCCCCCCCCCCCCCCCCCCCTTTCTTTTCTCACCGAACAATCACAAAACATCATATAACATTCATCTACAAACCCACAATGGTATTTTTAAATTGCTTGAAAGGTTTACAAGATATAGTCAACCTAAACTGAGCCAATAACATCATTTTGATTTTTATTGGTGTCCTTTTCCTTTAAGCCAAAATGCCAATCAGCAAACTAAACAGAGTCAAGCCACTTATCAAGGTATTCCAACAGCAAAGTCTGATTTTTACTTCCCTCTAATGGCACACTCAGTAGCACTTCCAGGCCTACCCCAGGGATTACAGATAAAGGGAGCCAAAGATCCCCTCCCTGTTAAACAGGAAACAGAGAAAAAACAGGGAATCCCTGGGGAACCAACCAGGGAAGATGACGATAATAAAGAACCACTGCAGTTACCGGTGAGTTGGAAAATAAAACTGCAATTAGTTAATGATGAATATACAAGTGAGTGATGAGTAATAGTAGAACCTGAATTGAAATTTCTAGGTCAGTAATGAATTGAAAAACTGAACTATTTATGTAGAACATTCCATTTTCAGACCAAAATTTTCATATAAATTAATCTATACACAATTCCAGACCAAGATGGCCACATATACCCATGTAGCTTATATAAGGATAGTTTTCACTGGGGCAGTACGCAGCTATTACAAGGTCTTCTCTGATTTGCTGAGAAAACAATAGAACAAACAACACAACAATGGACCCTAGCCCTGAAAACAATAGAGCTGCGTGATACCCAGGTCCAATGAAATCAGAGGTTGTTAAGAGCTGCATGGTATCTGTTTTCACCAGCGATGGAGTTAAAGTTGAAGTTGTATTTCGAGTTGTACAATCTAGTGAAAATCAAACAATAGAGTCATAAGCGAAGGTTTGTCATAAGTTCAATGGAATCAAAGTCGCAGAATAAGAAGATTTACAATTTTTACATTGCACTTACAGCTCGGTCCCTTACTATCTAGTAAAAACTGGATTGTCGGTAGAAGTAGAAGAATAAACCAATCACAATGCCCATACCCAGGCCCTCTGAGTATAAATTTCTGTTTATGACTCCAATAATCTAATTTTCACTTGATCATAGCGGAGGAATCATATGTGCAACCGGAAACTCTGCTTATGACTCCCTTGCTTTATTTTTACTAGATCGTAACACTCTATGCTTCTGATTACGACTCTGCTTATAGTGTTGACTCCCACCCTCCCCCTGTAAGTCATACTTTAATACAAGCACAAACTGGTTCAAAACTCAATTATCTTAAGTATACAGTTGTCTACAAATCAAAAACGTAACAAACAATTGACTTGGTGACTTCATAAATTATTTACAGGGAATGAATAATGCAGTCTGGCAAAGAAGAAGTTCAATTGTAAAGTACCCTTCACAAAAGGCACTGCGGAAATCCTTTTCAGAACAGACAGCACTTCCTCTCTTAAATATCAATTACACCTTAAAGGTTGGACAGTGAGGATATCAGCAAGACTTTGCCCAACCGGCCAATACAGCTAGGGGAAGCTACAGGATGCACAATATACAGCGAGATGCACGTCACATCACAACATATTGTATCTGCCTTAGCTAGAGCAGAGAATAACACATCTTATAAATGGATGAATGTTTATTTACCTGTATTCCATTAAAGAATCCTAACTGGGTCTATCAAACAAAAACAAAGAAGTAATATCTATGCCATCAAATACCGGACTGAGGTGCGGGATTGCGGAAAATTGGTTCTTTTCTTTTCAATTCTTTTTAGAATAAGGTATTGAGACAATGAGCTCTATTTTTATTCATCTACCGTAAACCTCGGAAAATAAGCCCTGGGCTTTTACCTCCTTAGAAATAAATAAAAAATTCCAACATTCAAGTTCTTCAAAGGGACTTGTGGGAGTAGCTTGCATTTGAAATATTCAGGGATTACAAAAGATAAATTGATGAAGGAAGAGTTACTTATAATAAACAGAAATTTTCAGGTTGCTCTCATCAACTGGTAAAGTAATGCATTCACTCCTAAGAGATTTCAAAAAAGTTCTAATTTCTTTGTTGTAACATAGTGAAAAAATAACATCATCCATGAGAAAGCACTAACCAAGGCTCAATAGCTTTCATTTGAATGGTCACATGTTAGGATTTCATCGACATACTCAAAAGTTGGAACCATATTGTAAAGCATAATAAACAGCACCACAGGAAGGTACTTCTCTGTGGCTTTTATTTGAATGGTGACACTTCAAGATTTCATCCACACTCAAAAGTTAGAACCACCTTGTACAGTATAATAAGCAGTGCCACAGGAAAGTACTACTCGGTAGCTTTCATTTGAATGTTTACACTTAACGATTTCATCCGCAGACTTAAAAGTTAGAACCACCTTATACAGCATAATAAACAGTACCACAGAAAAGTACTGCTCAGTAGCTTTCATTTGAATAGTCACTTAAGGATTTATCCACAGACTCAAAAGTTAGAGCACCTTGTACAGTATAATAAACAGTACCACAGGAAAGTACTGCTCAATAGTGACAGACTGTTAAAAGTTGCAACTGCTGACTTGTTCCAAGTCTTCCAATCATACACAGACATAGAACCTGCACATAACATAATGTAACAAAAAAATACTTTTCTCTTTGCCTTTGGGCACAAGTCATGAAATGTTTTCTTATCGCATGAGGGCTAATAGAGGAAAATGTCTCATCCCTCCTCCAGAAAAATAATGGCCCGTCCCTTATATTAAGCGAGGCAACTTATATCAGGGGAGGGGGGGGGGGGGGGGGGGGGAGTGGGGGGTAATGGTATTAATTTAGGAGTAAATAAAGTTAACAACTACAAACACCTGATGAACTGTTACACAAAACAGAAAATTAAGGGTTATGTTTTTTGGCCACAAGACTGTAGTGTATTATAACAGTTAAATATTAACTACTAAATGACTGGTCCCAAGGGAAACAGCGAATTTTGTTTCCCGAGAATCTCCATGTTCGAAGGAAACATCAAGATTTGAGGGAAACAACATTCACTGTTTCTTGAGGGATCAGTCATTAAGACAGTGATTTGTTATATAGCAACACAAAAACACAACAAAACAGTTTGAAAAATGTGCCGAACACTCGAGGTAAACATCAATCGCATTATAATCATGCCACCTTTTGTCACGATATGATCACATGTGCTACCGAGCAACAGTGAAAATGTTGCCCACTTTCGCAAATGCTGCCCACTTTCGCAAATGTTGCCTGATCATGGACGTTTGGTGGGAAACAGTTCAGATGTCATGTGACCATGAATCAACCAATGAACATGCACATTGTATTTAGAAAAACTCCAGCTATATAACAAGAACCTTAGTGTGAGTCTGGTTTATCTGGTGAAAATTGCATTTCCCAGCCTAATCTGAAATACCTCAAATTTTGATCCACTTATACTGCTTCTCTTGTGTGCTGTGTTCATGTTTCCTGTAGCTTGCTATTTCATCCTTCACATGTTCCACGCCTGGTTCTTTAATTTATGCCACTTTACGAAACCAGCATAAACTCGCATAAAATCTTTATTATTGCATGTGAAACCAAGAAAACTAGAGCTCAAAATTGTTGCATGATTTTCTGGTTAAATTAGTAGCTATTGTTATATAGCTGGAGTTTTTCTCAATGCAATGCGCGGGTTCATTGGTTGATTCATGGTCACATGACATCTAACAAACAAACTGTTTCCCGCCAAACGTCCATGAGCAGGCAACATTTTCACTGTTGCCCGCTAGCGCACGTGATCAGACTGTGACAAAAGGTGGCATGATTATGATGCGATTGATGTTTAACTCTAGTGCTTGGCACATTTTTCAAACTGTGTTGTGTTGTGTTTTTGTGTTGCTATTTCACAAATCACTTGATGACTGATCCCTCGGGAAAAAGTGAATTTTGTTTCCCTCGAATCGAGATTCTCGGAAAAAAAAATTCACTGTTTCCCTCCGGACCAGTCATTAAGTGTTTATTATGGTACCTTTTTGGTAAAAACGGTAGAGATCTATGTAAAAACTCAGGGCAAGTAAAACTTTCATGATAAAATTGACATTGAGATAACATGGCATATTACCAAGTGGTAGAGCCAAAGACCTGCTATGACCTTCAACAACATTTTGGCAATAAAGAGAGGCACTTGGCCCCTCCCCTCACCTATAGCCACAACTGGCTACTTACATCTATGTCTGGATATACAGTGAGTAAAAGTACTAGGATTGCTCATATGACTGGTGGAACCGTATAAGCAGGAGAAGAGGTGCAGGAAGAAGGTGGAAAGAACTAGGAGTTGATTTATTGAGAAAAGGGTTAAAATGCTAAAACAAACAAATGATAATATTAATAAATAGTCTGGTCCAAGTACCTCTTTATTAACGATATTTACACCTAATAACCACAGCATCGTATAACCGATGCTTTTGATACCTTGTGTCCTTGCTTACTATAAAGTAAACAAACTCTAGTCAATCTGCAGAGCTCAGAAATCAAGTGTAAAGAATCACGGTACAAACGAAGTTTGCAACACTCATGTCTCGCGTATAATCATTGCTCTGTAGATTTAAATGTGTAAACTATTAACTAGACTACAAACTACACAACAATTCAACAAAAATACAAACATAAAATGATGTTACATTTATACAAACTACAAAAGAAACGACACAGTCTTCACGAATTTACAAACATGTATCACATACATTTATCGCTAGTCGGTTAATCTCATTCGTCATCGCGCTTTCAACGAAACACTCAGATTTGACTAAGAAATGTCACCTCCTTGGCCTGTCAAAAAATAAAAACGGCAAGGTATAAAAATCGCATTGGAATTGATGTTTTAAAAAAGATGTACTCGAACAAACTCACCGCCATTCTGGCTGCCTCGTGAATACTCGATCCCTGTGCGCGCCGTTTTACGTGATTTCATCCCCAGGGTCTTCTCCGTTTAGGGTGAAGGCCTGGCAGATTTTGTGTGGGAATGTGTAAATATTTATTTTACCGTGGGCCTGTCGAAACGGATTTTAAAAAGAAGCAATCAAACATTGGGTAAGTTAATTTATAAGTCCTGGATTAGTAATAGCATTAATCGCATTTCACACATTAGAGGCTCCAGTTTTAGTTAATAATTGCGCCAAAACACACACAGCCTAAGCTTTCGTGCGTTTACGCCTACTTTTCACGCGCGAGCGAGTTCCAATATTTGTCAAGTTTACGACTGTGCGTGTTACTGTTATCAAGATTGTTAAATTTCGGTCGCATATATTGTAACAACTGTAGATTTAAAATAACACTCACATATTGAGGGGTGCAACCATAGAATCGGTTCATAGCTTTATAGATCGATCAATATAAGCTTAATGATTGTTCGTAGTTATATCGGTTGACTGCTCAAGTCGAACCAGTTGGGTTCAAAGCCGAAACGCACTTTATCGGCAATAGTAATTTCGAAAATACTTGTTTTCATTTTTGATACTTCATCGTGTAAAAATGATTTGAAACAAAAATAGTTTCCGGCACCTTTTACGGCGTCCTTTCATAATTTGTATGCATATGATTTACCTCATCATTTCTATTTCAAGTTTTGACCGGTTTTTAGCTTAGTCCAAAGGACGTCTACCGCCGGGGAAGTAAAACTGTCAAATCTACCAGGGTGGTTTGTTTTAAAATCTGAGCAACTGATTACAATTTTGCAAGTTTTATTTTTGGTTTATTTTCAAGTGTGTTCAGACAAACATTTTGTAGTTTTGACCGCAATCGGAAATTGTTTGTTGGACGTTTAATCCAATGACCTTCGTTTTAATGAAAAAAAAAAAAAAAAAAACTGTAAAGTCGTGAATAAGCCCCATGTAATGCTATTGGATTTATATTTTATAAATGACTTATTGCTAAATCATTGTCATGTAACATGTTAATTCATTTATTTAATCACAATGTGAAATGTTTTTATAATGAAGTGTTAGCAAGAAACCCTAGCAATGACAATGACAATGACATATGCAAATTTTTCGCGGTTGTTGTAGTTTTTAAGACCAATTACATAACGAATACGGAATTTTCTCGATGTCGAAAAGATAACAAGGGTCAACAATTGACAAAACTGGGAATTTTTTTATATGGTAAAAAAAATTCCCAGACAAACAATGTTATCATTCTTTGAGGTGATGTTACACTGGACGATTCGCAACGACGATTTTTAGCGCAACATGGGTGCATGAACTTGCAATGCAAAATCACGAATTTTACTCAAGTTGTTTCGTGTAACATACCTGTCGTTAATTTTGTCGCGCTTAAAATCGTCGTTGCGAATCGTCCCGTGTAAAAACATCACCTTTAAACATTTCAGAGCTATCTTCTCATGTCTTCTATATGTTTTAGATTACGCAAATGATTAACCTCAATTAACAGTTTTCACTAATGTTTAAAAACAAAAATATTCGTTTCAACGATCACCAAAGGTTTAAGAATTAAAAGTTCGACTAAATAAAACAAAAATTCATAATGAAACAGGAAAGAATAGCTTCCTTATTTCGTAACCTGATACTTGGTATATGATTTTTTAATCATTATCTTTTGAAAATATAGACTGGCACTTCACACGGCCTCGCGACCTCATACCGAGAATCGCCTTTCATATGAAAATTATCCGCCTTTTCAAAAATGATTTCAAGCGTGACTCCATATCGAATTGTAACTCTTTCTCCACGCCATTTCGCAGAGCGTGACTGACTTGTTTGATATTGGTATGCAAATTCCTCGCAAACTATTCTTAGATTGGCTGAGAGATTATTGTTAAGCGGTCAATCTTACTGTTCTCAAGGGACCAACCCACGTAGATGCTTCAATAGCGACGCTGCGAGTTCTTTAGATACCTGAATATCGAGCATCTTATGCCAGTTGGTATTGCTTGCTCAAGGAAAATACAGCGAAATGTGGCCACCATCTGGCGAAGGCAGAAATCGTCGTTAACAGGTATTGTAGCACCTAAGCATTTGTCCAAGGATAATTCGTTTATTATGGCTTAGCTTTGAGATTCGACTTCTGCTATATTAGCAATAATGAAAATTAGCATTGACATGCGTCTGGCATTGTAAATTGTTTCTCTCATCGATTGACGCAAGTAACATTCAGCGAAACTCGGCGAGAAACGTTCGTGTTTACGCAGTTATCGCTAGTTTGGGGTACGTGTTTATTCTGTGGTTAAATTTGTATTTACTCGTGGATTGTTTAGCTCGTTTGCATTTCGAATCAGCGATCAATTGGTCGAACAAACGCGCCGTGCCGTTGAACGCTCAGTAGTACTGTACTTGCATACGTAACGTCGCTTGTTTCGTGTCACTTTATCACTTATCACGCGTGTACATACACGACCTTGGAACGTGAATTATTTATCCGCCATCGGCAAAGTAGTTTACGTTACTTTCTGTGTTTTGTCTCCTTTTGACAGCGACATTTTGTGTGTTGTCAACGTAGAACAACCTCGAATCTTAGAACATGTCGGACACAAGAGATGCAGTTACATCGGAAGACGACCATGATGTTTTTCACGACAGCGAAGACGCCGTTTACGACATTGATGTCAAAAGAGAGACAACAGACTATGTTTCAACGACATCTGACTCTACGACTACGGAAGAAACTATAAAATTTAAGGTCCAGGAACTTCCGCCCGACGAAGATTTCAAAGATCGCTTTTTCGAAGCTCAAGATAGACTCGGCGAGCTTGAAACGGAGCTGAGAAACACTCGCGGGAGACTTCGAAACCTAGAGGATGCTTGCGAGCATACGGAGGAAAAAATCGGGGTGTTGAAAAACGCAGCGTTTTCTTATCACAGGTCATTTTCAGAACACGAGATTACCGTCAAGACGGTCGTGGAGGAAAATAGAGAATTGAAAGTCACCATCGAAAAGCTTCAGAAGACAATTCGCTTGAACAGACAGGAACGCGAGAGGACAGATGAAATTAAAAGAAATATAAACGAACAACTTAAAGAGCAACTTGAAGCGGCCTCAAAGGAAAATGACGATTTAGAAAGACAGGTCGATGAATTGAGAGCCATGAATGCCAAAAATTTGCGTGACACAAAGGAACCGCATGACCCCAGGGATGACAAGAAAAAATGTAAATATTGCGGACGCAGTGAAAATCAAGATGACGGTAATCTGATGCAGGAGCTGGAGTCTTTGAAACTCAAGTTCGACGCCATCGAAACGGAGAAGGATAAACTGGAGAAAGAGAAAAAAGAGCTACGTAGCGAAGTCGATGATCTTGAACAAAAGCTGAAGGATCTGCAGATTAAATTGTCGGCTGATGATGAAATTATCGAGGAAATGAAGCAGCAGATTCTGGATTACCACACACAGATTGCCGAATCAGAAGACAACTGTGACAATAGTCGATCGAGAAACATCGAGCTGGAAAAAGAAATGTCGGTTCTTCGCGGGTTGATGGGAGAGTTGGAAAATAAACTAGATGATGAGAAAGAAAGCAGAGAAGATTTGATTCGAGAAGGAACCCAACGGCTTGAACTGCAGAACAAAAAGATCTCACAGCTGGAAATGAATCTGAAAGACGTTTGCAAAGAAAAAGAGTTATTGAATTTGCAGTTCGTGGATAGCAAAAATAGAGCAGAGAGGGACGTTAAGCAGTGGACCAAGCAACTGAACGAAGCTCATGTTCGCGCGGAACTCTTTAAAAAGGAGGTTTCTGACAAAGAGAAGCAGCTTTTGGCTCTGAAGGCGGAAAACAAAGAGCTTAAAGATGAAATCGCGTCCCTGCGAAGTCAACTTCAAGACGCACAAGATCGCGAATTGTCGCGATTTGCAGAAGATCTAGATGAACACGACGGAGATAATCAGATGAAAGAAGAAAACGAGGAGTTGAAGACAGAAGTAGAGCAGTTGAGAGACGAGGTGATTTCCTTACAGAGTGAGTTAGCTGGTCTTGTCCACGAGGCAGAAAAATCCAAAAGCGCAGAAAAGAAAGACCCGGAGAAAGTTGTGGTGCATCATCTTGAAGTTTTGCAAAGCGCAGCCCCGCTGGCCCAGATTGATGAAGATTTGAGCGACTACGACGACTTTGACGAAGAGCGCGTTGTGGCTGTGGGTAAAACAACTCTCGACGCAGCACCAAAGGAAGCAGGAGATTCCTGGTCCAGTCAAGACTACGCCAAGTCACAGATACAAGAACTCGAAGAACTGTTGGAGCGCGCGAAAGTTGAGAAGCAAAAAGTAGAAGAGTGCCTTGAAGAATCTGAAGATAGAGCTAAGAAAATTACAGACGAGCTCTCCAAGACGATTGAACATCTAAACGAGCGATGCGAAGAGATGCGGAAAGAACTTATAGAGAAAGAAATTGTCATAAACAAGCTGAGAAAAGACCATACACAAGACCAGAACAGCATTCGTGACCTCGAGGAGAAATTACGAGAACAAGAGTACATCGAGGCAGAACTTGAAAAGGCGAGAGAAGAACTGCGCGAGCTGAAGTTAGTGGCCACCAGAGATGACTACAGAAAGAAATACGAAGAGTTGGAGAAGAAATACGACGAGATAGCGAACGACAAAAAGAAATTAGAAAAAGAAAACGAAGAAGTCAACAAAGAGAAGGCAGAGCTCAAAGGTGAACTGGAGGATATGGATGAGAAGTTTGAAAAAGGAAAAAAGATGTATGCTGGGCTTTGCGATGAGAACGATGACTTGAAGAAAGGAAAGGTAAAGTTAGAGGATGAGGTGAAATTCCTGAGCGAAGAGCTAAAGGAAGAAGAAGATTTACACATAAGTGAGAGAGACAAACTGGCAAGCGAGTGCAAAGATTTGAAAGAGAAGATCAAACAGCTTGAGATGGAGATAGCTGACTTGAAAGCCAAGCTGGAAACAAAAGATGATGGAGAAAACTGGAGGAGGAAACACGATGATCTAAAACGAGAGACTGGCTCACTTCAAAGCGAAAAGAAACGCCTGGAGAGAAGCTTGGAGAGGATCGAAGACGAGCATGAAGATACGAAATCTAAGTACAGCAAGGCAAGACGCGAACTTAACGATGCTCATGCAGAAGCCGCGACGTTACGCCGTCAAGTATCCGAGTTCAGGCTCACCAAGGATACTGCAGATGTTGAAAAGGAGCTAAGAAAAGTGAAGGAGACTTTAAGGAGGAAAGAAGAAGAATGCAAGCGCCACATGGAAGAGTTGAAAGAAAAAGAAAAAGAGCTGGAAGAAGTGAACGAGACCTTGAGCAAGAAAGAGCAGGAATGTAAACGCCATATGGAAGAGTTGAAAAAAAAAGAAAAGGAGCTGGAAGAAGTGAACGAGACTTTGAGAAAGAAAGAGGAAGAATGTAAGCGCCATCTTCAAGAGCTTGAAGAGCTAAAGAGATCACTGTTTCGGCAGGTGAGCGAGGATGGATGGCAAGAAAAATTCGAGTCTCTTAAGCTTCAACTAGACGAGGTGGAAGACGAGAAGAATTCGCTGCAGAGAGAGAAGAACAATCTGCAGAGCGAGCTCCGAAAAGATTCCGAAAAGCTCGCCGAAGTCGAGATCAAACTGAGCCAGGCCAATATGGAGATCGAAGGCTTGAGTAAAGACTTCCACAAGTCACACACGAGAATCACGCATCTGGAAATCGAGCTTCAACGAGCTTCCAAGCAGAAACAGCAAGCCGAGGAGCAGGCCAAGTGGATCAAGAAAGAGCTGTTGACTAGAGAAGACACGATAAGTAAACTTGGAAAAGAACTGAACGACAAGAACAAAGCTCTTGAAAATATGGACGTGGACGGGGACAAGGACAATGAGATCATCATGTTAGAAAGGTAAGTTCTACAATGTTCTGTGGGGACTACCATGGTAAAGAAATAAGGGAAACTAGGAGGGGGAATATATCAAAGAGGGCAGTCTGAATACATTTTTCGAAAGTGGGCAGTTCGGCTTATAAGGGGGGGGGGGGGGGGGGGGGGGGCTTTTAAAGTGCCTATCACCCCAAGAAAGTTATTTTCCGAATCAACTCTATGTACATTGAATAGTTGAATAGTAAAATATTTCTTGTTTTGACCGTCGTGTTAGTGAGTTATAGAGATTTCAATTTAATTTACAAAATGCTGATTAGATTACGTCAACCTGGGAATCATTTATTATACAACTACTTGTTTTCACCTCCGAGTAATATTTTTTATGAATCAATTGACTATCCACAGTTTATTTTAAGCATTTATCAAATTAATTTTCCTCAAGCTGTAAACTAGGCATTGTAAATTGGCGTAGAAATAATGGCAAATTCCCAGGTTGACGTCATCTAATTAGCATTTTGTAAATTCAAATCTCCATAACTCACAAACGCGACGTTCAAAACAAGAAATATTTTACCATTCAACTATTCAATGCACATAGAGTTGATTCTAAAAATAACTTTCTGGGGGTGACAGGCACTTTTATTAGGATTTTACGATATGACTTTGAATACCCTATTTAAGGAGGCTCGACTCAGTTTTTTTTTTTGCCGTGGGGTGTATGTTTTGAAATCAAAATTTCGCAAGGAAGACCTGCTTCGATTGCTTTCATACTCCACCACGTTTATGAAATGTGAGAGGGGAGCAGGGGTGGTGTAGTCGCCTCCTACCAATGTGGCCCGGGTTCGATCCTCGATCCCGGCGTCATATGAAGGTTGAGTTTGTTGTTGGTTCTCTCCTTGCTCCGAGAAGTTTTTCTCCGGTTACTCCGGTTTTCCCCTCTCCTCAAAAACCAACATTCTAAATTCCAATTCGATCTGGAAAGAGGACCTGCCTGAAAACCAGCTGATGCGGCTTTCTTCTCAAAATATAGTTATTTATTTATTTTATTTATTTAGAAAAACGACGTTTAAAACAAAGGGCAATAAGCTAGCATTGCTATAGTAACCGCTGTCGCATGGAAACCAGTGACACATAAAACTTTGAGCACATTTTATAAACTTGATAAAGTATGAAAGCAATCAAAGCATGTCTTCCCTGCGAAATTTTGATTTTAAAACATACACCCTACGGCAAAAAAAAAACTGAGTCGAGCCTCCCAAACGGACCTGTATTAAGCGGTCAGTTGAAAAAATGCCGGAATAAAGAATCTGCTTTCCAGCATGCCACACAGAAATGCATTTACATGTACTCGTGCTGTTTTTTTTTTCTGAAAAATTAACCGTTTAATACTGGTGAAGATAATAACAACAACAGAAGTCAGGTTTACAGGAATTAAGGGAAGCTTTTCCGGCACTTTTTCAGCTGATCGCTTAATAGAGGGTGACCACTTAATACAGGTCTTAATTTCGCAGGGAAGACATGCTTCAATTCCTTTCATACTTCACCACGTTTATAAAATGTGATCAAAGTGTTGTATGTCACTGGTTTCCAAGCAGCAGCAGTTACTATGGCAACGCCAGCTTATTTCCCTTTGTTTTAAACTAAGTCGTTTTTCTCAAAATCTAGTTAGACACTTCATAATGAAACTTTCATATTTTTTAGTACTCGTGTATCACTCATGTATAACATTTCAGAAACGTGGTGAAGTATGAAAGCAATAGATGCATGTCTTCCCTGCGAAATTTTGATTTCAAAACATACACCCCACAGCAAAAAAAAAAACTGAGTCGAGTCTCCTTAATTCAGGTTTGACTGTAGATTCAATCAGGAAAACAGTTCCATTGACTGCAATGAATACTGGAGCTTTATTGTTTTTGTTCTTTTTTTATTTTAGAGAGATACAGCTTCTACAGAGCAGGATACCAGCCTCAGAGAAGGACGAATCTGTTCTTCACTACCAGATTCGTCTCTTGGAAGACAACGTGAAAGAGGTTCAAGTAAAGCTTAAGGGAAAAACCGAAAAGCTGGACGAATGTGAAAAGAAAAACGAGACACTAAGCGTCCGCGTTGTAGAACTGTCTAAAGAGATCCAGTCTCTTTACCGACGCTACGAGGAGAGAGGTGCGCAGCTGGCTGAACTCCAGGCTAGTCAGCCTGTGGTACCAGAGAGAGCGGAAACTACGTCTCTAACAATCGACGTGGAAGGAAAACCGGAAGTGCAGCTGGGTGTGTTCATGCAAGAGCGCGTTCGAAGTTCGAATCGGGTTGTCACTCCTGGACATTGCCGCAGCGTCTCTGAGATAGAAGTTCCCGTCAGCCAGTTACCAGGAACTGTCATCATTGGGGAACCTGTGTCGGTGACTGTGGACTACAGTACGGATGGGAACCCTGTGGTGAGTCATCCGACCGAGATAACCGCATCTGAGCCAGAGGACAATGATGAGGCAAGTTTGTCTCCAGAGAGTGAAGACGAAGATGTGCCGCCAGTAGTTTTTTCGGCGCCAGAGGTGCAAAGCGCTCCCCCACAGTCTTCTTATTCACCACCGCCCGTTACCCCAGAGCGGATACTAATCAGCGCACAAGCTCTGCCCGGGCCACAAGTTCCAAAAAGTATTGACGCGGAACGGTTCCCTTTCCTCAAGGGCTCTAATGTGCAGCTGAAATCAGGCGCCTTCCAACCGGTCCCAAGCCGCGAGGCCGACCAACCTGAGGAGTATATCCCTGAGTATGCGGAAGACGTGGAAGAGATTCCGCTACCAAGACGATTTAGAGCGACCAGCCGTGACGAACTGTTTAAACTGGATGGACTGTTACACGCGCACGCGCATGCGCATCATGCAGACCCACCTGAGAACGGGCTAGACAACGGGGAGGAGCTTTACCCCAGGGGTGAGGATTATCCCAGAGACGAGGATTACCCCAGGGAACCAAACGGCCAAGATTTCGACGAGTGGCCCGAGGCACCAATGCAGCCGCCTCGAGAGGCGTATTCCTACGAGAGTGCCCCTAGTGGGGAGTTTCCTGGCGACAATGAAGGATACTCGGATCCATATCAAATTCCCCCTCGGAAACCCGAAAGTTCCTACACAAGGAGGATAATTGGAGTTTACGGTAATGACGGCAACCTGATCGGCTATCAGGAGGTCTACGAAGAAAAAGCGGACGATTATCCGGACGAAATGAATGGGGGAGTAGTTCCGTACCCAGACCCCTACGAATACAGGGGGATGCCACAACCGCATGAAACTGAACAATATCCCTCGGAGAATGTTCCGTACGCTAATAACGAAAGACAACGTATCGAAGATGACTTCGGGCATCCGTACGATAGAAATGCCAATTTAACCAAAGCGCGCTGGTACGATCAGCCTGACGAGAGAGGCGTTGTTAACAGTCAATATGATAGACAGAACGATGCAAAGTATAGCCGCGGACGGCACAAGGACCGGTACGGCCATTTAAACGGGGATGACAACCGGCGCGTTCGACCATCTTCTTTCGCAAGGCAATACGCCAGTGGAACATACCTGTAGGTGAACTGATTGTTAGACTCTGTATGAACGTTCTTAGGCCGATTTAGAGGGTGCGATGTTTGCTTAGGACTGTCGCATGCGATTTCATACTGTCGCATGTGATATCATACTGTTTACTGCAAGAAAAAACTTACATGCTACAATTGTAACATTTCGTGAGCAAATCGTATGCGTTAGACTGCCTAAAAGACAAGTCTAAAAGACAAGAGAAATACTTAAGTGATTGATAGGTTAATTGCTGAAAGCTTTATGTTAAAACAAAACTTTCTTTCAGTTGTCATAGAATTGGTCTTGGATATAACAGCTGAAAAAAAAGCAGTACTGACTGGAGATGCCGATGACAGGTTTTTTATTTTTAGAAAATTAAGTAATGTAATGTAAAACTCTATTCAATCACGAATTTTATCAATTCTAAGGCATAACACCGATCAGAAAACAACGCACAGGGGGGAAATTAACCTGGGGGAGGGAGTGGGGATCTCTTAGAATATACCATTTTAACTGACACGGCAGCCATGTTGATTTTGCTCCCTGGACATCCCATAATGAACATAGAAAAAAAATTATTAAAATTTAAGTTCAATGGTCATTATGGTATGCCGGGGGGGGGGGGGGGGAATAATCATGGCTACGGTATCGGAAAAAAGGAATATTACTTGAGCCTGTTTAAGAATTTTAATCTTTTTATAAACATAGTTTTTATTTAGGTATATTGCCGTCGTTTTATGATGAACCTCGTTGTTGAATCGGATCTTCAGTTTTAAGTTTTAACGCTTATTTTGTATAAATTTTCACGCCGCGAAACATTTTAAATAGTAAACTTCCACGTCATTAATTTGCTGGGTACTGATCCACGGGAAAGCAAAATACATTGCAATACATAGTATATACGTAAAAAAAAACCGTATACGTTATAGAGAAAACGCTTGCAATCATGTGATAGGGAGGGACTCCCAATAAACCATTTTACAGTTGTGTGTACAGTACCCCGGCCTTTGGGTGATACTGGGGTTGGCATTGACTTTATATTGATAGAAACCTTTCTCCTTTTTATATCTAAATCATGTTGAACAAAACCTGGTTAGCATAGGAACAACATGGTTTACATATGAAAAGCAGCAACTTCAGCCTCACTTCCACTCAAAGGCCAGGTCACTAAGTAGACAACTAATAGATAAAAAATGTAAAGGATTTGTCTCTTCGAAGCCGTCCTGGGTGTGGTACAATTTTCTTTAACATTTCTTTTTTGCTCGTGTAGAAATTTGCCCTATGTATTTCCTGAAATACCGGCATGTCAAGTCGGAAATTGGCTTGTGTGAAGACAATGACAGAATAATTTATCTGCTTTCAAAAGCATTTCAGAACTACGATATGTTTTAATATTACATTGCGAAAATCGGGCACAACTGTACTTGATAGTATCAAGCATTACTAGTAATACGAAGAGCACAATAGTATAATGCCAACACTTTATTATCAGAAAATATTATTAATAATTAATGTTATTTTCTAAAAAAATATTTTATAATTTTTATGCAATAAACGCCGTACAATGTTACTATATTAATGGGCGTGGAGTGTAAAATTAATTAAACTAATGTATTACAAAATATTGGAGGAACCCGTGCGTGAATCACCCAGGCAATGCGCGGTATAGATTGCTAACGACTTCCTTCCGTGGGTAAAATACAACGGTAAACCCTGGGCCATCTCTGAAAAAAAGGTTCACTAAATGGCACAATAATCCCAATCCTGCTGCCAATCCGAACGATTCACCTCCCCCGGGGGGTGGGGACTCCGATTTAAAAATGGCGGGAGTGATCGTCGTTCCCGTTTAGGGGTGTGTGTGTGTGTGTGTGTTGGGGGGGGAGGGGGGCACAATTCGCAGAATGGTACCGCTTAATGGTGCTAAAATCTAAAATGACCACCGTTAGAATTATTGCGGTAAATTTTAGGGCATTGGGCCGAAAAATAACAGAGTATACACCGAATGCAAATATGGCCGCCAGGCAATTTTTTGTTTGGCCAAGTTTTCAGAGAAATTAATGATATCACGTAAACAAGTGCTGCTAAGTGTATCATCTTGCAAAGTTTGAGTGTTTTTTGTTTGACGGTTGCAAAGTTATGGCTCACTGAAATTTTAAGCATTTGCATGAGAAAAGACATTCTAGCCTCACTTTTATGTTTTTCCCAAAATTTGATTGTCTATAACATCTCCTAAAATAAGAATATGGCCTTGAAAATGCACATAATGACTTATTTTGACCTGATCTTTATCATTATTCAATTGCTTTTTTTTTCTTGAGAACCTGTCCAAATAAAAAATTGTTGGGCGGCCATATTTGCATTCGGTTTATGACATGTGTTGTTTTAGAATAGGCCATTTCCGAGTTGCCTTTAGCCTCTCTATCAAAGCGAGGCTAGGTGCGATAAAACGTATTTGCATGTGAATGAAAACTAATTTTCATATGAAAGGTTTCGCACCTAGCCTCGCTTTGATAGAGAGGCTAAAGGCAACTCGGAAATGGCCTATTGGTACCTCTTAGGAATGAAAATGAATGTGAGCCACGCCCACAAAACGACATTCTGGTATCTTTCAGGTCTTTTTTCCCAAACGTTTCCGACAATCACCCCTTTATTTTTATATGGTGGGGTGGATCGTTGACATTGCAATGTAAGATTTGTTTGTTTCTAAATAGAATGGAAAATCGACTTTCGATCGCAATATCTGGTTTGAATTGGAACGCAACCCCATTCTGACCATTCAACTGAGATCTATCAAGCAATAATTTCTTGTTGTGCTGTTCGTCCTTTCAATGTTGCAAACAATGAAATTTAAAGTTTTCTAAGGTGGGTGGCACTTTCCAGTGGCGGGTCTAGTGGAGGAGACCGAGCCCCGACCCCTCTTATCTTGCAAAGAAAAAAATAGCCCCCCCCGATAGAATCTGCTTTCAGGTGTAAAAGGTTTACCCTAAATCCAACTGGTCTTTAATTTTATTAGGTACAAACATCGGTTTTGCTCCAAGTATTGCGGACTTGGGATCAAGAAGCGATTTGTCTCTGCTTTTTCCTGAATTTTCGTCAGACGCTTTTAATGCAGGTCCCATGGCCGCCAAAGCCGCTTTTAGATCCGGTTTGCCCAAATCAATGGCGTCGTTCTTCTTCACTTCCGGGAATGTGACGTCTGTTGCGTTCTTCTTGCCACCGGAAGTCACATTCATTGATTTATTAGCGGGTGGTTGAATTTTCTCATTGGGCGAACTAGGCGCCGAAGACAACAATGTTTTCCTCATTCCATTTGCCACGGGATTTGAAGTTAACACTTTCCTCTTTCTCCAACCCAAAGTGTATCCTTTTTGAAGGCGATATTTGATAAGCCAGTCTTGCAAAGGAGCAAAGTAATCCAACATGGCGCTCGCTGTCATCTCACGCTCACCTGTCAAATGGTAAAGGGTCTGGGGCCAAGGGCGACTTCGACCAGCGGCCAACATTTCCCTATAATATATTCATTCAGACACACAAATGTTAATGTCACGTACACAGCAAAGTGTCACACCTACTGTTCACCGTTCTCGCTGCCCCTGTCCTCTGATCATAAGTAATATGAAGACATAACCTCCACGGCCACTAAAATGATGTTCATTTAGACACTGACAGTACTAATTATGCGACAAAGAGACACCAATTCCCGTTCTCCTTTATCCCTACCCACTGATTATAAGTAATATGCATAACACACAATCTTCATCGCCTTATGCACGATTAGGAGGTGATAGTTCCACTGTACCCGGCTCCCGGCTCCTGCGCGCTTCCGGCTTCCCCAGCCCGCGGCCCTCCTCATCCCGACCCTAATCATGATGACGAGCTAAAAGGCTACCCTACCACAGCACCTCTACCTGAATTTCTTGCCGGCCTCTTTGGATTTATAGATGGAACATTCATAAAGGGGGCCTTTGTGTTTGGCTATGTTACAAAGTTTGCGATGAAACTGGAACTGAAGGATAAGAGAGACGAAATAGCTGCAGAAGAAAAGAAAAAAAAAACGGTTAACGAGCGCTGAGAAATAAGAGCAATAACAAGTCACAACGCATTTTGTCAAACCCTTGCGCCTTACTCGATATGTTAGTAGGTACGCAATGCGTACAGGAGCTGGACTAATACTCATGATTCAAGATTTCCATTCAAATAAAAGCGACTGAGCAGTATCTACCTGTGGTTGATGTTTGTATGCATTATAACATGGTTTATAATAGGAGAAGGGAGGATTTTGGGTGCACGCGAGGCACGTGGAGAGAGCGTGCTTAGCACGCCCCCTGAAGTTCTTCCTTACTCTGCCCTTTCTACAACCTGTCATTCAGGCTGGGTTCTTACTTCCCAGTCTGTCAATTCAAATGACCGAAAGATGTAAAAACAACCCGTTCAATGTTACCTAATGTAAGGATAATTGGCGCCCACATGGAACTTGGCCCCAGGGTCAAAGTCCTGTTCCGTCCGAGACACTGGTGCCATAACACCTTGGTAGTGCATGCGCAGTCTCCACCATTCTGAGTTGTAGTTTGCCGGTGTAATCCTTCCCGAGAACACTTTCCATCTCCACTGGTCAACGAGCAACGTGAAGGGGAGGGCAGCGACTCGCTGTAGGGCTTGCTCCATCAAAAAGTTAATGCCTGCCTCTGCAATAACGAAAGAGAAAATTCAACACTTTCTATAACAGGCGAAAAGCTCAGACACTCCATTGTTATGGACAGATTTTACATGTTCCATTGGACAGCCTAAACAGCTATTAACAACCGCTCGCTAAGTGGAGCCGGTTGAGTGCCTGCAACATCCAGGAATTTACACTTTTAGCAGCCAGCTCCTAAATGGAGAACCGCCCCCATGGCTGGCAAATCTTGGCAACCAAGCCTTAGCCACCACGCCAAGGAAACAGGCACCCGTCTTACTGGCATAGTAGTGGAAAAAGGGAGGGAGGGTGGCGGGAACGCTGAGCCTAAAAACGCACGTTAAATTGAGCTGCACAATGCGGACAACGGACACTTTTTCCCGTCAGACTAAGACCATCTCATACGAAATTAATGTCGTTTAGTGGACAGTTAATCTATCCGTTTAAAAAGTTGCGTTTCTTCAAACTTTATTTGTTATTAGCTCAAGAGTGGGGATTATATGTGGCAATACATGGTATTTTCCTTCAAAAGTAATTACTATAAAACACTAAATCACATCATTGGTGTGAACCCACTTAATACGAGCACCGCCTTGATATGGACTCAACCCCGTTTGCACGGACAGTTCCCGTGGTAACAACGGTATCGCACGTTACACGCTTTTCTCGCGCTTAGCACCGGCCTGATGCACGTTTTTCCTCGAATTCTGATTGCTTTACAGCTTTATTGATGTTTGTTGTGATTGGCCAGATATGGTTTCTTATGGTCATCCCTTGATGACCGCTATATCAAGAACCCAGTGGTTGTATGACTTACCAGTGTTGTTTCCAATCGTATACAGCAGTCCCACGGATTTCAGATGTTTGGGGTTCTCAACTGATAGTGTGATAGTATCCCCTATGGCCTCGTGAAAGCCTGGATTGGCACCACTTCTGAAGGCAAAAGGCTGGTCCTTGTATGCGAGGAAGTATTCACAGTGCCCCATCTCATGATGAATCGTTATCAGGTTTTCTTGATTCACCCCAGTGCACATCTTGATCCTAAGCAAAATACACCTTGAAATTGTAAGTATAATTTTACTCGATAAAAATGTTATTCTAAAAGTTGATTAACGCCGGCGCTTGTCTCCGGTTTTGTAGCATGAATGAATTTAATAGGAGCATAACCTTTCTATCGGTAAAGAGAACTTGTCTATCGTAAGGTTATCTTAGCATTTTGACAGGTTTTTCCTAACAAATAGGGAATACATACGGATTGACCAATCAATTAATCAATCAATCAATCAATCAATCAATCAATCAATCAATACAGCAATTCGATAAGTCAGTTAGTGAGTCAGTTAGACAGTGAATCATTCATTCATTCATTCATTCAGTCAGTCAGTCAGTCAGTCAGTCAGTCAGTCAGTCAATCAATCAACTAACCAACCACACAACAAATAGAATGCACGATCACTGTGTAACAAACCGTTGAGAATTGCCGGATCTGGGCTTCCAGACCTACAATGAGGTCAGCATTAACGCTTGAAGTGGAACAAACTAAACGGCAAAATGATCCTCACGGAAAAATAAGACAGAGACAGAAGAAAAGAAAATAAAATAGTTATTTTGATCGAGTTCGACGAAGGAGAACGCACTCTAATTGAGTGGGTATCCTGTGATTTCGTGGGCATCTTGTTTGAATTTTTCGTTCGATCAATCGATCGATCTTCCATTTTATTTCGGGGCCATTTTGATTTTGATTCAATACCTGAATCAATCGATCAACAAATCGACCAAACAGTCAGTTAGTCAATCCGCCATCAATCAATGCATCGTTTAACCCTTTAATTCCCAAGAGTGCTAAAAATAAAAATTCAAGAAAAATCTCAAATTTCATTTCGTAAAATATTGAAAAACAAATGGTGCCAGGCCTGCTGAAGATGTTTCATTTGAATGGTCACACCATAGGATTTCGTGGACAAATTCAAAAGTTGGAACTACATTTCATGTCTCCATAATTGACTCTGAGTGCCTCCCAAGATTAAAAGTAGCAAATACGAGGCTTCTTTACGTACCTGACATCTCCTTTACAAAAATCCCAGGCTGACGGATGGCAGACCATTTTGCGGCTCTTTGCCTTTAAAATGGCGGATTTATTCCAAAACGTTTGAGGCATGGGGTCGAGACCGAGCGAAACAAAAAACGATTGTGCAAGCTTAAACATTTTTTTAGGTGTATACTGCTGCTTAATTAAATTAGGGGTGACGTCAAGAGATGGCACCTTAGGATAGGGTTTCACGAGATCGTTAATAAAGCTCCAGTCCTGAGCCCACATGTTTCCCAAAAGATGCGCCTGGATGGACCCATTTGCGGGAATTTGAGGGTACTTCTCGCGTAGCTTGTGCCTAACATAAGCGTGGAGTTCCTGATAGAGAGGTTTTAGGACAATCCATAGTTTCTTGATTGCTAATTCAAAGTCATTCCCCATTTCGTATTCGCTGCGTTGAAAATTTCCGTAGTCCCCCCACTCATGTCTCCTTGCCCCAGAGTTGAGAAGGCTCACAAGCTTTTCGTACATGGGCTTCATGGGAGGACCAACGGCATCCCGCCAACCTTTCCAGCTCCAAAGAAGCTCGTCGTAGTCACGTGACTTCCCCATCAACGAATAGAGATCTGGATCCAGTTCTAAGCATTGTGTTTCATTTGTATTCTTGTTTTGTTTGCAAACTTTTCCGCTACTATAAATTTTTGTCATATTTGAGACAAGATCATCTATAAGCTTCATGTCCTTGGGAGATTTGGGAAGGGAGTTGCGACGAATGATCCTTATTTGCCTTGCCATGTCGTTTGAAAGATCCATATCTTTGATCCGCGAAGCGTTCTCGCTAGCTTTCAGGTAAAACGCTTTGGCGAACGTCGAGTTAAAAACCGAAAATTCTCGGTTGGCTTCCGTCAAGTTTGTTTCATAATTCCAAGCGGCTTCGCTCTCGCCGGAATAAATGCGCGTCCCTTTAAGTTCAAAGTTGTTCAGGAAATCCAGCGCGATGGCCGTGTAGTTCTTGAAAGCGGTTTTTGTGACATTTCGTTGGCTGGTGCAATAACAGGTTTGACACCACAGCAGGAAAAACATAAAATAACAAAGCCACAAATCCATAGTCGGTGTCATCAACCGTCACACAAAAAAAACGTTTTTCCTTTTAAAGAGTGACAACATTTTCATGGCGACCCGAACCTTCAAAGAGTGAGTGTAGAGATCCTTCTTCGCTCGAAATTCCGCCTCGATCAAATTAACTTAAATGACGCGATAAGGCGCTTGTGATTAATAATAGATCTAATCAATAGGGAGGGTTAAGAGCGTAACAGGTAGAGTATTCTACTAGTTTCGAATCTGTTGGTCAAGTAAATTATGTCAATTATGTCTGTGACAACTGGGACAAATAATTTACTTTTGTAATTTCCTTCCGAGTATTGCACTTCAAAATAGTGGTTTATTTTATCGAGCTAACAGTGTAATGTTCAAACAATATCATAATATGGGTGATATTCCAACAAATGATTTTGTTGGTTATATCTGATTAATAACCTAATTCCAAGGTTATCTGACTGCTTGATGACAAATAAGTCAATTCCAAGGGTTTTTGAAGAACTTATCTGCTAAAGTTTCAATCAAAACGTCGACGTGCATCTTGCTTGTAATGTGGTGCAACTTTGTGTCTGGAATATTATATCCTATAAAATGTGACTTGGTATTAGATAAATTCTGCTTTCGACACCTACCCGTGGTGCTGATAAAAAGAATTATAAGATCAAGATAAGGCGCCGTTCGATTGACCATTTTCAGTAACATATAATCATTCTTAACGTAATTTAGAACCACTGACAAACTAAATACATAATCAGGTTTTGGCAAATGATTACGACGCAAATTTTCCTGAACTAATGATATTTTAGAATCACGCGCCCTCAAATTTGCAATTGGAAAAAGACTGAAGAAACTATTACCAATTTCGGGCTTTTGCAAACCAGTCTTCCGCTTTTACGAGCAACTTTACAATAATCTAATCATTACAGATATTTGGACTACTGGTAATAATCACCTCAGTTGTAAACGTTAGGGTACTTTGTGCAAAGATATTTGAGATTTTTTTTTCCAATATGCGCTGAAATCGAATTAAAATTAAAAGTTCTACCGCTGGTCGTCAAAAACGTCGACTCTGAAAACAATATTGGCGGGTTGTAAACCAATGACGTGTCGTTAGATGACCAGCAAAGCGTGACATAGGTCATTCAAATGAATACGGTGTTTGATCGGAGGGAAAGTAAATCGTCATCTGTCTTCCCAAGTTTCTTTTTTATCTAAACATGAGACAACTGAAAGGGAAACCAGCCAAAGAGACAAAGAAAATGAAAAGAGATAGAAAGAAGGGAAATGCTGCGGGACATCAGAAGATTTTAACCGTCGCGTTGCCTGTTGTGCTTGGATTGTTCGTTTTGTTGGTCGCGTATGTTTACACCTCCGCGAGCAAGCACTGATTGAACGAAATTTGAATCACAGACCTGAACAGACGAATGAAACATGGATGTAGCTAATGAACACGAAGATTACTGAACACTGTTTCATAAAGGTCATAAAGACGTTTGGTTAAGCTGCGAAATTAACTCTGAACTATGGCTTCAGTTTCTGCGATCAAGAGGCCTTCGTTGAAAAACACTTTGATATCGTCAACTGATCAACGAATGTACTGTAGCTGTCTTGCATGTCTTTTTCTTCTCTTTCAGTAGTACTTGAAAACGAAATATCCTATGGAATTAGCCAGTCCAGGAAAACCTTCTTCAAGGAATTGATCTTTTGTTGAAAGCTATTTGGAGAGTGCAAGTCAGATTGGCTTGATCATCCATATTTCATAAGTCGCAAGATATATTTGTTGTATAAAACGTAAATCTCGTTCATTGTACTAAGACATCTGGAACAGCTGTCGATTTCATTTCAATGCTAGCTCGTTAACATGAGTTGTAGTGTGAAATATATTTAAGGTAGCATTTTAAAGAGTCTAAATATATTTTAAATAGTTTAGTAAAAAATTGGAATATTGTATTGAGTGTACATTTTTCTTTCGTGCTGATATCGATTGTATTTTTAGAATACATAACTCGTATATAGTATGAGTTTGTCATAATTTAAGATATAGTAATATTTCATCACAATATCAAAGTGTTTCCTTTTAAAAAGCGACCAGATGACATAGTTTTTTTTCTTATTTTATATTCAAGGGCCAGTTTATTGGACAGATTTTAAATCCAGCGAAGAAATATTCGCAACATTTCACCAATTACTTTCACTTGCTCGATTATTCTACTATCCGAGGAAAACGCCCAAGGGTATTCTAACGTTATTTCGTTTGAAGCGTCTTGTGTTCAAAAATAAGCAAGTGAAACGAAGCGTGGATTTGTTTGGGAAGGGAATAAATTCTTGTTTACTACACGTAATCATGACCATGCGTGACACCCACGCGTGACAAACGCAGAAGCTGAGAGAAGACTGAAACTGAGTTGTGTCGATTCTCGAAGCGTGGCGGCCATACTTGTTAGTCATTTCCCCGCCAAAATTTAATCTTACTTTTGCCACGGCTTGCAGAAATTTGGAGTTCTTTTTTACCTATTTAACTCCATTATATGGCAATGAACTGTATTACACGAAGAAGTAGAGGTCTTTTGGTGGCATTCGAAGGCTGCGATCGAAGCGGGAAATCAACTCAATGCCAAATGCTTGTAGACTTCTTGAAATCGACTGGACGAGATGTGGCACATATGCGTTTCCCAGGTAACTTCAATGAGTCGAATTAACAAACGTCTGGGTCTGCATTTCCGAATAACTTGCTTATACACTGATAGCCATGCCAACACTAAAGATGCCGAACAATACATTTTTACAGATCTTTCACATTTGTGAACCCCTTTCCCCACTTCCCTCGTTTTTCGTGATAGACAACGAGTACTCCCTCAATTTGTCTCTCAAGATAGTCAAGTAGGAGATCACATGAACATGCATGAAAATCCCCTCCTGCGTCAGCGAGAATGTGATTTGACGCGCTGAGCAGAGAGAAAATGAGGGATGACAGACTTATGCTGTTTTCACACTAGAAGAAACATGTTTGGCCTGATTATGAATGAAACATGTTTCACTATGCCGGCACATTGTGTCAATCATATTGAAACATGTTTATTCTGAGCATCATTAAAACTACCTCATGAGGTAAATATTTCGATCTTAGCCAGACGAATCACATTAGCACCAATGTTGTCTCCTTGTTAAACACCGCATAGTGCTTTTTCTCGAAGCATCACATCTTGCTGGAGGCAATTTTCACATGCGCTTGTGTGATGTTGGGTTCCATTTCTGCCACTCTCAGGTCGGGAACTTCCTCTCGTTTCCCCGAACAGCAGCTGGTAATCAACCCCAGTAGATCCTAGTTTGATCTCCCGCTTGATACTATTCTTGAAAGAAATGATGGGTTACTCACAGTCGTACGCTAATATTTTTGCATTTTCCCTTCGTCTAGCCAGTTAAAAAATGAACTTATTAAGTCCCCCTGACAAGCGATTGACCAAGAGATCCTGCATTGATGAAGCAGTAAAAATATAATCTTCCCAGCTCAGCCACAGAGCTCAACTTTAGCTCAGGATTCCTCCTCTCTGGAGGAAACTATTACCCTTGGAATTCAGCATGTTATAAAACATCAACTGCCTTTGCAAACATTTTGCTTGCACTGATGGCATGAATCAACTTCTGAAAAAAAAAAACAATTGAAGGGCTGAGGGCATAACCATCTTATGAAAAATTATTAGTGTATCTTTTGGCTTGAGTGATGGATCTAGTTTACTTAGACTTACAAGTTACAACTTTAACAGGAAAGTACTTTTTCGGCTTAAAAACACAAATTGTTAAGCATTTGATTTCTTGGCGAACTTACTTTGCTGCCAGACAGTGGCAACAGCTCCATGCCAACAAGACCATTATATTTTTATACAAGTCAGACTACCCCTGGCCTTCCCAAAATCCTGGGAGAACTCTGCTCTGAGGATGCTGTAATTTTCTTTGTATCAATGTACCCTTGGTTCTCTGTTTGCTTTCAGACAGAACAACAGCCATAGGAAATTCGATCAATTCATACCTTCAGGGAACAACAGAGTTAGAAGATCATGCTATTCATTTGCTGTTTTCTGCAAACAGATGGGAGGCTGTGTAAGTAGTTCTAGTACCATTAATTTCAGTTAACCCTTTAACTCACAAGAGTGCCAAAGAACAAAATTCAAGAAAAATCCCAAATTTTATTTTGTAAAGTATTGAAAAACTTATGGTACCATGAAAAAGTACTGCTGAAGAGGTTTCATTTAAATAGTAACACCATAGGATTTCATCAATAGACTCATAAGTTAGAACTACACTACATGTCCCCATAATTGACTCTGGAAAAGAAAGGGTTAACCCTGTTGAAGAAAATAGTTTTGCAAAAAAGCACCTAGCCTGCATGGCTGGCGTTTTTTTGCGCGTGATGCTGAATTTGCAAGCGGCAAAGCCGCAAGTTTCGAGCACGCGATGCTGAATTGGCAAGCGGCGAAGCCGTGAGGTTTGTCGCGGCTTCGCCGCTCGAAACTCGCGGCATGGCCGCTTGCGAATTCGCATCGCGCGAAAAAAAAAGGCCAGCTATGCAGGCTAAAAATCACCATGACGCCTCTGGGGGTATATGTGAAGGGCACCTTCCACTTAAAGTGCACATGAAGTGAACTTTCACTACTGTTTTGTTGTAGGGTTTTATGTTGTTTATATCACCTTTATTTCATTTTCAGTTTTTCCCTTTTGTGCGCGAAGAAAATCCACTATTTTTAGCGGTTTGAAAATTCCCACTGGGACCTGAAAATTCCGACATTTTGAGTGCAGCCAAAAAGGTACAAACAATGTATTTGTGACCTTATTCGTGTGCTTAATCACAACAAAACCTGGCAGAGCAGGGGACGAACCCGGGACTAAAATATGTGTTGCTTTCAAACATTTTTAATGGAAAGATTCCTTCCACGAGTTGCCAAAAATCCACTGTAAAACAAGTGATGTGGTCAGTTGTAAACACACTAATGATGTCACTAGAACCCAAGTCCTTGTCTAATATGCCCAACTTGTGTCGCTTGCTAAAATATGTTCCTGCCACTTCCCCGGGGGGTACTCAACAAAGTTTTGTATGGGGATGCTCCGCCCAGAGGTCCAAACCCTTACTCTTTCATATACCGTTTTTGACAGAAAAGGTACCTCTTTCATATACCTTTCGTTGAAAATGGTACCCCTTTCAAATAGCCTTTGCGTGCGTCTGTTTGATATATTTTGAAAGGCCCGTTTTATAATACTTAATTTACAGTTTTCCCTACCTTTTATATGCTTCAACTCGTGTTTTCACTACCATTTCCTATTCTTCGTGAAATCCCTACCCTTTCACATACTTCAACTCGTGAAATCCCGACCCTTTCATATACCTCCAGCCTCAAAAAGGTACCCCTTTCAGGCAGAGCATCCCCGTATAGCCCATTATAGGGAGTACCCCCTTCCCCCCCGGGGCCACTTCAAGTGACATATTTGCCCATCAAAATAATTCTTAAAACACCTATTTTCAGATTAACGAAAAAAAAAATGGTAGAAAAAATGGTTCATGTGCACTTTAATAAGAGGGGGACATTGGGGTGTGCGGTGTTGCGGTGCTGCTTAGTTTTTATTGCGGTATTTCGGTGAATAAAATCCCACATTGTGGTATTGCGGTGATCTCAAATCCTGCAGTGTGCGTTGTTTGTTTTTTTAAACCTCCGGTGTTCGGTGAAACGAAATTATTTGCGGCGTTGGGGTTTAAAGTATGGTCAAATATTTACTGCCCAGTTGACATTATGTGTTTCAGCAGCCAAATGGAGCGGTTTTTATTTTTAAGTAGCTTGACCTCTGTGGTGTCGGTGTTTCGTCAACTTTTTGTATGGTGGTGCGGTGTTTTGTGATTTTTTTTGCGGTGTTGCGGTATTCAGAGCCCCCATTGTCCCCCTTTAATAACATTTGCCCCAAACAGGGGAAAGTGAAACAATGTACAGAGTAACAACAACAAGCATAGCAAGCGGATGGGAGGGAGAGAAGGGAATGCGCCGAAAGTAGTCTGCAATGCAGGCGGTTTGTTTTTGTTTTTGTTTTACATCATGCATTCAAGTGTTTAGCCGCCATCTTGGATTTGTAAAACGGGGAGCATTGGGACACTTGATTAAATATTCAGAGCTCACTCGTCCAAAATATGCCTGCGCTCTAGGCTATGCCAAAAGTGCAACTGAGCACATAGGAAACAAGGACAAGTGACATTTAGTGTACATGTAAAGAAAATAGTGCCAGCCCTGTCTCCCTTCCTAGGCTGAGTTAAATGCTTATAAAATGGATATTATCATTGACAAAATATCCTTGAAAGAAACCTACTCTCTATGTCTTAAACCCCAGGACTATTTTATTGGAGCATTTTGATTTTTTGACATTTCTTAGTTTGTAGTTTTATACCTTATAATTTCTGAATGTATACAAATCTCATTTCCTTTTTCTTTGTGACATTCAAAGATAGTCAACAATCACACATACCACACATAGATGCAAAAGACCTTTCATGAATAGCCAACTGCATTCCTGCCTGGATGTACAGCTGACAGTATGAGCTAATAGGCTAACAAAGGATCAGCTTTGAACATCAAAGGACATACACCTAGTTTATGTCTCATAAAATCATGTTCAGTGTCTCAATTTGCCTTTCATAAGTTAAGATGCAGTATTTTCGCTTGCACTTTAGAAAGTTTCAGACACAATTATTGTTACTGAATGCAATAATAAAGCTGCCTCCTCAACATAATATATTAAATACAGATATAAGATCCTTTGAATGGTCCAATTTCATACCATAGAATCCTTAGCTCATATTTAAATCAAGTGACCAAATCTCCTTGATTTTAGGCCAAAAATAAAGCAGCTGATCAATAAAGGAACTTTGGTGATCATGGATCGTTATGCTTTTTCTGGAGTTGCCTTTACCGCTGCTAAGAAGGTTTGTATTTTTCATCAAAAATGGAGTTATACTCGCCACAAACCAAAAAGAGTACAGTCAACTCTCTCTAAGACGGACACCCTCGGGACCAGCCCCAACTGTCCATCTAAGAAAGGTGTCTGGCTTATAGAGAGTCAAGGTAACATGACACCAGTAATTCTGAGATAACAAAGCTGAACCTATGCACAATGAATACACATCTATTTTACGTCTGTTTAAAGTCATTTCCTTAAGCAAAACCTACAAACTGAAACAAAAATAATAATAGAAATGTGGACTTGTTTGTTCATATTCAGCACATACATTTCCCTTTTGAAGAATTTTTCACTAAAAAAGCCATTCTCAAGTGTCCATTGACAGTTTCAAAGTGTCCATTGTCCATCTAAGAGAGGTGTCCATCTTATAGAGAGTCTAGTTGCAGTAAAATAACTAAAAAACATCTTATAGAGGTGTCTGTTAAGAGAGAATTGACTGTAAAACCCTGGGATGCTTACCATTTAACCTGAAATCTCAGTAATTTTGGTTTGAAAGCATTTGGAACAGTTCATTTTCCACAAATTTCTGTTGGAAATTGTAAAGTATGTTATGAGGTAGTTCTTTTTTTATCTGGTTGCCATAAAGGAAACCAAATATCCCTTACCATTTGACTATTTCTTTCGGTTCCAATCTTATAACACTTGGGAAAAATAAAAATCGTAAAAGGAATTGTAAATATCTTTTGCCTGTGTCAGTTGCAATGCTAATTTTGAGAAACCGTTACCATTATAATTTTCAACCGTCATCCCAACTGTTTTTATCTCATGAATGTACAAAGCGTTGAATGAGATATAGTATACGGGCACAATCGTATGCAAATTTTCATTTAGTTAATCACTCAGATGTAAACTTTATTTTAATATCCCAGTGTATTACATCATTCAGTTGTCTAGACAGTCTTGTTTCACACAATGCATATTTATGTCACGCTAAGATGTTTTGGTCACTTTAAATCTGTTTTAAAAACATGTACTCTTCAATTCTTTGACTTCAAACTCAGTATGGAAAATTAAAACCGATCTGTGGATTTAACCTTACCCTGTACGTTGTTTCTTATTTCAAGATGGCTCTTAGAGCCTTTTGTTTTTCCTGCAAATGGTAAGTACCTCAGATAACTTGAACCATTAGGGAAAACACAAAATTGAGGTTTTGAAAGTTTGAGTTATATATTCATGATCCAATTCTGTAATGAAGTTAAACTTGGGAAACTGTGTTTTGTTTGAGTTGGAGCAAGTAGCTCCCACCTACTGCGAAAAAATAATGTTTCTGAATCTCTTTCAACAATTCATAGGGTTTTGACGTCACATGGTGTAAGAATCCAGACAGAGGTTTGCCAAGTCCTGATGTGGTCTTCTATTTGGACATTTCAATTAAAGATGCAGAGACGAGAGGCCAATATGGTGAAGAAAGATACGAAAAGGCAGAGTTTCAACAACGAGTGGCTGATATCTATAAACAACTCAGAAGTGATGACTGGAAGGTAAATAATTTGTTGCATCAGTACACTGTATCTAACACTGCTTCACTAAGTTAAACACTACTTTAACACTGGGAAGCCTCCTTCTTCCATTAAAAATAAAACTATTTTCTTGATATGCTGACCAGTTGTCACCAACCCACCCTTATCATTTTTGCATAAAATGTAGCATTTAAGTAATGATCCGCATAAGAAGGATAGCGCTGAACGGCAATGCACGATGGAATGTCAACTTTCAGTATTGTTACAACTAGTGATCTCATTGGCCTAGACTCAAAAATCGCTAAAAAGTTAAGGTTCAAGGTGCATTTTGTCTAATTTTTTTGAGGTTTCAAGTATTTTGAGACCCAATCGCACAACATGCAATTTTTAAAAGATATTGTATTTGGGGAACTTCATCAAAGAAGCAAAATTATTTGCTATTGTCTTCTGCTATTCTGATTGATTGAGCACGAACATTTCCTAAAATTTATTTGACGCAAATGGATTTTCTTTATTTTTATAATGAAATATAATTATTAACCATCAGCTCCTCCTCTATTCTTGAAATCAAAGATATTCTATGTGGGAAAGAGCCAATGCCACAAAACAATGAAGTTTGCTATCGTTCTTATGTGGAGCATTACTGAAGTACCTAATATAACCCCCTGAGAGAGAAAAATATGCAGCATTGAAGGTACATATAGGATAAGTTTGTATGCAAGAATTACGTTACCACAATTCCAAGCAAAAATTACACTTCAACAAAGAAAAACCTATTGTGCCTTGTTTTCACCAAGCCCTACATGTACATTTTTTTCAAATGAAGCAAAAGCTCCAAAATGCCAGTGAGAGCTTCCAAGAAGGAGCATGAAGCCAGTGACAATGGCATGGGAATAAAAAATTTCACACACTCCTGTCCCCACCAAGCTTTTACCTGTAAACAGACACCTCTCATTCCTCCTCAGTAGAAAGGTGTAGGGTTGGGGTTGGGGCCAGTGGTTGCAGAAGGAAATGTGGAAGGAAGTCTAGAGAATGTGGGAAAAGACAGAAGCGAGGAGTCGTATTCTCAATTAGGCAGTGGGAAGTGAGATAAATATGAAAAAAAAAATGCAATTTTGCATAATATTGCAAAAGAATGGGATGGGATGGGATCCACCAAGAATGGGTGGTACCAACCTTAATGGGTATCAGATGCAGAAAGATGAGACCAATGTCCCCCCCCCCCCCCCCTCCTCCCACTATCATTGACTGACCTCTTTTAAAAAGAGGCCATGGCACAGGGAAGTTTGCCTGTCTTAAAGAGAGTTCATTTTTGTGGTTCTAGAGATGATAGCTTGATACACCCTTTATAGTGCTACTATGATCAAGTCATTAGGAACCCTTCTTTTCAGCAAATTGGTAATTAACTTCCTAAAGAACAAGTTATCCAAAGTTTACTTTCATACAGTAAAGGAAAGTGATTTTTTTTTTGCGTCCAAATTCTATACAATATTATTATTGACCACCATAGATCCGCAATGTTCCTGTGGCCTAGTTACCAATATTGTTGCAAATGGTTACCAATCCAAACATCCATAAATAAAAAGCATCCAAAATCATTGTCCAAGAAACTACAGCACTTTTTTCAAACTTTGTTTTTCAAGTGATGATCCTCATTGGCCTGAGATTTAGTTTGTTCCAAGAGAGCGAAGAATCAAACTTCAAGAACAATTCCAAATTTTATTTTTATAAAATACATGTATTTAAAAACGAATAGTACCAAGCAAACGTACTGCTGAAGAGGTTTCATTTTAATGGTCACACCATAGGATTTCATCCACAGACTCAAAAGTTAGAACAAATGGTACCATGCAAAAGTACTGCTGAAGAGGTTTCATTTGAATGGTCACACCATAGGATTTCGTCAACAGACTCAAAAGTTAGAACAAATGGTACCATGTAAAAGTACTGCTGAAGAGGTTTCATTTTAATGGTCACACCATAGGATTACATCAACAGACTCAAAAGTTAGAACAAATGGTACCATGTAAAAGTACTGCTGAAGAGGTTTCATTTTAATGGTCACACCATAGGATTACATCAACAGACTCAAAAGTTAGAACAAATGGTACCATGTAAAAGTACTGCTGAAGAGGTTTCATTTTAATGGTCACACCATAGGATTACATCAACAGACTCAAAAGTTAGAACAAATGGTACCATGTAAAAGTACTGCTGAAGAGGTTTCATTTTAATGGTCACACCATAGGATTACATCAACAGACTCAAAAGTTAGAACAAATGGTACCATGTAAAAGTACCGCTGAAGAGGTTTCATTTTAATGGTCACACCATAGGATTACATCAACAGACTCAAAAGTTAGAACAAATGGTACCATGTAAAAGTACTGCTGAAGAGGTTTCATTTGAATGGTCACACCATAGGATTACATCAACAGACTCAAAAGTTAGAACAAATGGTACCATGCAAAAGTACTGCTGAAGAGGTTTCATTTGAATGGTCACACCATAGGATTTCGACAACAGACTCAAAAGTTAGAACAAATGGTACCATGTAAAAGTACTGCTGAAGAGGTTTCATTTGAATGGTCACACCATAGGATTACATCAACAGACTCAAAAGTTAGAACAAATGGTACCATGTAAAAGTACTGCTGAAGAGGTTTCATTTGAATGGTCACACCATAGGATTTCATCCACAGACTCAAAAGTTAGAACAAATGGTACCATGCAAAAGTACTGCTGAAGAGGTTTCATTTGAATGGTCACACCACAGGATTTCGACAACAGACTCAAAAGTTAGAATTACAGAATATGTCTTCGTAATTGACTCCGGAAGTGAAAGGGTTAAAAAAAATTGTAGGATGGGCTAATAAGTTGTATTGTATTGTATAGGTTGTAGATGCAATGAGAGATATGAATGAAATTCACATGGAGATACGCAATACTGTCCTTGAAATGGAGGAACACTTTAAAGACACACTATTGAAAGATCTTTGGACCAATATTAATTGAAATTAATTATTACAATGCAAAACCTTTGCAACCTCTCACCCTGAGTGCCTCAGAAAGGAAGTATGAAATTTGCACTTTGGAGAATGTTAAACAGATTTTGCCACAGAAAAGTGGCAAATGATTAATGGCTTTCATTTGAATGGGATCAATTCCAATTGAAATTTAGTGTGATGATAATTTTCTTGTAATGTTCTCGCTGTGCAAAGTTTATAAATTTGTTGTGCGTGGATTGCTGTAGGGCGGTCGAATCTCAAGTTGCCTTTTTATATATGTATAGGTTGTAGTTAATTTTTTATCTCAGGTAATTTTTATTTTTCCATTTTTTTGGGTATGGTAATATATGCTAATGAATTTGAAACAAAGGAAAAACAAAAATTACCTGAAATAAAAAATTAACTGCAACATATATATATATATATATATATATATATATATATATATATATATATATATAGGGTTGGTGTCCTGCAGTTGCCTAGCAACAAAACAGCAACAATGCTCCAATTGATGTCATCCAGTGTGATGAGGGACTGGGAACAAGAATGTCTCAATTTCAATTTTTTGGGCCATTGGCCAGAAATCCATTCCTCCCTCCACTGTCGTTTAAATTTTGCAGTGCACCCTCAACCCGAGCTTTGCGAGGTTCTGGGAGATTTTTTTAGTATAATATTTTTTAGTAAAATATACTGTTTTTAGTATAATATTGTACAATTAATTTATACATGGGCTGGTACCAGTCTTACAAATCCATTGCAGTGTTCAGTATGTGGTTCATTGTACCACAGTGTAAGCTAAATAAAGTTCCTCACTCTTCAATTTGCTTACAATAGGCTATTTTCTATTTTTCCTTGCCCTAGAAGAGCTGGTAAGTAGGTTTCTTTGCTCGCAAAGCTTTGCCCACATATTTTACGTGGATTTAACATGGCTATAGTACACCTGCTAACTTAAACTTGGTCAAATACCTGAGATTTTCGTCTTCATTATACCCGGATTTTAGAAGATGTTCCCACTGTTTCGGAACATTGCCGAAGATTTCCGAAAATGTGCCGATGACTTCCTTTAAAAAATGTCATAGAAAGTTCAACACGATTGGGAAAAACCCTATCAAAATTCGGCACCCTGGGGCAAGTACAAAACCATTCATATGGATACATAGGCGCAGAGGGGGAGGAGCCCCCCCCCCCCCCCCCCCCCCCCCCCCCCTGGTCGAAAAAAATGTAGTATTATTCGGGCAAAACAACTGCAATCGCTGAATTACTTTCAACAACAGTCAATCAAAAAATTGACCTTATGTATAATAATCAAAAGCGTTAATTCTTACTAACATCTAATTCGTTTGTGCAGAACATTTCACTTTCTAAAAATTGTTAATCCTGGACCTTTTGGTCTCTGTTACTGCAGTGTCTAGATTTCCACAAATTTAAACTGTAATCACTGATTTAATTACTTTTAAAAACACTCAAAACTTTGTATTAGAGCGGTTTTCAATTGAATATCGAAAGAAATTTTGAAATTGCATTGGTTTTGCTACGCTTTGTGATTGGCTAAAAAAACTCGCGTTACTTTCTCAACCAATCAGAAGTAAAACCAAAACCGATCGTGACTTGCTCGCACGCGTTTTCCCGCGCTTGGCGCCGGCTACATGATTTGCTTCGAGTTCTGATTGGTTCATCGGATTGTGTGCGTCCGTTGTGATTGGTCAATGATTAATTGCTTTGGTTTTGGTTGCACGACACTCGATTGAAAACCGCTGGGGACGAGGTTGCGTTAATGCTCTGTATAGTGTCCTCAATTAGTTTATTTAGCTAAATACCATTGACACTTAAATTAAGTTATTCATTCATTCAACTGACATCTAATTCGACGTTTGTTTATAACTTTCCATGATCAAATATCCCAACCCTGGGCTCCCCACTATCGGGGAGGCCATGTCAATCGAACCCCGGTACACCCCTCCCCTGTACTTTTCGCGCTCGTACGCGTTTTCCGGCGCTTAACGCGGGTTACGTGTATCTACCATCGGTGTCAGTTTTGATTGACCAGAGTAATTACTTCGGTTTTGGTTTTACCACACTCAAGTGAAAACCGCCCTAATGTCCCCTATTAAATCACTCGTTTCATTATAACTATTTTTCTATTAGAACCTATTACTGTTCTATTACCGCTAAATAATTTTCCTTTTAACAAACTAAAATATTTTCTGTACATTCATTTTGGATCTAACGAATTGAAAATTTTTTTTTGAAAGAATTCACAATCAGCGAGGAAACGATCATTTGTAAACAATCTTGCTCACTGAGTATTTTTTGGGTGCGTGCATGGATAGTAGCTCCTTCTACTATCCATGGTGCGTGCAAACAGAAAAATCTTAAAAACATTAAGTCATAAATATTTCCGCATCAATATTAAAAAAATACCTCGTATACGGGGACCTTTAGATTAATATTAGTTTTCATTTTTGTTGGGCTGAAAAATCAGGGTCACCCATAGAATTGTTTCGGCAAATAGCTGTTTTGAATGCTCACCGCCCTCAGATTTTCGGATTACGATTAGATGATGAGGTTCCCAAACCGGAAATGTAAAAAAATTACGCCTGACACTAATGCTATTTTTCTAATGCTATTTTTGTTTCTCAGAAAGTCCAGCTAAACATTTCGGGGGGTAAATAGCTCTCTTGAAAAATTCTTGAAATCATCCTTGACTGCTAACTTTTTCGGAGAAAAGGATTTTGTCCTCATACTTTCGGACAGTTGAATTTTTTTAAGGCATCCGAACAGATCGAAAATTGGTAGTTCTACATTGATAGTTGATACAAATATCCCCTTAAACGGCATTAACCATCAAAAGAAACGTAAACATGACTTTCTAAAACGTTTAGTGAACTTGGTGTCCCTGAAAAATAACACACCTGATAGTAGAGATATGGGCCCGACGCCGGGTTTCATGATTGCGTGGCGCGGGTGGGCGTGATGCGAGACGGGTTTACTCTCGCGAGCTCACGGATGACACAAAAAGCTGATCAATTTGAAAGGTCCACTTCGGTAGCTTTCAATTGCCAAGCTAAAACTTTTCGTATTCAGCATCGGTCAGCTTACCTACAGAAAGACAGAGTGAGAGAGAAAAAAAAACTTCCTTACTTTCGTTTCTCGCCCGGGTTTCTCGCGCGTAATTTCCCTTGTCAATCGCGTCGGCGGATTTGTCTGCATGACATGACAAGTCCGGACAAGACAAATTAGCAGACACCGCTGTGGGATATCAAGTTGATGATCCCGATATCAAAGGATGATCTCATTTTCAAGAGCGAAAGGTCGAATGCAGGGCAAGCGCTTTAATCTCTGTTAGTCTGCAAAAGACACAAACATTTTCGGTGGTTTTAAAAAACCCTCTGTTTTGATTTGAACCTTATCCAAACAGTGGCGATGGGTTGGAAAATACACGAGGATCGCTTTCTTGTTTTTGCAAAGAATTCGAGCCCTGCGGAAATTACTGTAATATCTTTAGATCTGTTCATTTTAAAACTCGCTTGACAGGCAATATACATGAGAGAAAATAGTTTCATCAAAAGCTGTGTGCGATTGTCTATACCCGATTTTATGAGCTCGTGGGGCGTCTATTTGCGGCAATTAATATAGGGAGGTTTTACCAGTAATGCCGATTTTGAATTCTTTGAGATTACAAGGAGGGTCAGATTAAAAACCCCTTTCAGCAAACTGAAAGCAAACTGTGTTAGAAACGATTTTACTGTCACTGTAAACAAAGCAGAGACAAAGACCGGAAACTTTCAACTCGCCGGAAGTTGGTTTAAAGCAATTACCATCAATAATGCCTGGAAAGTTCACACCTAGCTGTTGTTTGTCGTTTTATAATACTATTTAGCTGTTTTATTGCAACACTCCCTTAGAACAAAGGTTGGTTGAGTTTATGACGATGTCGCAATTAAAGCGATCGCTTTTAATACCTTGAGACGATTTTGGCTTCTCAATAGAATGCTTTGCTTTCAATCTCATCGCTTTGATAGCGCGCGCGAGCACGGAAAAACTCCGTTGCCGTTGTTTCATTCTGCTTGCTCTCCGATCTGGTTATCATGTGGTTGACACTGTGGGATATTTCAACAAGTTGCTTCGGAAGTTATAAGATAGCCCCCCTGGGACGTCCCAAACAAACAATTACAACTTTCCTGCAGTGGGTCAAGTTTGAAGACCCAGATTTCGAGAGCCGATCTGCACCCGTTCTGAATCTGTTTTGGTTCGTGGCGCTGCTATCAAATCTTAGATCGATCAAACGTGTGAAATATATGAGCTTGTCACCCTTGTCTTTACCACGCCTTCACTTGAAAGGGCTCTAGATATGTTCTTTGTATAACGCAACGAGGTTGGTGATTGGTCGAGTGTGTTGTTACTCTGTCAACCGATACAATGCTAGCCAATGGCAGATAAACATCAATTTACCCCCAATGGCTCGCTGTTCGTCGTACGTTGTTTCAAAGCAAGGTCGAACAAGAGAAACCAAATAGTCTTAGCAGAGAGAAAGGGCAGATTAGAAATCTTTTGTGCCACATGCGTTTTAATTCCCCGGCGAGGAAAAAAATGGAAGCCGGACCTTTAACGCGAAACTACCCGAATATATTCGAGTGTCTGACGAACCATAGTCCTTCAATTCCTGCGTTTGGCCTACAGAGAACTATGATGCCTGAGAGCGTTGATGTGACTCAAGACCCAAGTCATGGTTTTACTTACGCGGAATCGCCAATTCATTTGCCCGGTTTGAGAACAGGCGGGCACGAGTATATCCATTCTCTCTCCGGGGGCAGCGCACAAGGGGCTTTTAACCTGCAGGCGAATTATCCAGTACCGGCTGCGTATTCGACACTGGCTGTCCGCGGAAGAGATTTCCTGCTACGCCGTGAACATGCAGTAACGCTCCCTTCGGTATCGTTACCAGCTCACACCATCGCTGTGGACGTGACAGCTTCGTCGACGAATCTAGTCGTCCCGCCACCGCCCCCTTCTGCGTTTCAACAAACGATCTTTACATCAAGCAATGTAGCTCTCCATGCTATCAACCTACCAAGTTTCTCTAGCCCTGCTGTTCCGTTAGGACCGCCGCAAACGCTCGCACGACACGATGCGCAACACGCCGCGACGTTCTCCAATGTGGGTCTCTCTAGTGTTCAAGTATCACCGCCCGCTTCAGAAACTAGCAATAGTAGCAGTGATTCCCAAACAGAAACTTCCCGTGTGTCTGTGAGTCTTGGTGAAGCCCAAGGAAGCAATGATCTGCCTCGTCCAAGCCCGCTCAATACTGTCAAAACCAGCTTCGTTCCTTCGCCAACAAGCGTTGTTCCCTCCATGGAGTTGTCTGCTAACGGTGCGTTTCTCCGTTATATAAGACCACAGAACAAGCAAGAGTTCGTTTGTAGATGGACCCTTCTAAGAAACAAAATAAGCGTTCCCTGCGACAAAAATTACTGTACAATGCAGGACTTGGTCAAGCATATTTCGCTGGAACACGTGGGAGGAACGGATGGCAACGCTGCCCACGTTTGTCTGTGGCACGAGTGTCATAGAGGAGGGAAGCCCTTCAAAGCTAAATACAAGCTTATCAACCATATACGCGTTCACACGGGAGAGAAACCATTCCCGTGTCCGTTTGCAAACTGCGGCAAAACGTTCGCACGCTCAGAGAATCTCAAGATTCACAAACGTACTCACACGGGTGAGAAGCCGTTCGTCTGCGAATATCCTGGTTGTAATCGTCGTTTCGCCAATTCAAGCGACCGCAAAAAGCATTCTCACGTCCACACAGCGGACAAGCCGTATCTCTGCAGAGTCCCTGCCTGTGGAAAAAGCTATACCCACCCAAGCTCTCTAAGGAAGCATTTAAAGATGCATCTAAAAGCTGTGAACGGAAATCTAAGTTTGGACAATCGCGATAGCATGGCGCTGATATCTGCGCAAGCTGAACTGCAGCTAAACAGTTCGAACGCTTCTAGAAGTATTCAGCAGTGGTTTCCTCTCACTCAACCGTCGCCAAAAATCGCGCTTCAGCAGCCATCTAGCACAATGCCTGTGAAAGACGAACCTTCAAGCTGATCACTTGATTTTCAATACTTGCATATAGTTGCGTACTTTGTACGCAAGCAAGAACGTTTACCTTTTCGAGTCAATTGACAAAACTACTTTTAGTTTTAAGCATTTCTTACTCGTGTTTGATCAACCAGATTTTGTATTTGTTGAAATTCATTTTTACACAAACGTTGAATCGTTTGTTTGATAAGCATTATTTAAAAGCCTTATAGAAATCCATGATCTAAATCTCTTTTTACAATTTGAAAATCTAGCTTGTTTCCTTTAATGCAATTTTCCCACACAGATGTCGCAAATCAGTTGACAAGTGTCGATTTGTGATCCATAATCAAGAACACATTTTGAAAAATTCTTGTACAGAATCGTATTTACGAGGAAAAAAATTCCAAATGACGTATCGTTCGCGTTTTAGATATCAAATAGACAAATGTTCATTCCCGAAGACAGAAAGTAATTTATTTTAGAAATCTATTTTTTCAGGCTTGCCTCCAAGCTTGTAAAATGCCGTACAAATAAAGATTTTGATGATAGATACTTCCCGTCTCACTGTGAATTTACTGCCTCTATTTGCCTTTTGAAAACAATTAACAGGCTGCCGACTGCGAGGTCAGCTGCAACTTTTCGACACTCGTGAACATATATCTACAGTTATATGAAGAGTTTATTGCCCTTCGGGGGGTTTAAATACCTTGTATTTATGTATAAGAATACAGACTTGCACACAGGTCATTTATTAAGACTTTCCTCGAGAATCATTACTTTTATTATCTGTAGCGCCAGGTACAAACGGTTTAAATAAACATGGTTTTGATTTAAAACGGAAAATTACTAGTAATTGCCATTCACGCGCGAATAATGACAGTGTTGCGACAAAATGCGATCTCTGAACCTTGAATATTCTAGAACATCTGCCAGAAATCTTTCGATATTTGAGGGATTTTCTACGCCTTAAAAGACTTAATACGATATATTACACTAGTAGCAGTCTCTCTTTAACCTCGTTGAGCAAGAAGAGAAATTCACAAAAAATCCTTCTCGCGCGCGTTTTGAAAGCAGGGGAAAACGTACGCAATATATTTCACAAGCTCGAGAGGTATTTAAAAACAATATATCGACGATATAACCCTCAACATTTGGCTTGAATCCATATTCGTTTCGGCGTAGATAAATTTGTAACCAAATAATTTGTCGACCGATTGCGCACGCTTGTTTAAAAATAAAGCCACCCTTCTTGATTTCGTCCCCCCACTGAGGGTCATAGATTAGTTTGTTCCGCTCTTCCGCATGTTTTGACTAGCTCTTGAAATCGCTTTTCAAACAGGCCACCAAAGGATGGGCCTTTAAAATTTAAATCGCATTTTGTCACTATACTTCCACTATACTGTATGTTCAATCGTGAAGCCGACCTCCAGAAAGCATTGCTCGGAAGACTTAACGATTAGTAAACAGCTTGCGTCACAGGAAAGTACTTCTCGAATTGTTGCATTTTAATGAGATTTTAGATCATTTCATCCACGGGCTCATAGTTAGAACCCACCCTTGTACTGTACAATAAACAGTACCACAGGGAATTTCTGCTCTATCTGCTCTATAGGACCTATAGCTTTCATTTATTGGTCACACTTCAGTTTAGGATTTCATCCACAGACTCGAAAGTTAGAACCACCTTGTTCAGCATAATAAACAGCGCCATTGGAAAGTACTGCTCAGTAGCTTTCATTTGAATGGTCACACTTTAGGATTTCATCCACAGACTCGAAAGTTAAAACCACCTTGTACAGAACAATATAGCATGCTCAATTACTTCTATATAAAGGGTCACACTTTAGGCCGGATTTCATACACAGACGCAAACGTTAGAACAATCTTGTACAGGAAAATAAACATTATAACAGGAAAGTGGTAATTTGAAAGAAAGATTTTATTGATCAACAGACTCAAAAATTAGACCATAAAAGCTCCATATAGACAACTACGCAATCGAAATAGTTTTAAAGATCACAAAACAATCGGAACAGTTGATGATCACGGCAGAGCTCAAATAAAAGAATACTTATCGTGGAGAGCAAGCAGGGTCGCGCGAGCTCCCTCGCGATTACCCGCGCTGATTATTAGCTATTCGTGAGCGTCGCGCGCTTTTTTGTTTTTGAGATCCGAAACAGTTGGTAACGAGTGCTAAATTTTCCAGTCAGTTTCAAGCAATCAGGTCGTAATTTACTATGATAAGTTATACCATATTTCGATCTTGCTTGATAGCGTTGACCTTCCCAGAAAGTTAATCCGTTGCTTAATCCAGTTTATTTATTCCAGTACTCTTGAAATATTAAACAAGTCCCCCTGAGCCCCACTTTCAAGATAATCTTATTGTAAAGTCAGGTGAAAAACAAACATTTGAGGACATCAAACGCGATTGATCAAAAATATGTTTTATCAAAGAGGATGTGTCTAAACATTTTGATAAACAAGTTGACCGGAAAAAATATTTTCTTTTGTTTCATTAGACCCACCGTGAATACTTTGATTTGTTGTAACAATAATACAAAAACAGGTATGGCGAAAGTGGCCATTGACGTTTTAAATCCGGGGGAGTTTGGGCGGGGAGGGGGGGGGGGGGGTTATGAAACGTACTAGTTTTAAGTAGTATCTTTGCGGATAGCATAGGAGGGCAGATTTTAGGGTCGAGACCTGAAACCAGTTTTTTAAAATGCTTTTATTTTTATAAACTGAGATATGCATGCATGCAAGGCACCCCCGCCCATTCAACTTGAAAGCCTTGGGGCACCTCGCAGAAGCAATTGATTCTCTACCAAGTAACCGTCTCCTGGGACTCGTTGCATGCGCTTTGAGGGTAAGTATCATAAACCAGTTCAAGTCAGGACAATGTACAAAGGAAACAGTTATCGGTCAATTTGCCTTTGTCTTCCTAAACATGTCCATGAAACCGCACAAGTCTTAGCAAAATATTTTCACACTGCCTCACACGAAGTAATCTAACGCATTCTCTCATCTGAGTTTAGTCTATAAGACATGAAAAATTGACGCTATCAGGCCGTCGAGACTGTGATAAGTTGTACTTTGTAAGGAATATTCTCGGTATTTTAGTGCTATTTATTACAATCATCATATGAGAAGTGTGCATTCAGTTCTATCAGCAAGATTTATCATGATAATGTTGTTAAAATCGCGACATCCTTGACCTCTTACAAGAGAAACTGTGACTTGACTCATGTAGGAACACACACGCTGTTTTGTGGTCGACAAGATTTAGTCAGGAATTATGCGGTTTTCTAGAAATGAATCGTACACAATGATTAAGGCCGTTTTATACGACACCATATAGACCAATTAGAGAGGGACACTGGACTGGCACGACAGGAACTCCCAGTTATCATGTCTGACAAAGGAGAGTGGAGAAAACTCATTGAATCGGTGCGGGTGTGCCCGAAGTAGGTAGATAGATACGAGAGATTTAAGACGGTGCTCAATCAAGCCGCATCTTAGCTAAGCCGCGAATTTTTCAAAACAGGGCCATTTATAAGCGTTATCATGATACCGACAAACTTAACACTCGAAGAGCTCGTATACATGATGAAGTGCGCCTCGGCTTAGCGTAGCCCTGTTCTAACTTGGTTTCCGTGGTAAAATGGCGTAATTGGTAAACAGTTATGGCATATTAAATTGGTAACATTTGAAGATGGCAGCCACAATGAGGGTCAGCAAGAAAGCGAAAACTTGTTGCAATACGGCTTCTGAACGCCATTTATGCGTCACAGATGTTGAATATTTTGCTGAGGAGGAGAAATTCTTTCGCCTACCCTTGCGACCATTTCGTCCGAGGCAAAGTTCCCAGCTTCTTCTCCTTGTCAGCCATTTCGAAGCTGCTCGTAGCTTCTTCAGGTTCCTCGCTAGCGTGATTCCCGCCAAAACACCAGCTTCTCCCAGACTTGCGCAGACCGCAATTCGACGTAGCTAAGACGCGAACTTTTCTTCGGATCGTTTATACGAGCAATCCCTCGGTTTAGCTAAGTAAGTCGTAAACAGCAGTTTTTGACCCATTTATACGCTCGAACACGACTTAGCTAAGACGCGAACTTTTCTTCAGATCGTTTAACTTTATACGAGCAACTTTTCGAAGACTAGCTCGAATCCCTCGGCTCAGCTAAGTTAGTCGTAAACAGACGTTTTTGACCCATTTTAATATACGATCGTTCGCGACTTAGCCAAGACGCGAACTTTTCTTCGGATCGTTTAACTTTATACGAGCAACTTTCCGAAGACTAGCTCGCAAATCCCTCGGCTTAGCTAAGTTAGTCGTAAACAGACGTTTTTTACCCATTTATACGATCGATCGCGGCTTAGTTTACTAGCCGTGTCTTAAAATCTTTCGTATAAGGGTTATATGGGTTAAAATGTGCTAAGAACATACCCAGGCTCAGATTTCAATTTGCTCATAAGTGCAATAAGTTGGTCAGAGAAAATTTACTGTCCAACTGAGCCCAGAATGCTTGAATTTTCTTCGGCGTATCAGGTTCGTTTCCATTTTAAAATAGCAAATGTGTATGACAGGGGAGTTCGGAGGCTCCGTTCGATCGGAGTGAAAATGTTTTGCTTGGTTTTCCTGTGTCCACACCCAAACATAGGTACGTAACGCGTACATATTTGCACCAAAAACATTTAATACAGAGCATTATAAGAGTTACAATTTTCTTGTGTAGCTTGCGATTTTACGGCACGCGTGAAAATCGCCTGATGCAAGGTTGTGTCCCCTAGTGTACAAGCCATAAAAAGATAAAAATTAAAAAATTAAAATCATTTCTGGGATCTCTACTGCTTGTTTAAAGATGTGTTTAGAACTGCAAGAGCACAGACAATCGTCCAATTAATTAAAAAGTAAGGAGCTATTTCTCGGTAAATTTGGATGATGATGGTGGTGGGTAGGGCTGTGAAGCATCTTATTTCACGGAGCGGACAATTCATAAACGTTTATCAGCTCTCTCCCTCTCCCCTCTGCAGTAAAAAGCGTCTGGGAGTGAGAAACGGCGGCTGTATTCGTACAGATATAAACAGTTGGTTGTTGAAAACAAGTCTTGTGAGACCATGTTTAGTTTAGAAAGTCTTTATCAATCAAGGGTATCTACGCTTGCAGCTTTTGAATACAGTTATTCGTTAAAACTGCTATGTGCGGGAACCCGGTAGTTATAGCAACATTTACAAATACAACTTCCTTACTAGAACTTTAAAAGAATGGAACGCTTTACCCTCTTCCATTTTAAATCAGACCAGCGTGGACGCTTTTAAATCGGCACTTTCTGTTTATCGTTGTACCTATCATTGATTTTGTATACAGCTATTTCAATTAACGTTGTCGGATGAAAAAGGCAAAAAGCCAAGACCGCAAGGTAGTGTGGGATTCTTATGCAAGGGCTATTTACAACTACCTTACGGTCTTGGCTTTGAGCTTTCATCCGACAACGTTAATTGAAAAAGCTGTACATGTCTATGCATAGTCTATGCTTTTTTTGTATTTTTTTTTTTTCACTTTTACATTCACAGTGATGAGAAACCGTTGTGAAATATAGTATTAGATTAGATTACAGGTCAATTTGACGGGAATAATTTTAATCCATCTTGCTAAAACTTAAATAGTTTGTACATGGAAACATGTTTTTTTCTTGGTAATTGCGTCCACGTGGAACTTCGGCTCGACTACCAGCCACTGTTCGGGAAATTAAACGAGCCCGCGCTTCGCCTCCGAAAGGTTCTTCTCGGGGAGGCTGAGAGACTGAACGCGAGAAAGCGGAGGAAATCGATCCTACGTGGAACTGTGGAATATATATATATATTTTTAAAAAAATTCTTATTTGAATTGCAAATGCATAGATTAATTAACAATTCATTATTCGTTTTTTTCCTTCGCACCTTCACCACGAGGAAAGTGAAAAGGCTGAAGGAGTTATATTCATGTCGACAGATAATTCTAGATTGCAAACGAAACTTTAATAACTTTAATGTTGTTCGAGATGAGGAACAACGTCATCAGCCCCAGCATTCAGAACAAAACATTTTCTGAAGCGAAGATTTACTTTGTCAACACAGTGGATGAATGACAATAACTTTGAAACGTCTTCTACAAATACGTACTCTAGGTAAGAAAAATATTACATTGTTATACAGTTTTTTTGTAGCATTAATACTCTACTTTGTTAGTCTGCAACTAAAATTTCAGCCGCCGTATTTAACAATTGCCTCTTAATCAACCGTACATTACTGATCCCGTTGTGTATGGTTTGAGATACACACGGACTGACGCGATATACAGCAATTTCATCAGTCTGGTACGCAGTATCTGATGTGTTGCTATTTAAAGTATGGCAAAATAAATCGCAGTTTGTTAAGTATAATTTTACTTCAAACAAGTATTTAAGTTTTCAATTATGTTATTTTTATTTTTAAAGTTTAATGACTATAATTATTTCCCTTTGTGCCGTTCATTTAGATGTCCTTGCAAGTTTGGTTGAAGAATAGTGAGCTCTGAACAACCGAGACTTGGAATATGGTCTTTCGCCCGGTGACCAGTCTTCGCGCACACGATTCACAATGTACGTTTTTATTATAAGAATAACTGCTTTTCTATTTCCTTTTCTTCTTTCGCAATATTGCTTTGTATTATGGAACAGCAAAAGCGCAAATGTGTTACCAGTAGGGGGGGAGGGGGGGGGGGGGGGGGGGGGGGGGGGGGAGGGAGGGGAGAGAGGGTTGCGGATTGAAAATGTTGGAGACTGAAAAACCATTTTCGGTCTTGCTGTTTTGTAAGATAAGAGGGGGGAGGGAGGAGGGGAGAGGGGGGAGAGGAGAGGGGTGGAACGGGACCCTCCTCTAGATCCACCACTGGTTCCGTTACATGGCATGGACAAGGAAGGACAGGGAATCGGCGGTTAGCTTGGTACCCATGCACTTGGGATATAACGATCTATAAGCGCCGTCATTTATGTCGTTTATGGCTTAGTCTCAGTGCGAGCGACTAAAAGCATAATCGTAAGGGCGCTTATAATGGATATAATCATTATAACCTCCCTCTCCCTCTCTCAAGGTTGAAACATCAGACAGAAGACAGACGCGGAATGGAAGAATGTGGCAGACACCATCATCCTCGTCATGAATTGTTACAAAAGGTGAGATTTGGTGTTTGGAAAAGCACTCCATGATAAGATGTAGGTCTTATAGGTTCGTGTCTAAAAATCTCCTGTCGCGAAGAGACGTGACCCACCCGTGTGTTTTACTCGTGCAACTTTTCCTGCTGAAAAAAAATAGACAACTCTCCGCCTACAATCGCCTCCAACGAGTAGGCGGGATTCGCTCGGGTGTTTCGCCCTTGCGACTATCACTGGAAGAAATAAGAGAGACTAATCGTAGTCTGGAAAAATTAAACGGGTAAGAAAGACCATATCTTTAGTCCCAGTAAATGTCAGTGTTATGAGATTAAGGCAACAAATCTTCCTCGAAAGAAATTGGGACTAAAGAGGGTGTGGGTGGAGGCTTCAGTCTCGTTTAACTTCCGGCCTACGATTCTTTGGTAAGATGAACACATTACCCGGCCAATACGTATACTTACATGATAGTTTTAATTTTTTAGGTTAAGTACAGAAATGAGAAATCATAGCAGAGCTTCCACCAACTTCAACATGACAATGTTTAAAGAGGTGAGTTGATTGATAACTTTAATAGTCGTCTTCCGTAACTCCTGTGCAATGGAGAATTTAAAAAAGATGAAAAATGAGTTGATGAGGTAAATTAGCTACCGGAAGGATTCAAAAGATGACGTTTCGAGGGTAGCCCTTCGTCATTCGCATTCCATTCCATTTCATTCGTGAAGTTTCAGCCCTTTGTGATTTGCTCTGACGAGGAACTAGCGCTCGAAACGCCAGTTTTGAATCGTTTAACGGTGGCCACTTTGCCCGGGGGGGGGGGGGGGGGGTACTCAACAAAGTTTTGTACGGGGATGCTCCGCCCCTAGGTCCAAATCCTTACCCTTTCATATACCGTTTTTGACAGAAAAGGTACCCCTTTCATATACCTTTCATTGAAAATGGTACCCCTTTCATGTACCTTTCATTGAAAATGGTACCCCTTTCATATAGCCTTTACGTGCGTCTGTTTGATATATTTTGAAAGGCCCTTTTTATAATACTCAAATCGCAGTTTGCCCTACCTTTTTTATACTTCAACTCGTGTTTTCGCTACCATTTCCTATTCTTCGTGAAATCCCTACCCTTTCACATACTTCAACTCGTGAAATCCCGACCCTTTCATATACCTCCAGCCTCAAAAAGGTACCCCTTTCGGGCGGAGCATCCCCGTATAGCCCATTATAGGGAGTACCCCCCCCCCCCCCCCCCCCCCCCCCCCCCCCCCCCGCCCCAGGGCCGCTTTGCCTTTAGTTATTAACTCAGTTGATTACCTTTTTGATATCCAAAACGTGATGGCATTTATTGATATGTTTTTTTTGAGCCTACAATAATAACTACTACTTACAAATTTTTAACATAAAACAGAAAATTCGCACACATACACATACATATAACACAAAACACACGAGTGGTGCATGGCATACACTATAAAAATTAGGACAAATCAACGAATTAGTGCACGCATGAAATATAACATACAAATTGTGACGGAGTTCACTAATTGAGACCTCTCACGCGAAAACGTACACTAACGGCTTTCCGTTAAACGGGTAAAACGCACGGCTATCGAACTGGTTAGAAACGGCTTACCAAGCCGTTTCAAACGAGTGAAACTGAACGGCTGAACGGCTTATCAATTATTTACCGGCGGTAAATTTCGTCTGCAACGCTTCCCAGCCGCAGACTATATTAAAACGACTGAATAACAAAAATAACTTGAAGGGCAAAACAAAACAAGCGAACTGCAAGCGAACTCCGTTGAACTCCTTGTACTCCTTGTACTCCTTGTACTCCTTGTATCAATGGATGTCACTAGTCTGTACACAAACACACTGCAGGAGGAAGGCATTACCATCGTATGCAATGCATACGAAAATTTCCATAGAAACAAACCTCCTATCCCAACCCATTTCCTCAAAGAAATGCTAAAAACTTAACATGCAGGAGAATTCGTTTCATTTTACCGGAAAAAATTATCTCCAAACACATGGTACCGCTATTGGAATGAAAAGGCAGTGGCTTTTGCCAACATTTTCATGGCAGCGGATTATGTGATACTTCTGGAGGATGTACCTACTTGTGGAGGATGCACCTACTTGTGGAGTATGTACCTACTTGTGGAGTATGCACCTACTTGTGGAGTATGCACCTACTTGTGGAGTATGCACCTACTTGTGGAGTATGTACCTACTTCTGGAGTATGTACCTACTTCTGGAGGATGCACCTACTTGTGGAGTATGCACCTACTTGTGGAGTATGCACCTACTTCTGGAGTATGTGCCTACTTCTGGAGTATGTACCTACTTGTGGAGTATGCACCTACTTGTGGAGTATGTACCTACTTGTGGAGTATGTACCTACTTGTGGAGTATGTACCTACTTGTGGAGGATGTACCTACTTCTGGTGTATGTACCTACTTTTGAAGTACTTTAATGACTTACTCCTAAAAACAGTAAAAACTATACTAGGAGGCAAGTTTACTAATTGTTAAAATAAATCTTGAATGAAACTAAATATAATAATCAAAGTTAAAGACAGCAAGGAAAGTCATGTAGCAGAAAAACAAATTTAGCCCTTTTAAGTTTGTCGTACGCAGTTGTCGGTAAAAAGTGCACCAAATTTGCATGTGTCAAAAGGGTAATTTGAAACCTTAATACAGACCATCGGCGCTTCCAAGATTGTAGCTTCGCTCACCAAATTACGGCAGATAAACGGCAAGTGAACGGCTCGAACGGCTCGAACGGATAGCATTCATGAGCTATATTTTTGTTGTGCGACATTTGTTTACACAAGGGCGTCTTTGTAGATTCCTCGTCACTGATGAGAAAGAAACCTCGCCGGCTGAATCCTAAACAGACAACTCTGGCTATTCGAAAGGACGACTGTAGCCGTTCGAACGGGTGAAGATTTTTCTGAACGGATTATGCAAAAGCCGTTCGAACGGATGGCGATTTTTTTCTGAACGGATGGACAATTTTTCTGAACGGATAACCTAAGCCGTTCGAACGCATGCAAATTTTTTCTGAATGGATAGCACAAGCCGTTCGAACGGATGTTAATTTTTTCTGAACGGATGCAAATTTTTTCTGAACGGATGATAAACGGCTAGTGAACGGAATTCCGTTCAAAAACGGAAAGCCGTTAGTGTACGTTTTCGCGTGAGAGGTCACAATTGTTAGTAAACTTGCCCCATTTCATTGAGTTGATATTCAATTTGTTGTTAGTTTTGAAAATTTCAGTTTATTTGATGAACTAGCTTTGTTATACAGATGAATGCTTTAAGACTGGGATTGACTTCCATATTCCCGAAATGATATATGTGCTGCTTTGCAATAAGGATGATATATTTATTGATATGTTTTGATATTATTTCTATGCAGGATACAAGGAAACGATAAACGTCAAAATCAAGCAAGGAAGAAAGAAAGAGGTAGAGAAACTAGTTTGACTTTAATCGCAGCTCAAAGATTACCTTTTTTCACATTTATTTTTATCACCGCCAAGTTAATTCGAACATAATTTTCTTAGTTTAGTCGAGAAACAGTGCAACGTTAACACAGATATAACAAACTTCGCCGCGCGGTTTAACGAGCAAATTCCAGTACCAAATGATAAATGACAGCACAAAGAGAATGAAACCTCGAAATCAAATAACTGCATTGTTTCATCCATACATTTCTCGTTAACAGAAAAAACTATATAAATATCCATGGAACAGTTAGTTAATTTCTTCCATGTTGATTGGGGATCATTTCGTTTCTGTCTCACGTACCTCTAAGGGTTTATCAGCTTTTCCTGTTAGGAATTTTAGTTATTAAAAGATAAGTAATACTGAGTTGTGATTGACTTTCTACATTTTGCGTTCAAGTAAGTCTGTTATATCTGTTGCACTGTACACGGTACAAAGTTTGTTTACAACAGACTTTTATATGCTATATTTATAAAGCAAAGCGCTAAAATCGTAGGTATTTCTGATCGATTTACGATTGTTTGAAAATTTAAAAATAAATGTTTCCAAATCCACGGAAATAATTCTCGTGTTGTTTGCAGCAGCCATTAGCAATATGTACCTTGAAAACTTGCCATGGACAATACTTATTTAATTTTTTAGCTCAAAAAACTACAAGACCGGCTTTTTTTGGAAAAAATTTAACTATTCAGTACTTGAGTCAATAATTTTCAGCGATTTTATTGTCAATTGCTTATTAAAAAGCCTATTTTACTCAACTTGTTCAAATATTTCGCATGTACAATTTTTTACCATGATAAACGCTGTTCAAATTTCTAAAATTTTCCCGCCAAAAGACTTAGAAAAATACCGGCGCCCAAAATACGCATGCGCCGTTTTTTTTAAAAACAATTTTTAAAGCTTATTTTCTAATGTCAATATTATATAGTGTATTGTATTTAATAAATAATTAGAAGTCAACAACAATAAAGAGTTCTTTCAGTTTCACTGTATATTCTTTATTCTCTCTTTCTTATTTATATTGTACAATGCTTATTCAATTAAGTAAAAGGTGTGACAAATTTCTGCTTCCTATATATACTAAGTCTTTTGGCGGGAAAATTTGGATAAATTTGCACAGCGTTTTCCCTGATAACAATTTCAGCAAAAAAAAATAACCGGGTTCCCCTCGAAAATTTTTTTACCAAACTAATTTTTTAAAGAGTATGACTTAAAATGTAAACTCCAAAAAAATTGCAGCCAACCTCAATTTAACGCTGATTTTCACAAGCGACATAAGTATAAGAAAAAGAAACATACTCGTTCTTTTTATGTTGTCCTCATTAGGAATTAATACGAAATAAACATCATAACAAGTTTTTTTCCTTGTGCTTATGCCATGTCAATTCCTACGAAGACAGCATAAGAGGAACAAGTGGGTTCATTCTTCTTATGTATGTATTAATATTTCTGTCGCCGGTGAAAATCAGCCTAAAATATTTAAAATTCTTACACGAGACAGTGTGTTCATGAAGAATATTAGAAGAAACATGGCAAGCTATTGTATATACTACATAAAACATATTGGATAACAAAAATTAAAGCTTAAGTTCTCTAATTGTTCATTTAAAATAAGAATTTTTTGCTTCTGATTTCATTCGATACTAGACATTTTTAGATTTTTTAAAGCTTGCCATGTTGCTTTTAATAACAAGACCTTTAACAGTTGGCCAATTTCTTTTGTAACACAGACAAAATGACATAAAGTACGTATACTGACGCACGAAAAATGGCCATTTGCTTGATTTGCAGATCAAGTAAAATAATTTAGAACATTCAACAGACAATTGCGTGGCTCCGTTTTCTTTGTACAGATTAGTAAACTGTTCACGAGCCTAATTTTTCAAAATATTGAAAGTTTGCTACGTTTGGAGCAATTTAATAAAAATTTAGACCATTCAACAGACAATTGCATGGCTCCATTTTCTTCCTAGAGATCTTGTTGCGCACGAGAACAATTTATCAAAATCAAACTAAAATATTTCATTCCGTGCTACATTGAATGCCAACTGAAAAACGTCTTTTCCTCCACTAAAAAACTAAATTTAAGAGAAACCATTTATAATACCTAATGTCTGGTGTTAAGTTTTAATTTAAACACGTATCTTTTTGTCAAGTAGTGATCCGTACGCGTGTAATCAGTCGAGGTTGATCGCTAGTTCGAGTTGCTTTTTTTCCATGGCGAGCGAAAACTGGGGAGAGTGCAAAAATAACGCGGAGACATGGAAAAATACGGGACTGTGAACAGTCCATTTGTCAATTAAAATTTATTATAGAAACAAACACTGATAAATGGCCTAAATCAAATCAAGGGGTTATACAGACCATGCTGATAATAAACGGAACCAAAGTGGAAATAATTCGTCTCTTTATAATCGGCCCTGTATCTCTTGTCCAAATTGAGGTAAGTGGATGTTAAAAATATCTGGCAGCAGCATCAAAACAACAGAAAATTTTCCTATAGACTTAAAGAACAATTTACAATCTCATAAGTTAATGCCACGTTATCCTTTTCAAGAAACTGTGCGACTGAAATTATATTTTGCTAAGTATTTGAATTCACAAATTGAGATCATAGGAAAAGATGTGCCAGAACTTGCGAGAGTTTCCATTTCATTTTGCAAAAAAAAAATATCCTGCTAAAATGGTTTAAAAAATGCCTTGATATTGGAATTGAATTAATATTTAAGAACCCGAAACGTCATTTTCTGAGAATTTAAATTGAGCAACCAAGTAAAATAAAGGTTAACTTAATAATTGTAAAAGCATAAGTGTTTCTGCAGTTGACCGGCTTCTAAACGTTATGTGTTGTTCTTCCTCAAAGGATAGCTTTTGTTGGTTTGTTTTTCCCTGTAGACCTGTATAACAGGTCTACATTGTAGTTCTAAAAAGAACTGTTGTTGTTCACAATGACTGACGTTTCGACAACCTGAGCGGGAGCCATGTGAATTATAAGCGGTCAGTTTTGCCATGATTTTATTGGCTGTCGAGATACAAGTCAGTGATTGGTACGTTTCGATCCGTGCATTGATAGTATTATTTTTGTTAGTGAAATCAGTCTATTGTTTGCCTGTTCTGTAGAAAAGTTGTTTGTAGGCTGCTATTGGCATCGGTTTAGTGGTGTTTGTTCTAAGCTAGTAGTCCGTATACTGAAGGTAACGCATTCGGCAGAATCCCAGTCAATTCTGTGATTAGTGTGTAAGGGTGTTCAGCAATGTGATTGTTGACATCACCATTTTTCGTCGCCCGTTTGTGTTCAGTCGCGGCCTTTGAACTTGTATATTGCTCCTTTTCTGTCGCTAAATTCGTCGTTATCTTTAACATTTGTTAGTAGTTGTCGTAAAGCAGTACTTAACAATTCACATGACTCTGAAGATGATTTCCGCTCAAGATGTCGAAACGTCAGTCATTGTCAACAACAACAGTTCTTTTCAGAACTACACTCACCCGGACGATCACACTTGACAGACTATTGATACTCCTGGGTTTAAACCATTTACAAGAACTATATTGATCATCAAAAATACCGGCTTTCCTCAACACCAGACATCATGGCTTTATAAATTAAGCTCCTAAATATACGTACGATCGACATGAGAACACAGGCACTCAATCTCACGAAAAAGCTTCCTAAAAAATTTTTAGCATGGGCGACTGAGAATAATTTTCCATCAATTAAAGAACAAACAAGTGAAAAAGAAAGAACACAACTTATCAATGCCTTTGTTCTCTTGTCAATCAGTTGATGTAGAGAACGTGTAAGGTGGTACTGACAGGCAACAGGTGTCTCAGTTTAAACATATATTTCCAATTGATTCCATTTTTAGCACAAATTAAATTAAACAATTAATTGAATAAATTTGCCTTGTAAATTAATTGAAATAATTTTGAAAAGGAAAGTTATTTATAACCGGCAATTTGACGTGTCCATTTTCATTCTAGCGATAGATCGAATTGTGCACGAGCCCAATTTATCAAAATCTTCGTTTTAAATGACCGTTCAGTTACTAATATTGGAGCAAGTGATTCAGTTTAGAACATTCAATAGCTGACAATTGCTTGGCTCCATTTTTAACACGATGCCACTGACTTTGGTTAAATTGAAAAGTGATTGAATAAAAATTTGCCTTATTAAATGATATAATAGGTTTTTAAATCTTGTTTCTGAACAAAATACAAATTTTCATTTTGAGCATCCGGTTCACATCAAATCGTACTGCGTTTAAAAGTATAAAATTACCGAGAAAAATACGAAACAATATTTGGAAAACAAAGTTCTTAGACAATTTGATCAACTAATTTGACGTCTACTGACAAAGGAGAAGTTATCGAAAACCAGAAAGTGCCACGTAATATAAAATAATTTTAAAAAGGAAAGCTACTTTATAACAGCGACTGTGACCATGGAAACAAATAATTTTACGTGGATAAATTAAGAATTTGTAGTTGATAAACTGTCAGTGCCACCTTAAAAATACAAACATTCACCACATCAACTGAGGTTATAACTGTAATGTTTATACCTACACGCTGAGCGATCGACCAAACAAAACCGCATTAATTTCCTTTGTAACTGAAATTTTGTAAACAATTCTATTAAATTTTGATATTTGTTTTTGTAAAATAAGCCGTAAACTTTATTGTCAAATTTATCAACCGTATAAATAAAACGATCGCTCAACGTCCAAATGGTGGCTGTGATTAAAATAATTTGTCAGAAGTTATTTACCTAAAACCTTCCTCCCATTACAAAACCTATGTTGATTTGATGGTTCAGACAATTAGCAGCCAGTACGCGATTTAGCAAAATGCCGCCGATAAACTTTAACCCCGGTTCTTCATGTCAATTTTTATTTACACTTTACATTTACCAAAATGAGAGCAGTCCCTCTCTTCGAGGCTTATGTGCTCTGGTCGCGGTCAAGTTCTTAAAGCGTCAGCTGACAAACCCCAATCTTAAAAGAGTTAATATTAGGAGCTGTAGCCAACATGGCAGGCAAATTGTTCCATTGTTTCATAGTTCTAGATAGGAAGCTGTACTAAAGGTAAGTTTTCTCGTTAGGTATTCTATAGGATTTAGTGTGAGTATTTCTGGAGTATCTCGTAAGTGGTATAAGTTCTTTAGAGAAGTCTACATCGACTAAGCTATTTTACGAGTAGATTCAGTCAATTAGCAGTCAGATCAGAATTTACTCTTCCTCGGAATCAATACATTTGATACGAATACAAACTAAAGTATTTGCCCATGTTCAGCCACCATTTGTACGAAAAAAAAGAACTAAACAAAGTTCTTATCTTTGAAGAGATCCCTCTTGATTCGTCCATTCCAGTTTGTCCTCTTGAATTATTTCTTCAGCCCTCCATTTTCCTGACTTTGATACTCTTTCAAGTTCCTGAAAATATAAATGAATGATAAGATAAAATGTTCAATTTTTGTTATTTTACAGACGACTGAGGTTGAATTTTAAGTGCCGCATCAGACGTGGTTTTCATCAACAGTTGATGGTAAACAATGAAAGAATAAACGATTTCTAACAGAAATTTTAAGATCTGTTTTCAACATTTGTTTCAAGGTCTTAGCTCCTTAAGTTGAAATATAAAATGTTCTTTTAAAAGTTTATGCAGCTTGAACGAAATTAACCAGCCAGACTTATTTAAAAGACAACCCCTCAGCTTATTGCAAACCAAAGAGAAGCTCGTCGCACGCGTTCACTTCATCAAGCAAAATTTTATACTCTTTTACTGAACAAATGAAATTTTTTTGCGAAGCGACTCTTACCTTCGGTTGGAGTTGTGAAGCGACTTTTTCCTTGGCGATACGTCTTCCCGGACTCCAAGTTGCCTCGTATAGAGCGCCAAAAAGTTTTACGACTTGCGAGATAACTTCACACGAACACGACCTGCTTGATTTGCGGCGAGGGCTACGATTTTTTCATGAATATTGATTAGAAACTGTAGCCAATCGCCACCAAATACGTCAAAGATTTGGGGGTAAACAAAGCTTGCACGCTTTTCGGTGATGAAAGCGCAAATATATAAAGAAAAGCACGCGATAACAAACTTTGCATTCAACAAGGCATTTTTCTTAAATAAGGAGGCAACACGCAACAGAAAAGCAGACAGTGGCGCTTTCCATTTTGTAATCCGGGAGGGGGGAACTTTTATTAACCCTCGGACATACGAGGAACGGGGGTGGATGCCACCCCTCTCAATTTTTTTTTAATTTTTTTTCGCGGCTTTCCAAAAAAAATATTTTAGAACAATAGAGCTGATTTTCTGGAAATCAAAACACCCAGCATAGCGAATTCAAGATGTCCGGTCTTCAAATAAATGACGTCATATGACGTCATCATCGACGCATGACCAAACCGAAAATTTACAATCTCAATAATCTTTCGGATTCAATACGTTGCACTATTAGGGACCAACCATTAAATGTTGCTACAGGGATGTTTTTGTTTTTGCTAAAAACTGTGTCGTAATATATAAAAATTCAAAAAGAAAATCAACACAATGATCGCCTGATCGGCACCTAAATCGAGTCGAAAATGATATAAAGTTACAAACTTTTAAATTCAAAACTTGTATTGCTAGAAATCAACTTTTACGTCAAGCTAAAACTATACCAGAAATTGGTGGCGTACAGCATAATGGCTATCCAGTGACCTTGGAACCTACGAACCATCTTACAATTATTTCGCATGGCGCAAATAAACACGTTCCCTTCCCTTCATAGGCACTTACATTAAGTAGACTCAGAAACCCATAAGTGGGTTGAAACGTGCAACTGTCTCTTGTACGCTTCAAAACAAGCTTCCGATTATTCAATTTGCTAAGAAGTTGTTACAGCCACATTTGGAAAATAAAGATAAAAACAAAAAAGGGCAAATACTATTAAAAGACATCGAAGGAATTCAGCTGTCTGATCAGCCTTGCATGTTAAAGATTTTTTTTATAAAAACATTAACCAATCAATTCGCTAGAACACCTTGCTTGCAATCTCGAGGGACTGAGGGGTTTCCAAATATGGTACTAAGCAAAAAATGAATATTCGTAAGCTGTGAATGCGCGTTACACGTTTCAACCCACTTATGGGTTTCTGGTAGACTAGCACAACTAATTTTTCAACAAACTTGTACAGGTACAAGCAACTATTACGTAAAGCTAAAAATAAACCACGTGTCGCAAATTGCCTACGACATAACCCGATCTTACTACGAAGCTAGTCTCTTGGGAATTACGAAGTTGTGCCGAAGAGAACACGAGAATTTACCGAGGCCGATTACGGAAGCCCAAAAATGTCCAAAATCATACCCTCAATAACTAAGGGATATCAGGTTACATGATACCCCTCGTTAAAAAGGACAACAAATTATTGTTTTAAAAACTTTAATTCAAATACCCTTAAGTTTATATTTAAAAGCAAAACGCGTACACCATTAACGCATCGAGAAACTGTCCTCGCAAGCAAGATTAGCTAAGCACGTGGCAAAATTCGGCAACGTTTTATAAACATTTCTCAAAAGCTAACAATAACACAAAGAAAAAGTCAATCAAAGATTTCTATCGACATAAATTCACATTAAAAAAGTAATTCCTTTACCGTGATGTCCCTATGCCGCTCGAAAATTGTGACCAATTCCGATATATTAAAATTCATACTTGGCTCCGAGGCTTAGGGGAATAAAACAAAAGAAATCACATCGAGGTTCAGGTATGAATAATTTATTTCTTTTGTTTTATTCCCCTAAGCCTCGGAGCCAAGTATGAATTTTAATATATCGGAATTGGTCTACTGCAGACATGGCTTCATGACCCGATCGATATCCTCGCTTTCAGCTTAATAAAATCCACTTTTTAAGCGAACAAATATTATTCAGGCCTTTTTCTTCCCATTTTGAAGTCGTACAACGTGTTTTCAATGCGGTAATGGGACAGACGTCTTGTCCTCAGTGCATGGCGTAAACAAAACGCCATTTTATTTAAAATGAGATCTTCTTGTCAGAGTGACGAACCTTTCCCCTGCCGAAGGAAAACTGATAGGTAGGCGGAAAATTTAGCTTTGCCCTTTCCTACCTTTGAGATACATTAACCAGTTTTATCTCGCCTCGATAACAGTTATCGGGACTAACTAAGTGACATTTACTTACGATAAACTTGAATTGAGTGAAATGAAGGATTTTCAAGATCACACATTACCCTACCGTTGTCGGGACTTTTCCCTACCGCACCCTAGTAAGTACTTTTGGTCCAAGACGGTCCAACGAAAGAACAAACCGACGACCAAACGCGATGCCATAGAAGATTTTTTGCATAATTATGAAAATATCTTAAAAAAACCATGCGGTTTAAAACAGTTTTCATCGGAGTTGTCCATCATGTGGACAGGTAAAAAGGCATAAAAAAGTATGCCTTTTTATCAATATTATTAATATATTGGATGGAGCCAAAGAAGGGTTAAAAACAAGAATAAAAAAGGTTTGTTATATTTTATTTAGTATTCAGTAGACATTAAAAATATTTTTCCAGGTTCGTATCTACACCCCCAAACACTGTCATCTTAAAATATATATCAGCTTGCATAATCATTGTATTACATCTTATTTCCATTCCCTTTGCAGTGTTCTGGAGTTCCCTGCCTTCGTTTCAGTTTATCATAATTATCAATAAGTTATGAAAAAAAAATTCACCCGTAATTCAAATATTTGACAAATAATTCAGTTTATATTGGAAATGAATACAACTGGAACAAAACTAAAACAAAAAATGCCAAGCAAGACATTTGAAAGTGTAGTGCTGGTGCTAGATTCTGTCACTGTCATGATTTCCCACACTTGGCACCGGTTTTGTTTTAGCACCGGTTTTTGTTCGCTATAGTGAAACCTGTATAGAGCGTTTTCACTTGACGTCATAGCCGCCATATTGGTGTCTCCCTACAAAAGAATTATAATTAACCTCTTTTGTTAGGGACACCAACATGGCTGCCATAGCCTTTGTCATTTGAGTCGCACGGGACTGAGTGAAAACACCCCATATTAAGCGGACACCAGCTGCTTGGCTCCCAAAATTTTCTTTCCATATTTCATGCAAAACAAACCTGTATTTGGCGGACTCCTCTATTTAACAGACACTAGCGAGGGTCCCGAGGGTGTCCGCTTAATACAGTCGAACCTCTCCTTACGGACACCTCCATAATACGGACACCTCTTTATTACGGACAGTTCTTTTGGTCCCGAAGAAACACACAATCCCTACCTCTATATACGGACACCTCTATAATACAGACACCTCCATAATACGGACACCTCTATAATACGGACACCTCTATAATATGGACACCTCTATAATACAGACAACTCTATAATGCGGACACATCTACAATACGGACACTTTTCTGTCCCTTAGGTATCCATATTAAGGAGGTTCGGCTGTGCAGGTTTAACTTGTTGGCCAGATGTCATTACGTTAGTTTTCCGTTTACGACTTTCATTTGGACATCGACAAAATTCTCTTAAAATCATTTCCTTGGATGAAATCTTAGTAAATAGTGTGAAAATTCTAATGAAAGCTACTGAGCTGTACTTTCCTCGAGCACTGCGGTTTATTGCGTTGTATTCTAACTTTTGATTCTGTGGATAACATCTTAGTGTGGCCATTCAAATGAAAGCTACTGAGAAGTAGTTTGTTGTAGTATCGTTAAAGGCTGGTTTTCACTAGCGCATAAGCATAAGCACAAGCCAACATACGCAGACTCAGTAACATGTTGATCATTAGTTCCAATTGTTTGAACAAAACAGAACAATAGGCACTAATGATCAACACGTTACTGAGTCTGCGTATGTTGGCTTGTGCTTATGCTTATGCGCTAGTGAAAACCAGCCTTAAGATGATGTTACACAAGGTGGTTCTAACTTTCGATTATGTGAAAATGACTAATGTGAAGAATGATTAATGTGGAAATGATTTTGGCGAGGAATGATTCAAATGAGTGTCTGTTGAAATATGAAATTGAAGATTTCATTCATCGATTTAATAACTTGGCTGCTATCGAAACTACAAAGACGAACTCCCTTTTCCTATTTAGACAATTTCGTATTCTCCATCCGTGTCATATTGTTGTTCCTCGTCTGACTCGTAATGAAGCTCTGTAAAATCTGAAAATATAACAGACCGTGTAAAATGTGAAGATATTGAGCTACACACCGTACAAACCTCTGGGGGGGATTCCCATACAAAAATGACGGGGGTGATCGATGGAAATTTTGAAATTTTGAAACGAATCCTAATATCTCCAAATCTTTAAAGGCACACGATTAGGTCATGTGACCACCATTCTGAGTACTAAGAGGACCAGACAGAGTGATCGTCGGAAAATTTGGAAGGAACCCCTAACAGGTTTCAGAAACCCGTTTCGTGGGTGAGACAAATTAATTTTCGATTGAGATACCCTTAGTAGTACCAAACCACGAATTTTATTAAACCACTAAACGGTACGACAATCACCCTTGTCACTTGAATATGGAAGTCTCTCCCCCCCCCCCCCCCGGACAGATCATGTGACCTTAAAAATCTTCAAATATTTTTTGAGATTTTAATTAATTCAAAATGGTGGAAGGCACTCGTCACCTGATTGCGTGCTGCAGTTCAATTCGTCACCAGGTCTCGGCGGTATTTCTAATGAAGGCCAATGGGGAGGTCTCTCTGTTGCCAACTCAAACATGGGTCTTCTTTGACCAGAGAGGATATGCTAAAGAAGAAAAAGCAAGATAAGCTGCTGCACTGAACATCAAATCAAATCAAAATAGTACAAAGATTCTCACAGCTCAGTTGTTCAAACGTCTTTTTAATTGGAATTTTAGGCAGCACCTTTTTCGTACTTCTCTCTAAGACGAGTGCAGGCTACTTCAACTGCCTCTTCTACACGTAAAAGTTTTTTTTATTAAAAACAACAAGATAGAAAACGACAGAATAGGCATCAATTTATTTTAAAACAAACACTGCCCAAAGTGGAATTTTTTAAAAGCCAAGTTTTATCGTTTAGACGTGGACGGCAAAAACGGACAAAAAGGAAGATTGTCTTTATATGGTTTGCTTTTGGTCCAAAAGTACGAAAACAGAGGCTTAAGGTTATGCCGTCATGCAACTCAGGTGTGGGTATCGTTTTCAATGCATATCGCTCTGACTTTCTTTAGCGATAAGGACTGTTTTCTAAAATAGTCCAACATCGTATCTAGATCTCCCTTCGTCCCGGAAAGACAAAACCCTGGGAGTGCGGTCGAGGCAAGTCCTCTTTAGCGCCTATCCCCCCTCCGTCAGCACTCGCGACATTTTTCCTTCGTGTACTGCCTATCCTTCGCTTCCCACTGTCTAAAGTGACTCTTAACGCCTGGAACAGGCTACCAACTAACTGAACGCCTGGAACAGGTTACCCACTATCTGAACGCCTGGAACAGGTTACCCACTATCTGAACGCCTGGAACAGGCTACCCACTATCTGAACTCCTGGAACAGGTTACCCATTATCTGAACTCCTGGAACAGGTTACCCACTATCTGAACTCCTGGAACAGGCTACCCACTATTTGAACGCCTGGAACAGGTTAACCACTTTTTGAACTCCTGGAACAGGTAAACCACTATCTGAACTCCATCTTAACAGGTTAACCACTACCTGGTACCTGAACTCCTGGAACAAGATACCCGCTATATGAACGCCTGGAACAGGCTACTGTGCTACATGGAAGGCATACCTCGTGAATCTGCGCACATAGGTCATCGAACTCCTCTTCCGTGTTACAGAAAAAACCCTAAAATTAAACGGAAACATTTATGACTGACATTACATTGGACAGCAACGGATACATACTAGTTATGCAGTGGAAACATTTCGAGTGGTATACCCTGAAATATCCCGCGAGCATACACACGAGCCTTTAGGCGAGCGTGAACATGTATACAAAAAAAAAACAGTCAACTCACGATATTGTTTCAATGTTATTTGAAACTTTGTGATGAATTCTGAATTTTTCCGAAGCTTACCGAAGTCTTCCGACTATTTACCGAAAAGGTTCCTAAATTTTCAGATGTTTATCCGAAGGTCATTACAACGTTTTGCGAAATTTTACGAAGATTACCGAAGACTTCCGAAGTACTTGTATCTCATTAATACTAGTTATGCAATGGTTTCGAGTGGTATACCGTGAAATATCCCACGAGCATACACACGAGCCTTCCGAAGCTTACCGAAGTCCCCCGACTATTTACTGAAGAGGTTCTGAAATTTTCAGACGTTTATCTGAAGGTCATTATAACGTTTCCGGTCATTTTGCGAAATTTTACGAAGATTACCGAAGACTTCCGAAGTACGTATATCTCATTAATACTAGTTATGCAATGGTTTCGAGTGGTATGCCGTGAAATATCCCACGAGCATACACACGAGCCTTCCGAAGCTTACTTACTTACTTAGCTTACTATTTACTGAAGAGGTTCTGAAAATTTCAGACGTTTATCTGAAGGTCATTATAACGTTTCCGGTCATTTTGCGAAATTTTACGAAGATTACCGAAGACTTCCGAAGTACGTATATCTCATTAATACTAGTTATGCAATGGTTTCGAGTGGTATGCCGTGAAATATCCCACGAGCATACACACGAGCCTTCCGAAGCTTACTTACTTACTTAGCTTACTATTTACTGAAGAGGTTCTGAAATTTTCAGACGTTTATCTGAAGGTCATTATAACGTTTCCGGTCATTTTGCGAAATTTTACGAAGATTACCGAAGACTTCCGAAGTACGTATATCTCATTAATACTAGTTATGCAATGATGTGTGAAATATTCCACGAGTGACTTGACTTGCAACGGCTTTCCATCCTCAGTTCTGATTGGCTGTATTTTTCACGGCATGGGATGAATCAAAGTACATGACACTGGCACTTTTCAGTTGAGTGTCCTGTCGTAAAACCAAAACCAAAACCACAGTAATCACATCGAGCGAGTCAAACCAGACGCTGACAATCAAATGAAACAATAACAACTCGAACAAAATACATGAAGTTGGTGATTGACTTGGTTTGGTTTAACTTCTGATTGCTTGAAAAGGCGTCGTTTGTTTATTTTTTTTTTTAACCAGCCACAAAGTGCAGTAATGCGGAACCTAAGTAACCAAGAATTAGCCTCTTCGATACTCGACTGACAACCACGGATATGTTGTAGTTCAATTTTATCCTTGGTTCAATTTTGATTTTCCTTTGTTTTATATTCATTATCATATATTAACATAAAAAATAACAATGGAAAATCAAAATTGAACCAAGGGTAAAATTGAACTACAACAGATACATTAAAGTGCGCAAGTTGGTTTCCATTGAATACAGAGTGTAACATTGTATTTTATACAAAAACTGTTTACCATTCCTTACCAAGGCTATTGAGGGATCCAAATCTGAAATATTCATCCTACTTGGATAAACACAGTGATAACTCTGAGGAAAGACAAACAGAATTGCGTATTACCACTCCTTTGCGGACTCGGTCATTTCTTTATAAAGACTTTGTTAATGTTTTACTTCCAGGAAACAGAAGCAGCGCTGCATCTTGGGAAGAGTTCCAGGAGCAGTGGTTTTCCTCCCAAAGAAAATAAGAATTGAAAATTGACGGCAGACTCAGTGAACCTGGTGGCAACCGAACGTAAAGAAAAACTGAAACAAACAAATACGACGAACCTTCCACGGGGGCCTTTGGCTCTTCAGTGTTTCGGCAGCTTTCCTTTCATTGGTCTTCAAAATAACTTCACGTTTAAATGAAAACACGCAAAGTTTTTTATCATCATTTCTTAATGGCAATTGGTTTTAACCCAGTCGAAGCGTGGCCTCGCAACTTTGCAGTAACACCTCCTGGATTGCTGAATCGGGAACATATAAACAAGCGTCAAAACCCTAGGCTTCTTACACGGAAAATGTCCTTACTGCCCAAGATACTGCCTTTGTGCAAAGAAAGAAATTTTAAAATACCTCATCCGGGATTTGGCTCATTTTTTCAGGGTTCACAGCCTGCTGTGTGGTGTGAGGGTCGAGATACAACAGATTATTACCTGGAGTTATAAGAAAAAATAATGGAGTTATCTTAAGGCAGGAGTACGCGTGAATTTCAATGAAATTTTAAGAGGTTTAAAGAAGGGATAGAGGAAAGAAAATGATTGTTGGAACACCAACAGACAGTTGATACCAACGCAAGAGCAGTCCAGGTTGCTAGTGGACTAACTTGGTATCCATCTATTAATTATTAACTACAAATTCTAATTTTAAAACTTCACTAAATCTTCAATATTTCTTATTTCTCTTAATTTTACAAATCCTTTGAGAAAAACTATTTCCTCCCAAACATACCAAAAATCACCCCAAAATTAACAAAACACCCCATAACATAGATTCATGGGATGAGCATAGAGTTTTTGGATTGCTTGAAACGTGAACGAGATATTTCCATTAAAGCCATGTCAAGTGGCGGAAAACTGGCGTTCATGTGGACCTCCGCCTTAAGGCGGGACTTAAGGTACATAGATCGCTATCGGGTGGAAAAAAAAAGAGGGCAAAAAATAAAAGAAATCAGAAGTTCATGATAAGTTGTAGTCAAATCCAAAGTTTCTAGCTTTCAATTGCACTAGAAACGGTAAAAACCGCTGCCAAATTTCGTTGTTGGGGCCGCCATTTTGATCCGCCATCTTGGAATCCTGGAGTTCATGCATGCGTGGCGTGGGCGAACCAACAGAGATTGTCACGAGGAGAACTCGAAACTTGCGTGGCTTGCGCGTGTACTCGTGTTGCGGTTCGCGGCGAAGGAAATATTCTGGATGAATCAAGTTCAGCTCGTTGCTATGCATTACATCATTGTTTACGACGCCATATTGACTTTATAACAATAGACGAGAAATACCGAGGATTTTCGGCATTTTTCGGCCTATATTCGGCCTATATTCGGTGTTTGTTAAGACAAACACTTCGAGCAGCGGTTTTACGATTATAATCCAAGATGGCGGCCAATAAGCAAAAGATTTCGGCGATAAATTGGCGTATTTTAGGCGCTAGCACAGACCGCACTTAAAGGTATTTGGAAAATAAATGCGTAGATTAAACATATCTGGTTGAAATTTTCGTAGCTTATTCTCACAACGCGAAAGAAACTTTTCACGGGAGCCCGTAGTAAAACGATGTTTCTACTCGATATTACGACCATTTCAGTTCATGCCACATGTGTTTTGTTGTAAAAGCCGATATCCGATAAATGAAATGGGCTTCCATTACGGGCTCCCGTGAGAATTTTCCTAATCTGCATAGGAATAAATTGCCACATTTATTTTTTATCGGACTTTAAAAGTTAAGCTGTAAAACGACGATCTTTTATTTTTGAGCCCGCAATTCAAATAGGATTTCACACCTTAGTGTGAAAATTGGCACCTCGGAAATTCCTTTTATTAAACCTTGACTTTAGTTGTCTCAACCCGTCATATATTTACTACAATCAGTTGTTTTGTTTTCAAGAAATTTTTATTTAAAATCAACGTGTTAATAGCGATCGATGTACCTTAACCTAAATTTGAATGAAATTTGATGAGGTTTTAAGAAGGGTTAGGAGTAAGAAAATGATTTTTGGAACACCAACAGACAGTCGATACCCACGCAAGAGCACCCCAGGTTGCTAGTGGACTAACTTGGTATCCGTCTATTAATTATTAACTACAAATTCTAATTTTAAAACTTCACTAAATCTTCAACATTTCTTATTTCTCTAAATTTTACCAATCCTTTGAGAAAAACTATTTCCTCCCAAACATACCCAAATATCACCCAAAAATTTACAAAACACCCCATAACATAGGTTTATGTTTTAAGCATAGAGGTTTTGGATTGCTTGAAACGTGAACGAGATATTTCCATTAAAGCCATGTCAAGTGGCAGAAAAGTGGCGTTTAGGTTAACTCCCGCCTTAAAAGACGCCTTCACACGACAAAGCAAAGTTGGTAAAGTTGTGTTGACAAACACAATTAGCGTGTGTGAACGTGACATTAACAATTGGCAAACTGTTGCTAGATTTCAAAACCGTCGTATTTTTTTGCGTTGGTCACAAGAATGCGCGCGGTCTTTGAACGAAAGGTCTGGAGCGAGTGTGAATGTGGGGAGTGGGGTGCGGAGTTCGCACACTTCACGCGCGGGTATCCACGCCTCGCCTTTGCGAGCGAGCAGCGAAAAAAAAAACACGACTGTCTTGCAGTCTAACTGTTAGCGACAAATAGAACTTGTTTCTATTGTTACCAACTTTTTTAAGTTGACAAAGCCGGAATTGGCGTAGGAACGTTTGTTGCAACTTCGGTTTGTACAAGCTTTCTCGAGGAATTAGAACCCTGAGAGGAAGGGTTGAGGTGTGTGAAACAACGAGATGGCCAACATTTTGTAGTTTGCAGCTTACTTTACTTTCAGTAGTTTGTCGGGTGAAGGCGCTTTTAGACAACTGATTACCATTTAGATATGTCCATTGACCCCTTTAGTCATTTAGTAGACTTAACGTCTGTCGATAAAATCCGCTTGAATTGTGCCGTGACCATTCAAATAAAAACTAGTGAGCAGAACTTTCCTGTGTTGTTGTTTATTTAATATGCAGTGCAAGCTGCCGTTCTAGCGTTTGAGTTTGTGGATCAGAGAATCAAATAGAAGCTAGCGAGCATAAATTTCCTGTGGTGCTCTTTTCGTAAGCTGTACAAGGTGGCTCCAACTCCTGCGTCTGTGGATGAATTAAAGGGTGTCGTGACTATTCAAATAAAAGCTAGTGAGCAGAACTTTCCTGTGGTATTGTTTATGACGCTGTACAAGGCCGTGCTAACTATTGAGTTTGTGGACAAAATAATCTTAAATTGTGACCAATCAAATGAAAGATATTGAGCAGTACTTTCCTGTGGTGCTATTTATTATGCTGTACAAGGTGGTTCTAACTTATGAGTCTGTGGATGAAATCCTGAAGTGTGACCATTCAAATGAAAGCTACTGATTCCTGTGGTACTGTTTATTACGCTGTGCAAGGTGGTTCTAACTTTTGAGTGTGTGGATGAAATCCTAAAGTGTGACCATTCAAATGAAAGCTACTGAGCAGTACTTTCCTGTGGTATTGTTTATTACGCTGTACAAGGTGGTTCTATACCAATCAAATAAAAGCTTGTGAGCAGTACTTTCCTAGAGTGGTTTTTATTACGCTATATTAGGTGGTTCTAACTTTTGGGTCTGCGGACAAAATCCTAAAGTCTGGCCATTCATATCACAGCTATTGAGCCGCACTTTCCCGTGGTGCTGTTTATTACGCTGTACAAGGCGGATCTAACTTTTGAGTCGGTGGACAAAATCCTAAAGTGTGACCATTCAAATGAAAGCTATTGAGCAGAACTTTCCTATGCTGTTGTTTCTTACGCTGTATAAGGTTTTTCCTAACTTTTGAAAGCAAGTGAGAACTTTCCTGTGGTTTTGTTTATTACGCTGTATTAGGTTGTTCTAACTTTTGAAAGCAAGTGAGAACTTTCCTGTATTGCTACTTTGTAGTGTAACTATATTCAAATGAAAGCCATTGAACAGACATTCCGGTAGGCGGTGCAATTTATAATACTGTAAAAGGTAGTTCTAACTTTGGAGTCTTTGGACCATCAAATCTTTAAAAGTGACAATCAATCAATCAATCAATAACTTTATTTAAGTGTCAGAAAACTATTAGCTGGTCACAAGTGGCCTAAACTGGAGACGCTAACAAAAACATTGAAACAAATAACATTCAGATAAAGTACTTTCAGTGCAAAATTCAGAATTTTCTTTAGGCGCTGTTATTGAATGATTACAATAACTTGCAAAACATTGATTTGAAGTTTTTCTACTTCTGAACCTTGGGAGCGCGCCAATGGAAAGGTTAAAAACCTGTTAAATCTTGGGGAAATCATGACTATTAAATAACTATATTTACCATAAAATCCTATGAAGTAATATGCATGATTGGGTTTTCCACCAATAACTCCTACAGAGTGCCTAAATTTGAAGCAAGCCTGAAAAAAAAAACACATTGAATACCAACTACTGAGGTAATTTTTTTTACTCTACTCTTCCCAAGACAGAGAGTGCAGAGAATATAGGAACCACCCTATCATGTAGGGCTAAGCCTGGTCCAACCCAGGGGATTAATGAGCCAGGAGCCTCCACAGTGCTGGCATTTACCTCTGCTTTTTGGAGCATGAAGCAACTGGGAGTATTCACTATTCCCTCTGGATGGAGTGGCAGATCTAGGGTTGTCAATTCCCCCCCCCCCCCCCCCCCCCCCCCCCCCCAATCTTTTTCACTGGTGGGCACAGTGGTCTAGTGGTAAGAACCCTTCTCTGTTATTGTTTTGTTTCCTTAGACAACAAACTTTGCTTTGTATTGTCTCTCTCCACCAAGGCGTATAAATGGGTACCGGCGACATAATGCTGGAGAGTAACCTTGCAATGGACGGACTAGCATCCCATCCAGGGGGGAGTAGTAATACTCTCAGTCACTTCATAGTATATAAACCAGGTCACCCTGTGATGGACTAGCATCCCATCCAGGGGGGAGTAGTAATACTCCTAGTCACTTCATAGTATATAAACCAGGTCACCCTGTGATGGACTAGCATCCCATCCAGGGGGGAGTAGTAATACTCCTAGTCACTTCATAGTATATAAACCAGGTCACCCTGTGATGGACTAGCATCCCATCCAGGGGGGAGTAGTAATACTCCTAGTCACTTCATAGTATATAAACCAGGTCACCCTGTGATGGACTAGCATCCCATCCAGGGGGGAGTAGTAATACTCCTAGTCACTTCATAGTATATAAACCAGGTCACCCTGTGATGGACTAGCATCCCATCCAGGGGGGGAGTAGCAATACTCCTAGTCACTTCATAGTATATAAACCAGGTCACCCTGTGATGGACTAGCATCCCATCCAGGGGGGAGTAGTAATACTCCTAGTCACTTCATAGTATATAAACCAGGTCACCCTGTGATGGACTAGCATCCCATCCAGGGGGGAGTAGCAATACTCCTAGTCACTTCATAGTATATAAACCAGGTCACCCTGTGATGGACTAGCATCCCATCCAGGGGGGAGTAGTAATACTCCTAGTCACTTCATAGTATATAAACCAGGTCACCCTGTGATGGACTAGCATCCCATCCAGGGGGGAGTAGCAATACTCCTAGTCACTTCATAGTATATAAACCAGGTCACCCTGTGATGGACTAGCATCCCATCCAGGGGGGAGTAGTAATACTCCTAGTCACTTCATAGTATATAAACCAGGTCACCCTGTGATGGACTAGCATCCCATTCAGGGGGGAGTAGTAATACTCCTAGTCACTTCATAGTATATAAACCAGGTCACCCTGTGATGGACTAGCATCCCATCCAGGGGGGAGTAGTAATACTCCTAGTCACTTCATAGTATATAAACCAGGTCACCCTGTGATGGACTAGCATCCCATCCAGGGGGGAGTAGTAATACTCCTAGTCACTTCATAGTATATAAACAGGTCACCCTGTGATGGACTAGCATCCCATTCAGGGGGGAGTAGTAATACTCCTAGTCACTTCATAGTATATAAACCAGGTCACCCTGTGATGGACTAGCATCCCATCCAGGGGGGAGTAGTAATACTCCTAGTCACTTCATAGTATATAAACCAGGTCACCCTGTAATGGACTAGCATCCCATCCAGGGGGGAGTAGTAATACTCTCAATCCTTTACCTCTGTTTTACTCTGGGCCTGTCCCCTTACGATGGTGTCTGAAGTATTAACGAAAAAAAATAGCACCAATTTTCCATTGAAATAGTCTGCTTCTTTCTCAATTCTTTTTGTAAGGATTCTGTTTTCAATTCCTATTAATTTGCTGAGAAAAGGGAGGTTCCGGGACACCTGGAACCCTCCCCAGGGTACACCCCTGCCTACTGCCAACTGGAGAGCCTCTTAACCCTTTAATTATATCTCCCAAGAGTGCCAAAAATCAAAATTCAAGAAAAATTCCAAATTTCATTTTACAGAATATTGTAAAACACATGGTATCATGCAAAAGCACTGCCAAAGAGGTTTCATTTGAATGGTCAAACCATAGGATTTCGTCAACAGACTCAAAAGTTAGAACTACACTACTTGTCTCCATTATTGCCTCTGGGAGTGAAACAACAACAAAAACCTCACCTTAAATGGCTCATTATAAACAGAATTCATTTCTGAAAGTCCTAATCTCAGTGGTATAAAGAGAAGAAGTGGTCTCCAGTGTGGCTTCCTGTGTTTTGCTCCTTCTTTGGAGTCTGATCTTCTTCTTTCACTTCCTGTTGATGTGTGGCTATTGTATGTCGTCTCTCCATAGGTCCTTGAAGGCCATTCTCTTTTGCAAAGAGTTTCTAAAGGCAAAAGAAGAAAAGATTTTTGATACGTCTAGTGAAGGCACTCTGGTGTAGTGAATAGTGTAGATCAAACTTGTGATTTGTGGTCTTTGCTGTGACTGATGATGTTTCCTCAGACAAGAAATTCGACTCCACGTTGTCTCTCTACACCCAGGTGGGAAAATGAGCACCAGTGAATTGCATGAAGCATGAAACACACTGCTGAAGATACGTCTAGGAGGAGTAGCGATACTCCTAGCTGATTTATACTACGTGTGGTTTTCCGCTGACTGAGGAACGAAAGAAGCGGAAAATGTTTTTCTCACACACGGCTGGGAGTCAGGGTTCACGTGGTTTGTGCAAAGTACAGTTGTTTGTTGCCATTCGCCATTGCCTGACCTGCCCCGCCCACCCACCCCTAGTAAAGTGATTTTCAAGTTCATTTAAGTTGTAATGTACTTATATCTGCTAAGTTTTCTGGTCTGGTTTCCTTTGAGCCAGTTTTTGGCAAAATTGTAACGTAATATTAGTGGTTGTGTTAATAAAGGTCAGGCTGTGTGTTTCGGCTTGGCATGGCTCCCAGTTGTGTGTGAGAAATGCTTTTCGCATGAATCCATCACTGAATCGGCGGGAGGTAAGGTGTTATTTCTCTTTGTATTCCGTCCAAGATTGAAGCTGCTTATGGCCTGAGTGAGGCTTTTCCTACTCCATTAACTCTTTAAACAGCTATTCTGACAATTGAACTTTACAGGCAAAAATGTAATAAATGTATTATTCTTTTATAAATATGTGCCAAACTTACTGATATCATTTATTATGACTGTATTATCCATGGCTATGTGAACACAAAGTGAACTCCAGTCATCAAATGATGTCAGCTTTCTGTGTGCAAAAACAAGGCAGAAAGTTAGCCAACTGAAGGTCTGACTATAGTACTGTAGTTCTTTTCAAATTAACAAGGAATCAGAGAATTAACTCTGTGTGTAAATTATAGTGCTAAGGTCAACCCATAAATTTTCCTGTACTAAGGTTAGCCCTAGTAAGGAAATGAGGAACCACACGAGGGAAAAAAATCTTTGACCTCGGTGGGATTCGAACCCATGACCTCCGGATTAGATCTTCTGTTGCTCTACCGCTTGAGCCATGAGGCCGTTCAGGAGCAGACCATGGGTAATAAGGTGTACACACAGTCAATTCTCTGATTCCTTGTTTGTATCACCAGTGCTACGTGGCTCAACATTTATAATTTTGTACTTTTCAAATTAAATCAATTCAACAATAAAACAACCATTAACCAAAGTAACCTTCCATGGGAGGGCGATCAGTATTTTCTGGAACAACACCACAATCTAAGGGTCACAGGTTTGTAAGTCTTATGGCTGTCAAGTGTCACCCTCGTTAAACAAAGCTGATTGATTGAGGCTCTAGGGGTAAGTCTTCACAAGCCTAATGACTCACAACTGCCAGAGCTTAACCCGGTTTCTGTAGCATGAAGCAACTAAGAGTATTACTACTCCCCCCTGGATGGGATGCTAGTCCATCACAAGGTTACCCCCCCAGCATTATGCAGTGTGCAATCTAGAATTTAGTCAAAGTGGGTCATATGTCCCACATGACATTTTAAATTGGGTCATTTCAAAAATGGTCTGGGTCAAACTATGATATTGAAACTTCGAAAAACTGATATCATCCAAACTATCACCAGTATGTTATAGCTTTTATGCTTTTCACAGTTTTGATTTGTTTATTGCAGTAAACAGTCAAATAATCGTAAAGTTCTGGAGGTTGACTTAATGTCGAACTGACTTTGTCAGCTTCACCATCCTCATCCAGCCCATCTTCTTGATTTTCAGGTTCAACTGCCATTCTCTTTTGCTTAAAAAATACACTAAGCTTTTGTTGTCATTTCATAATGAAACGTAAACAAAAGAACAAAGTCAACAAATGAAGCATCAATCGATCGGTAAAGCAACGTATGCAAAACGTCGAAGTAGGCTCCAGTCTCTCTTGGAATTGCTTGGAATGCCTGACACAAAATGTACTCATACGCACGTAGTCTGAAATGCCAGTCATTTTGCGCGCTCATTTCAAGCTAGTAAGTACACATATTTGTTTTAATTTACTTTTATTATTGCCTGTTGCTTTGGAAGTACTTATATATGAGGTGACTTGTATATTTTTTTGTTTTTTTGTTGTTGTTTTTTTGCGCCAGTATGACTCCACGATCATTTCATTTTGCGTCAGAATCGAATATTCTGTGTCAATGACGCAAAAACGCGGCCTAGATTGAACACTGATTATGTCGCCAGTACCTATTTATACACCTGGGTGATGGAGACAACATGGAGCAAAGTTTCTTGTCTAAGTAAACAACACGATGGCAGAGACCAGGCTCAAAACACCGACCTTCATGTTGAAAGTTTGACGCAATTACCACTAGACAACACGTGACTAGACCACCGGGCCACGATTGAGGCTCTAAATGACCCAAAATGCACTATACCACCAGCAGACCCTCTCATTCTCACAATTTGCTTACGACAGGTCACACTACAGCTGGAGGTCTTCACTTTGAATATTATAATTGAATATATAATTGGTGGGAAACAGTTTGTTTGTTAGATGTCATGTGACTATGAATCAACCAATTAACGCATGCGTTGTATTGAGAAAAACTCCAGCTAAAAAACAAAATGTTCTTACTTGAGTACTTGTGCCACTGTATTGGGTCCAAACCAGCTGCCAACAGGTTTGCCTTCAGAAACTCCCATTTGAGCTGTGGAAAAACAATAACAAAAACACATACTGATCAATAACCAGTTTCTTAAAGGTGGTTTCAGTATGAATGCACACTATCATTCAATATATTTTCATCCACTTAATATAACACAACGTAGTACTTGCCGATCTGATGGATGGAATATAAACTGTCCTTCTTGTCAAGAAAGTTCTGTAAAATCTAAAATGTCACAAAAATGAAAGTCAATATATAAGGGTGGGAAGCAGGCTGGAGTAAGGAGAACTGGGAACCTGGAAGCTGAGTGCAGGGGGGGGGGGGGAGTACTCTGTATATTGTTGGATGGGGATGTGCTCCTGGGACTCTGAAACCCTTATCCTATACCACACCATGTTCAGCTCAGTATTTTGCAAGACCTATACTAGACTAGACACCGAAAATCCCTACCCTATACCACACTTGCTCCTTTTAGAACTGCATCACTAATATTATCTGCGATTTTATTTCCATTTAGGGAAGGCCCTTTTTCTTCCAAGTTCCTATTTCTATTCTAGACCTAATTTTTGATACCACTGATCAGTTTCCCGGCAAATGATACCCTATTCTAGACCAAAACTCTCCAACTCCCCCCCCCCCCTGCTCCCCCCCCCCCCCCCCCTGGAAGCTCAGACCCCCTGTCTAACCTACAGCACAAACTGTACCTGCATATAAACAGGGTGGATGGTATTAGAATCCCACTGCCATTCTGCAAGAATAAAATCATACATGCCTTAAGGAGATTCCACGGTTTTGCATTGCGCATCACTTACTGCGCATAATTTTGTGCTTCATTACCGCATGCACGAGCACAGGCACATTTAGAACATAGAGGCTTCCTTTGAGACTATGCTCGCTACAAAATAAGTGTCTGTTTTCTCGTAAACCAGCATGGGCACCCCACCTTTTTTTTCGTCCTTTCTAATAATCAAGTACCCAAAACCTTTGTATGAGAAAAGACTTACATGTACTAAATTTCTGTTGTTTAAAATTTAATAAATGAGAGAAATAGAGTTCAACTGCAGTTTCTCTGTTTTGCATTTCAGTAATCAGGTAAATGGATTTTGTCTGATATTTGCCTAAGTGCGAAGACTTCTCTGTCTAAAATGAATGTAAAACGTTTACCTATGTCCAACTAATGTATGCAATGTCTTCTTTAGCATGTTCTCATGAGTTTTTTAGTTTTGAGGAGTTTTCAAATTATGGCAATGCACTTCTATAACAACACTGCTAAAATGCCAAAATAGGGCATTTTCGATGCCTGACAGCTCCTTAACCAACAAAGGCACCCCCATTTTATTTTAAAATTGAAGTTCTCATATAATGAATATCTTGTAGGCAAAGTTTGAACAAGAATCTATTGTTAGTTCTGTTTCAATGGAATTACCTTAAGTGATCTATACAAAATAATGCAAACACACAAAATCAGCTGATCATTGCATATGTAGGGCTGGGCAGCTTTATTAGATTGCTATAAAGGGAACAGGCAATGGTCTAACCTCTTTTAAGATGCCTGCAAGTTAAAGCTTGTGCAAATATCATCTGTCCACATCGCAGCATACATCCCCACCCAGTATCAGCAGTCGGGCCTGTGCCTCCTATGATAAAACAATGAAGAAGTTAAGAGGAAAAGGTCCAGATTTAAGTAACCTACTGTCCCATCTAGCCATTTCATCATGCATTGTACACATACAAAGGATCTGTTGAAGAATGAATAGAAAAACCCTGTTCTGATGACACGTGTTCTTCATGTAACGGTTGGAATGAAGCAACTAGGACACACTTTAGGATTTTATCCACAAACTCAAAAGTTAGAACCGCCTTGTGCAGCATAATAAACAGTACCAAAGGAAAGTACTGATCAGTAGCTTTCATTTGAATAGTCACACTTTAGGATTTCATCCACAAACTCAAAAGTTAGAGCCACCTTTTGCAGCATAATAAACAGTACCACAGGAAAGTGCTGCTCAATAGCATTCATTTGAATGGGTAGCATTCATTTGATTTAAGATTTCATCCAAATCCTTAAGTGTGACCATTCAAATGAAAGCTCTTGCGCAGTACTTTCCTGTGGTACTGTTTTATATTATGCTGCACAAGGTGGTTCTAGCTTTTGAGTCTGTGGATGAAATCCTAAAGTGTGGCCATTCAAATGAAAGCTACTGAGCAGTACTTTCCTGTGGTACTGTTTATTATGCTGCACAAGGTGGTTCTAACTTTTGAGTCTGTGGATGAAATCCTAAAGTGTGACCATTCAAATGAAACTGGAGCTACTGAGCAGTACTTTCCTGTGGTGCTGTTTATTATGCTGTACAAGGTGGTTCTAACTTTTGAGTCTGTGGATGAAATCCTAAAGTGTGACCATTCACTGTGGTGTTATTATGTTGCACAAGGTGGTTCTAACTTAACATTTGAGTTTGTGGATGAAATTCTAACATGTGACCATTCAAATAAAAACTGAGCAGTCAGGTTTGATTTTGATCACATCCAGACTTCACACTAAGTGAGAATTTTTAATGACACAGGTCTAAACAACTATTAAATATAACTCACCAATTGCTGGGAAATTCTTTCTGTAAGTGAACCAAAATCTAGATCTGATATCCCTTATAATATCTGTGTTATCATCCCCTGAAATGTAATCCAACAATTTCTTGTTAGTGACCAGGAGAGGTGTGCCCTTTTGAGAGACCTGAGATACTGTATTTACTCGAAAAAGTGCTGCGGCACTTATTAAATTTTTCGACTTTCTAATGCGGTCTTATTCAAGGATGGCACTTATTTAGGGGTGGCACTTAAAACCAATTAAAACAATATTTTAAAATAACATATAACTACTATTTTTTTTAAAAGAAGGAAAGGAAAGAACAATATCCATACACGAGAATATATTTCCGCAGTTGGTTTAAAGACAAACATAATGCCTTGTATGTATTTTTACTTTAATTAATTGACACTCTTCAAATAATCGCCACTATTGATACTCCACTGCTTTGAAAAAGTGCCGAGTTCTTGCCGAGGGTTGTGGCACTTATTTGGGGGCAGCGCTTTTTTGAGTAAATATGGTAGTGATTTGACGAAAAAAATAGTATCAAGGAAAAGAGGTTAATAATAGAAATATTTTAATAATTAATAATAAAAATAAATAATCACACATGACATTTTCGACATTGGTGAATCCTAGCAGTAGGCATGTCATATATGAACCTAGTAAATGGCGTAGCTCGCCACAAGTTTCTCATAACTCAGTGATTAGAACATCCAACCAATGTACAGGAGGACATGGTTTCGATTCCCATATTCATGATTTAATTATCACATCTTACTAGAACTTTAGCCGGTTCACTACCCCAGGTATAAATAAGGTGTTGTTGTTGTTACTCATTATTTTTATTACCAAGCTTAAAATTTAACATCTTTCTATATTTATCACCACATTACGATTTCAATATTGTTGATCCTAGCAGTACACAGGACGCACATCATTAATATGAACGTAGTAAACGGGCTATGCTTGCCACCACTCTCTTGAAGCTCAGTGGTTAGAGCATGTGACCGGTGCATGGAAGGTCATGGGTTCGATTTCCATCAGGGACTCAGATTTTTCGTTTGTCACACACTTGTGACTAGATGAACATTACATGATGGCAAGATTTCTGTTGTGTAAAACATTTCCACTGAGTTGCTTGAAACCCTGGCCAAATGAAGTCACAAGTCAATCAAATATACCAACTTAACAAATATAATAATAATAATAATAATAATAATAATAATAATAATAATAATAATATTCTACGAAATGTTAAAGCATGGTGACATGTTGGAACCCGCTTCCAGGGAATATCAACCAGACAGAACATTGTGCCTGAGCCTTAAAGGAATAAACATAATAATAATAATAATAATAATAATAATAATAATAATAATAATAATAATAATAATAATAATAAATGTAGTGCCTATACAGACCTACCCTAGGTACTTCACAGCAGTGCTAATGAAAAACTAAAAGTAATGGTCAAAAACTATAAATAAAAAGCAATTTTAAAAAGATGATGCTTGAGCTGTGACTTAAAAACATTAGGAATGTCACATGATCTGAGAACTACAGGCATGTTGTTCCAAAGTTCAGGGGCAGCAATGGAAGAAGCTCTACAGCTGTAGGACTTGAGATTGACTTGCATTTTGCATTGACTTATGACTCTTTTTGACCATTACTTGCATGCATACTTTGATCAAGCTCAAATTCATACACTATTGTATATTTTAATATCATAACATTTTTCTGATTCTAACATCATTAGAAACTTCCTCTTTTTACCAAAAAAATGCAGACCTTAATTTTTTTTTATTGCAATTTCTATAAACAGAACAATTTAATCACTGGGAAATGGAGTCAGATTTGCCATGAAATGCGAGCTTATTTAATTCAATTATCATAAAGAATTTCATAAACAGCAAGTTGACCATGAAACCCGAGCTAGTCAACCTCAATGAATCCTTTGTCGTGACAAAATATCAGCTCACGTACATTATCACAGCTGTACAAATCTTTGAATACATCTTTAATATTACGATTCTTGATAATTGCATAAAAAAAAAACACTGACACTAATCTTTGCAGAATATGCCATATTCCGTAGAAATAAACCTTAATCAATGTAACTCATGACATCGATGTATTAACGAAAGACTTTAGGAATTATGCTTCAAAATAAATTAAGTTTACATGGAAATGTTTTCCTTCAGTCGATTATTCCTTAGAATTACTAATGATTTCGCGAAACAAATGAAAATCTAAAACTATCGTTACCTCTGTCAGTAATGTACTCCTTTCCAAGGATCCACACGGGCTGTTTAGTCCTTGGAAATAGATCTAGTTCAAAAGAAATCCCTTCATACGTAGCACAAGCAGCATCCATTACAGGACCCGCCATATTTTTTCATCTTCAGTTTCAGTTTACAAACATCGTCATTTTTAGGTCCCAGTACTCCGCGACCCGTCCTCTTGGTTACTCACCCCTACCCCAAGAGTATTTTCTTTCTCTGGCTCCTGTTCCTCTCATGGTAGACTTTTAAAAAAAAAACTTTTGGAATTCCTGCGGGAAATGGCAACTTTTTTAGGTTTAAGATTGCGATTTTCACCGAACCAGTGCATTTTACGTTTTACGTTGTGTGGACCTCTGCATTCAAACGTTTCTTTGTAAGGTAATTTCCTGGGGTGGAACTGGGACACCTATATTTGCAGCACAATGCGAAGAGAATGGTCTTGAAACGAGCGGTTTTGTTCTGAAATTGAGTATAAAATTGGAATATTATGATCTGAAAATGAGAATGTTTTGCCTTCTAGTCTGAAATTAAATTAAATTACTTGGAAAGTAGGGACAGGTAGGGAAAAATCAGATGTTATGGTCTGAAGACGTCTAAGTTGGGTTTCAAGAGGAGAAGAGAAGAAGAGAACCGCACACCCCCACCAAAAAGTTTAAGCATTGCACCCATCACATGGAGAATTAATTCATGATCGGAAAATAGAACAACGAAACTAAAACACAAAACTGTAATAAAAGGCTTTAGACTGAAAACCGAAAGCTCACTGTTTTATAAAATGAAAAGAATGTGAGCTTCGTTCGGTTTCCAGACCTTTCATCTCTCCGGGTGATGGGCCGAAAACCAAAGAACGTTTTTTAGACGTGATGTATCAAACACGAGGACGAGTGTTTCATCAGGATGTCCAAACACCGAGAAGTGGGTTGAAAAACGAGGCACGGCCGATTTTTTTTAACCCACTTCGAGGTATGTTTAACTCACTTTCGAGTGCAATATTGTTACTGATACGTGGTTGGGCAACTGCGCCGACGCGCATTTCCCTTTCGTAAACGGTCGTTGCCATTTTAGCGACACTTAGAAAAATTTTCACCAATTTTAGAATTATTTTTTCTATCAGAAAAAGAAAAATGGAATATAATTACCTGGAATCGAACCCGGAACCTCTGCATGCTAACATCTCTCTCTTACCACTAGACCACTGGGTTGATCCGACAAACCCAAGAAAAATTTAATTATAAAAGGTGCTTTTCTTAATATATATCAATAACGGGTCACCCTAACCCTAAATCTTACAGCTTAGATCTAATAATCGCTTTACCTAGGCCCAATTTGATCTAATAATGATAGCCTATTTTCGTCCCAATCCAGGCATAAACTAGAGAGAAATAGCATCGACCATTACAAAAAGGCTTGGTTACTAATGAATGCTAATGATGGCATCGACCGTTAAAAATGGCATCGACCGTTTGCTAATAATGGCATCGACCGTTAAAAATGGCATCGACCGTTTACGAAAGGGAAATCAGCTGCGCCGACGTATCGCTTAGTAAATAATTTTGACGATTGCTTTTCTTAAAATCGCTGGCCTCAAACTCTGCAATCAAGTTATCGTTCGGTCATCTGGAAGCCAGTCATAGTGGTAATTCGATGCAATCTGGACAGCAATAAACCACGAAACCGAAACGAAACACCTACTTTTTTCCGAAACAGTGCCTTTTCAAAGTGATGAAAATTATTTGAAGTAAGCTTACAATTTTCGCTACCACGTGTTTCAGACTTTCGGTTGCGTGTCAGTTTCACATTTCGCAAGCCAGTTTATTATTCTCGCTAGGGAGTTTTTCCGATGCTATCGAGTTTTTAATCCTTTTTACGTTTTATTGTTTTTAAATTCTCGCCAGCAAGCCCTTTGAATTGTCGCTAGGGAGTTTTCCAATTTTCGCCAGTGCGTTCTCGAAATCTCCCCTCAGGTCCCCCTCGCTTGGGTGTCGGCGAAATTGAAACAAACACTACAAAAATTATCAGCTTACTTCAAAGAATTTTAATCACTTTGTAAAGGCACCGTTTCGGAAAAAAACAGAAAGAAAAAAAAAATAGCTGCTTCATTTTTTCGTGGTTTAGTGTCAGTCGCTTTCTCGTATAGCGCAAAATTCCGAGCACGCGTAGGGAGAAAGGGAGAGGAGGCTCTCCCCTTTGCGCGCGTCCTCAAAATGTCGCCCCCAAAATAAACTGGCCACCCGACCCCTGTGGGCGCCAGGGTCAAGCCCAGAAGGACGTCGGACACCTTATTGAGGCTTATATAACGGAGTAACTGGTTAGCTTTCAGTTGAGGTTAGGGGTAGCAGTTTATATAGTTAAATTTAGGACTAAGCAACCCGAGAAGCTTGGTGGTACAGTGGTACGGTAGGCTATGTAAGCCTAATATGGTAAAAACAGGAATGTCAAATATCACAAAAATAGCACCAAAAAACAGTCGTCCGACGTTTCGAGATTAGTATCTCTTCATCAGGGACTACAGCCTAAGCCTAGCTGAGGGCACAGGTTCAATCCTGAGTGGGGATTTTAGATTTTCTTTTTTACACTTAAAAATTTATTGAAAATAAAGTGTCGACATTACGTTATATAAGTCTCAATAAGGTGTCCGACGTCCTTCTGGACGGTATGATTTAGGCACAACCGGGCGCCAGCAGGTTGGGCGAGAAAGCGGGCGACACTTCAGGTCCTTCAGACTAGGTTTGGTGCTGTCCATGGCAACGACCGCTGCCAGCGATTTTGCGATCGCCCGCTATTACATGGAAACCATTGATTGTATCTACCAATCATCTCGCTGATTGGTAGATACACAATTGACATGTGATAATCTTCATAGTTATCTGATTTGCACGGTGATAAAACTCTGGAAAAAAGAACACCGACACTTACTAATAATTGAGATATTTATATTTTCCTTTCAAAAACCTTTCATAAATCTATAGCTACATAAGTAACATCCGTTTTCGGTATTTTGTTTGGAAACTCAATTTAAATATTATCTATAAAGAGATTTTTTTGGAGAATGTCAAGTGATCCCATCTCTTGTCAAGCATTTTGCGAACTGAAACAAGGAAAAGGAACCAGGCAAAAATATTGCTTGCCGTCAGGACTCTTAAATACTCTTAGCGTAAATCCTTGTTAAGTTTTCTTTCATAAATAACTTTACTTCTTTTACAAAACATAATTCTTGAACATGAACAATAAATAATCTTACGATAATGGGGCGTGTTTTTTGGGACTTTCCAAAAACAGAAAACCTCGACATTTTGCACATGTTCGATTCCTCTCCTGGAAAATGAAAAGAAGTCGCTACATGGAGGACGTATTTTTGGGAAAATGGAATATTCTTTGTTTCTAACAATGTAGATTTGCCAGCGTTTTCTGATTTCGGAATGACCAAAATGTCCCAAAAATGCGTCCTATTTTTAATAAAAGAACATTTATTTACTTATTCTTAATCTCTTCTTTTAATTTTTTAAATTTTAAGTCACTGAACTCACTAATATCAATCAATAACCAAACAATATCCTTTTTGCGCATGCTTAGACTTGGGGCGTTAAAATTCAACGTAAAGGCGGCTTGACTCGATCTTTGAATGAGATCATCACCAACCAATGCTCGTTCTTCAACTGTTTCCATCTTTGTATGTCGCTCTTGGCATAGCATTGCCACTAGGTCAGACAAGTGCGCAAAATCTCAACTATTGAAACAGACTTGGTAAAAAGTTCGTTGTTAATAACAAGCAAGACAGACACGGCTCCGCATCCTGCATCCCGCGTCTCGGAAACAGCAAGGCTTTTGTTGGCAATTCGCTTTATATTGAAGCTTGGTGTTGGATAACCTTTGGTACTGCAAAAATAAAACAAATCAAATTAAAATAAGCCTTCCTCGTAACTCTGAAAATGACTTCTTCCCAGGTTGACATACGTCAGTTCTTTCTTTCGCGCCGTCCACTCTGTTTAAAGCGGTTTTCAAGTGAGTGTCGAAATTAATTCCACGATCACTTTTGCTTTGCATTGCTACGCTTCGCGATTGGCTAAAAAAAAAACACGCACCACTTTCTCAACCAATCAGAAGTAAAACCAAAACAAGTGTGACTTGTTCGCACGCGTTTTCCCGCGCTTGGCGCCGGCTACATGTATTGCTTCGAGTTCTGATTGGTTCATTGGATTGCCTGCGTCTGTCATGATTGGCCAGAGTGATTGCTTTGGATTTGGTCTTGGGATACTCAAATAAAAATCGCTCTATCCTCGTCTTTTTTATGTATTAATTATTCGTAACAACTTCGAATTTTTACTGACCAACATCATTACATATCCAGGCAAGACAACGCTCAAACTTACAGCTTTTGATACTTTTAAGATAATTTTAAGATTTCCGAACCGATCTCAAAATTTTGAAGAGGTAGTGGACAACAAATTGCAGCCGTAACAGTGCCTATCGAAACGGGAGTTGATAGTAACAAGGAATAAGTTCGGAAACAGGGATGGCCCCTGTTATTAATCCTAACGGAAGGCAAGAGTTCCCAATCCCCGTTCTCCACCAGAGAACTTCAAGCCAGAATCGGCCTCATTATCACCTTTGTAACAATACTCGTAATGATTTTAATACTTTTAGTAGTTTACACGATTCTATGCAATGCTGACATTACGGAATACCCATCGTGTATAAATAGAGTTGTCATGTAACGTCATGTCATGTGATGCTATCAGCTATGCTGATATTACGGAATACCCATCGTGTATAAATAGATTTATCATGTAATGTCATGTGATGCTGATGTTGACGATGGTGCTCATCTCCATTATTATCAATATACGTGGCCAAATAAGAAACTGCCTTCGAGAAAACACGCGTGAGTGGCGGGCGATATTGAATTTGACGGGCTGCAAACGCATTTACGGCCCTGTTTCTGTAAAACATTTTTTTCTTATTAAATGAATTTGTACGATTTGACCGTGTGTATTGATAATAATGATAATCACATGACTTTTGTCGGGCATATAGTTTATTTGTGTCCCTCGTAGCATCATTTGCACCCTCGCTCCGCTCTGGCGCAAACGATGCTACTCTGGCCACAAATAAACTACATGCCCTCCAAAAGTCATGTGATTGTCCTTTTCACAAAGGACGAACACAAAAAGCTCTTTGCAGTATTTTCTTTTTTGATCACCCAGGCTTACCTGTAGACGGCCTCCTCAACGATGGAGCCTTAGAACCAACGCCACTAGATTCTCTTTCATCACCAACACCGCGCTTTATCTCCGCTAGTTTATGCGTTTTGGATCCCACTTGTTCCACTCTGTCCATCTCTGTGCTTTTACCATTTACTTGAACCAATGAAGAATCCAGTCCAGATTGTGATTTCATCGTAGTTTGATAACCGTTCTGAGGTGTCAAGTAAGGCATCGACATTGCTGTCATCTGCGCATTCAAGTTAACAAGTGCTTGAGGATTGAAAGGGAATGGAACTCTAAACAGCTGTGACATGTTTAGTGGCGTGGATAGAGGAATGCTCGTAAGGCCTGCTTGTGAAAGTTGCGCTGGGCCTGTATCCAACATGTTTGGCATTCCTGCGAAACCATGTTCTGGTAGTTGTTGGATGCATGCTGTTGAGGATTGTGGATTGCTGGCAGGCACTGATTGTGAGGGCTGCACTGCCCCTGGCCCCAATGGAGTTCCTGAAGACCCATTCAGCTGTGGTATGACTTGTGATGTGGATTGGGAGTTGTTGGTAAGCCCTGGTTGTGATGGCTGAAGTGGACGCGGCCCTGCTGCTTGCATGCTTGCTACCATTTGCATTCCTGATAACCCATTCACCTGCAGCATGGCTTGTGCCGTGGCTTGTGTGTTGGCAGCAAGCCCTGCTGGCAATGGCTGCAGTGGTTGAGGTCCCAGTCCCGACATATTTGCTACCGCTGGACTTCCTGCAAAAGCATTTAATGGAGCAATTGGTAGGTAGTAACCTGGATTTGCTACTGCACTTCCACTGGCGGCTTTTGTACCGTAAAGTAGTGGCATTCCTGGGTTCAATACAGTCCCTCCTCCTTGTGGATTCTGCACACTATTGGAGAGACCGGGAATTATTGGAAGGGGCATTCCACCCAAAGATGACGCTGCCAATAGGCTTGCATTGGCATTCTGATTAAAGGTAGCAACATTTGCTGGGTTGAGGAATGGAAGAAAATTTCCAAATGGAAGCGATGAGAAACTTGGCATTGCTGGAATGTTATTTGTAGTCACAGGCTGTGCTGGTGTACTGGACTCCAGACTGGATGACTTTTGACCGTTTTCCGAGGTTTGTGGCGTATTAGTTTCTGATAGAATTGCAGTGTTTTGAGATGCTCCGGGTAACGTTCCAGGAATTAAGGCAGTGTGTCCAGGACTTTGAGCAGGTGGAGTTGAAGACACAGTGACTGGAAGTGGCTTAACATAATTAACAGGTTGAGACGTGCGTTGCGATGAATTTTGCACTTTTGCAGCAGCTGATACATCGGCAAGATGCGGCATGGTGGTAGTTGACTGTTTAAGGTCACCAGTCGCAGGAAATGGGGATTTTGCAACCCAATCTACACGTGGGACGAGAGCAACGCTTTCTTCAGTCAAATCTCCGGAATTCTCACATGGGTCACTTGTTTCATTTTTGCCACTTTCTATTGCATCACTGCTTATTGAAGTTTTCATTTCATCACTTATTGCACTGTTGGTTTTTGACGTCTCATAACGGGACTCCAGGCCAGGTATATTGTTTATCAAGGGTTGATTTGCGTTCTCAAGGATGCCAGTAGGGGAATAAGACTGGATGGAACTTTTATTTAGCTGGGTAACAGACGTTTCTGGTTGCGAAGCTTGCAGTGTGTTGTTTGTGATTGAATCGTCAAAGTCAGTTATAGAAGTGCCGTGTGAGCGGCCATTGCTGCTTGCAGGATAACTGACATCAGGGTTATCAGACTTAACAAGCCCTTCATAAGAAGCAACAATGGAGATGTTGCCTTGTTCTCCTGGCAAGATATGCCCAGTATTGTTGTCATCCCTACTCTCACTTTTGGTAATATCACGCTTGTCTTGAGAACCAGAGCTATCGTCAAGTGACCAATGTCTCTTCCTCTTATTAACGGACACAGGATGGGAATACTTGCACCGCTTTCCTAAACAACAATTCTTTCCATAAGGACAAGAATCCGATGCTTGTGAACCTTCCTCTCTGAACTGTTCAGGCAATTGCTCATCTGGCTTGGGCAGCTTCATATTATTTCTTTCGCTACCATCAATGCTACTGATCGTTTCTATTTTTAGATGCTCCTCGTCAAGGTCACCACACTCAGCCAGGCAATCCTTAGCCTCGTCATCATCATCACAGGTATTGTTTGCCCACTCCTCTTCACTACACTTGGTCACGCATCTCCCAGCCACGTCATCATCATTATCACAAGCATTGTTGCCCCACTCCTGTCCTCTACACTTGGTTACACATTCCTCAGGCTCGTCGTCATCATTATTATAATCGCCCCACTCCTCATCACTACCTGATGGCATAACCCACTCTTCGTCCACATCGGATCCTTGCTTATTTCCCAGGGGGACCCTAAGGGGGACCCCCAGAGGTGGAAAACTGTCATGATCTATGTTTATACATGTAGTTTCTGCAGATAAAGTGGCTGTCTTTCTCCCATCCTCGTTTTCAACAGTCTTCAATTGAAGATTGTTCTCAATCTGAAGTGTTTCCTCCATTTGTTTTTCCAAGATGCTGATTTCTCTATAAGAAAGAAAAAAGAAAAGTAAAATGTATGTAAAAACCTACGCCAGGAGCTCTATGGTTATTAATTAGAATGTTTCATTGGCATTGTATCATAATACCAGTCTTTGTTAACAACCATTTTCTGTTACTAAATCGTTCTAGATTGGTTTGTTTGTCGAGTACAGCTCTGCAAAATCGCTGCTGTTTGGTTCACCAGTGAGGGTATCCCTACAGTTTGTTGTTATATATATCCCTAGGGTGTGCCTTGATGGTAATTCCCAAGGTTTCTCTGTCTCAGTGAGGGTATCCCTATAGTTTGTTGTGATAGATATCCCTTGGGTGTGCCTTGATGGTAATCACTAGGGTTTCTCTATCTCGGTGAGGGTATCCATACAGTTTGTTGTAATAGATATCCCTAGGGTGTGCCTTGACGGTAATCCCCAGGGTTTTTCTGTCTCAGTAAGGGTATCCCTATTGTTTGTTGTGATATATATCCCTAGGGTGTGCCTTGATGGTAATCACTAGGGTTTCTCTATCTCAATGAGGGTATCCATACAGTTTATTGTGATAGATATCCCTGGTAATCCCCAGGGTTTCTCTGTCTCAGTGAGGGTATCCCTATAGTTTGTTGTGATATATATCCCTAGGGTGTGCCTTGATGGTAAACCCCAGGGTTTCTCTATCTCAGCGAGGGTATCCATACAGTTTGTTGTAATAGATATCCCTAGGGTGTGCCTTGATGGTAATCACTAGGGTTTCTCTATCTCAGTGAAGGTATCCATACAGTTTGTTGTGATATATATCCTTAGGGTGTGCCTTGATGGCAATCCTAAAGGTTTAATCCCAGTTTGTTAAGATATATATCCCTAGCGTGTGCCTTGAAAGTAACCTTAAATGTCTCAGTGATGATATCCCTACAGTTTATTGTGATATATATCCTTAGGGTGTGCCTTGATGGTAATCATAAAGGTTTAATCCCAGTTTTTTTAAGATATATATCCCTAGCGTGTGCCTTGATAGTAACCTAATGTCTCAGTGATGATATCCCTACAGTTTATTGTGATATATATCCTTAGGATGTGCCTTGATGGTAATCCCTACCTTTGTTGTGCATCAATTTCTGTCTGCTTTCTACTCAATTCCAAAGCGATTTGCAGCTGCAGTTCCTCATCGGTCTGATTAGTTGGCTGTAGTTCTGCCAGGAGCTGTTGTTTTTGTTGTCTCTTGTGCCAGATGTTTGGACCATAAGCTGGCCTTGATGTAGCCTCTTGTTTAGGATATTCAAACTGGTATCTTCTTTCAGACTGCTGTGCACAAAAAAATGAAGAACTTGGCAAAACACATCTAAAATAGACAGTCAAAGATTGGAATCCTAATTAGTAATACTTAATGTTGCTACCATTTTGGAACTTCCGGAAGCTATGCAAATCAATTAGGTTATGTACTTCCGTTTTGGGCTTTTCATCAATTCCCCGCACATGAAACAATGTGTTCATTTCAGTTTTGTATGCACTTGTAGGGAAACAGTTTTTTCAACATACATGTACATTTGTCTAGGTTGCAGGATTTATAGGAAATTTGCTATTTGGAACTCACAGTTGAAAAAACTGTCTCAATTCGACAGAGCGCCGTTAGACTAAGAGCAGTCTCTCTTTCCCAGCTTAGTCCGTCGAGCGAGAAACGAAAAAACATTAGCGAGCGGATAATGGTCACGCAAAACAGGGGGCGAGGCAGGCGCGTGGGAAAAGAGAGTCTCTCTTTTCCTGCGCGCCTGCCTCGCCCCCTGTTTCGCGTGACCATTATCCGCTCGCTAATTTTTTTTTTTTTATGACATCTTTATTAACACTCACAAATTACCTACATGTACACCAGACACATCTGCAACATTAAAAAAAAAAAACATATCTACAACAAATTATCGTACATATATGTTATATAAATACAATAATATAATCATATAAGAAGGATTGCTTAATCAAATTAAGACGAGGAGCTTCCAGTAGTACTAGTGTTCAGAGTATAGGTCTTCCAACTTGTATTTAATAGTTATTTGGTTAATAAAGTCGTTCATTAACAGGGAATTGCAATGTAGCTTGTTGGTATAAATAGGAAAAGAGAGTCTCTCTTTTCCTGCGCGCCTGTCTCGCCCCCTGTTTCGCGTGACCATTATCCGCTCGCTAATGTTTTTTCGTTTCTTGCTCGACGGACTAAGCTGGAAAAGAGAGACTGCTCTTAGTCTAGAGCGCCATTTGTTCTCAAGGAGAACGCTACTTGGTTCGTCTTCATTTGGATCTTAAGCAACATGTTTGGAATTCAAATTAAGCGCCATTTGTTCTCGATCAGGGAGAACGCTACTTGGATTTGTCGACTTAATTCGCTTTCATTTGGATCTTTAGTGACGTATTGGAAATTAACATTGTTGTGAAATACAATTTAAGCGCCGTTTATTCTCAGGGAGAATGCTACTTGGACTTGTGGATCGTTAGCGACGTGTTTGGAATTTAAGTTGTTGTTTAATTGAATTTAAGCGTCGCTGTTCTCAGACAGAACGTTACATGGATTTGTCGACTTAATTTGTCTTTATTTGGATCTACAGCGACATGTTTGGAGTTTAAATTGTTGTTGTGTCGACAATATTGTGTCAGAAGTAATGTCTGCAGTGCGGTCGCTTCCCGTGGCTGGGAGTTTAATTAGATCAAGGGAATATGTACATTTGTCTACATTGGGGGATTTACAGGAAATTTGCTATTTGGAACTCGCACATAAATTTTTTTACTGTAAAAATACAGTCTTTGGTTTCTTTTTACAAGGGTGCTTATACTGAATGGGTATAAATGTATGGTGTAACACTCAATTTTTTTTTACTGTAAAAATAGTCTTTGGTTTCTTTTTACAAGCCGAGGGTGCTTATACTGAATGAAAATAAATGTAAAACGTTATATTGCAAATGATGTTTGTTGCATAACATACATTCTGCGAAGTATTTCTGTGGTTGCTGAATGCTGAATTCCATGCACACAACTGTGTCATTCTTGGGCTTGTGTAACCAGTGTGACGTGGCAGTCTTCCTGTTACGTCATCTTGCCTCCTGGTCGTTTCTGGCTTGATGGTGACATTTTTGCCAGCATCCTGGACAACAAAGCTTGAAGCCACTTTCTGTTGAAAAAAAGTGGTGTTCCTGTCGCTGCTACTCTGGTAATTCTGGTTGGGTTCTGTTTCCTGGTTTCCCTGTTTCTTTGATTTCTAAAAGGAGTAAAACGGCAGGTATTTTTTACAAAGCAAAATAGAAAATGGCTTCCACATTGCCAACATGGCAGTAGATTCACAAAGAATCAGTGAGGCAAACATGTTGAACTTGTAGATTTGAAATGTTACGAGCCTGGTGACTGAGCCCTAATTATCAGAAGAAATTTTTTGTTCAGACCAAATAAGGGAGATGAAAAGACACACTCAGACCACAGGTAACCCAGCTTATCCCAATTCCTGTGGTATACAACATATCATTATTACTCACACTTGATAGAATGCTACCCACCCCATCACTGGTTATTTGTGATTGTTCTTATTGTTAGTTGTAATTTTCCTTGGGGAAAGGCAATAAAGCAAGTAAGCAAGTAAGCAAGTAAGCAAGCAAGCAAGCAGGCAGGCAGGCAGGCAGGCAGGCAGGCAGGCAGGCAGGCAGGCAGGCAGGCAGGCAGGCAGGCAGGCAGGCAGGCAGGCAGGCAGGCAGGCAGGCAGGCAGGCAGGCAGGCAGGCAGGCAGGCAGGCAGGCAAGGAAGTAAGCAAGCAAGCAAGCAAGCAAGCAAGCAAGCAAGCAAGCAAGCAAGCAAGCAAGCAAGCAAGTAAGCAAGTAAGTAAGGGTGGGATGAAAATGAAAAAATCAGCTTGCTTCGGGCAAGCTGCTACTTTAGTTTACTAGCCCGGAGCTCTGAAGAGCTAACCCAAAAGTAAATTAATTATTAAAAACAAACAAATTTAAACAAGGGATGAATATTACACCAAGAGGCAAAAAATCTCCAACTGTGTTCGCTCCCGACGGCGAATGTTGCAGAATAAATTATAAATTATGAGAAAAACTTATTTTTGCGTTCTACGCGTACACGGCAAATGGCAACTTGCAGTTTATTATCCTTACGTTTCCTCGAATCGTAAAATAAATCCACTAGAAAAATCGAAGTTAGTTCACATGTTCATGAGTTTGAGAAATGTGAAACTACTCACTTTCCCATGGAAATGGCAAACGGCTTACGGCAAAAATATTTGCCGTTCGTGGGAAAAACAATCTATCCAGTATTAATTAACGCAACGACTGTGTTGGCAAATGTTCAAGTTGTCTAGCTTGTTTAAAAAAAACGGTCTTAATCGACAAGACAGATCCTAACTGGTTTACTTTGAACTTAATACAACAGCGATTTTAAAGACCTAAAAGCAGAAGAGTGAGAACACAATTACGGCCGCTACTGTAAATTTTAATTATTTACGAAAACGCATCATTCAATTCCATTTCTTTTGTTCCCTGTTGATATTTTCTTACATTTTCAAAATGTTCCTCACATTCACTTTCACTAGAGAACTGTTTATTACACACTTCTTATTTTAATTCTTAACTTAATGATGAGAAAAGACAACAAATATTGCTTGCCCGTCGGGCAAACTCCGACAAAAAGACGCTAGCCCGACGGGTCACTTCACTAGCCCCGGGCTATCGGACAGCGCTTTTGTCGCGCCCTGAAGTAAGTAAGAAACTAGAAAGAAAGAAAGAAAGAAAGAAAGTAAGTAAGTAAGGAAGTAAGGAAGAAAGAAAGTAAGTAAGTAAGTAAGTAAGTACGTAAGAAAGTAAGTAAGTAAATAAGTAAGTAAGTAAGTTAGTTAGTAAGAGAGTGAGTGAGTGAGTGAGTGAGTGAGTGAGTGAGTGAGTGAGTGATTGAGTGAGTGAGTGAGTAAGAGAGTGAGTGAGTGAGTATGTATGTCTGTACCACTCAAGAGAGCATTCTATTAGTTTTCCCAAACACGATGTCAGAAATCAGATCAAAAGCCTACATGCCAACCAATAATTAAGCCACTACTACATCTCCAACAGCTATGTGCATGAAAAATCCAATGTAATGAATAAGTGAGTAAGCATGAATGGAAAAGTCCAATGTATAAAACACTGTGCCACCTCTTAATCCACTCAAACAAAATAAGCTATTCACCAAAATTAAAAAGATGACAGTAAGGAACTCATATAACATGTAATCAGGTTGCAATCTTACATTTCTGTTCCTCTTTTTCCTTGTATTTCTCCTGTTAGAGGCCACAGGATCTGTCTGTTCTTTAACAATATGCTCCGGTTTCACAGCCACAGGCTTAATGGAGCTGTGAAAAAAGGAAGTCTTAAGGTGATTCCATTGAAAAAGTTGTAATGAAAATTTTCTAAAACTTTGCAGTTATTAATTACATTTCAAAAACTCATTAATAATTCATGAGGATATCAGCCTATCACACAACGCAAATCGATCATGTGTATGAACCTTTATACTGGTGGTGGCTTTGATTTCAGTCACAGGGGAGTGTGGGGCTGAATGTGCAAACAATGCAATTATCACTAAATTTTTAATGAGAATGATTTTACATGTATAAAGATCACATGTTATCTTTATATAAGAATACTAATATGGGTAGTAATTATTCAGGATTCTTAGTACAACAAATGGTGACTTTAATATTTTTGTTCAGTACTGTTTTACGATTATCTATTCTTTTGCCATTCTATTTGGAATCTTCTCAACAAAATAAACAACCAACAGTTTAACAAGGAGCCGTTATTTGAATGACACCAGCGCCGTTGTGTAAATTACCAGGTAAGCGACTGGTTTTGAGATGCAAGCTGCTTATTTCTACTCGTTCTCTACCACTGAAAAAAAAAATTGTCAGACATTTTATCTACCGTACCTGTCAACTTTGGTATAGCATTTTTCAATAGATTATTTTTTCCTCAGAACTGTAAAATCCCAAAACTTTCTACAGGAGCCGGAAAGCAATGGTCACTTTGTTGAAGATGTGGCACATGTGTTGTATGCTTAAATCAGTCTACTTGTTTTTCTTGTATGTTAATTTCCTCTTTGAACAACTGTTTTAATTCTGAAGGGACCCCTTTTAAATGAATGTTTTTGAAGCCGTTTAAAAAACTCACAGCACGTGTATTATCAGGTGTAAAAAGTCTTGGCTTCGCCAAGGCTTCGCCAAGGCTTCGCCAAATGTTTAATGAAACATGCCCAAATTCAGTCGGATTGACATCTTGAATTTTGCGATGTGCTAAGCCAATTTTGCTTGAGTGGATGGTTCCTCGATGTGCTAACATGGTACACGTTTTGCTTTTAAAGATAAACTAACGGATATTTGAATAAAATCTTTCAAAACAAGATTTTGTTGTCCTTTTTTATGTTTGTTCATTCATTGCATGGGCTGAAAAGCAATTTTATGTAAACAAAACAAAACTTGCATTTTACAGTTCTAACTTCACTCGCGTTGCCTTTTGCAAAGATGTCTGTGTATTTTTTGCAATTTTGATTTCCAAATCAGTTTCTATTGGGCAATTTTCGATACGCTACTGGTGTATTTTATTCGGAAAATAATCATGCTTATTCTAGACCGAGAAAAAGTTTTTTGGAGCTTTTTTGCACTCCAAATGTACTGCGCAGACGGTCGCGTAAAAGCGTTTTTGAGAATTGCTAAAATTGAAAACTAGTCCGGTCGTCAATGGGTTAAATAAAATAAAAAATAAACAAAATAAAGGTCAAGGGATTGAATGTTAACTGGATTGTACCTTTTGTCCTGGTGAAGATCTTTCTTTTTGGGTGCCTAAAATGAAACAATGATTAAAATAGTTTGACAAAGATCTTGTTGTTTTCCTATCAGATTACTATAATATTCGAATTAAACCTTCAAAGACTGCACATAGCACATAGTTTTCTTTCAACAGCCAGTTAAAAGTTTTCATTTAGCCTGTTTGGCCAGGAAAATTTGGCATGAAAAAAAAATCAAAGGCTCCTATGAGTCAACTTGTGAATACGCACGAATAGCTCTAAATGAAAGATTCTGCACACCTTCTGACCCTCCACTCCAGTTGGCATTTCGCTTTACCCACTCCCCCCCCCCCCCCCCCCCCCCCCCTACCCCCCACATCCAACTTCCCACCCTCCCCTCCCTCCAATGCCCTCCCCATGAGTGAGGCAGGTACCATTACATATGACAGGCTCAATGCATGTTGCTCAACCCAACCCACCCCCCTCCTACCCCCCCAACATCCAACTTCCCATTACAGTATATTACGGAAATTACAAAAACCATCTTATTGGGACTGGGATTAACAAAGTCTTAATTTAGGTTAACAAAATATACTATTTTTAAAGATTACCCCTAAGTATACAATTTAAAAGTCTAAAAACTCCTCATTGGGACTGGGTTACAAAATCTTAATTTAAGTTAACAATACCTTCTTTTCTTGCAGGTTTGGATTTTGATTAATTTGAGCTGCTATTTCAGTTATTTCCTATAATAATATAATCAATCAATAATAAATAATTAACTTATGTATTGTGCAGATATCAATATAACATTTTCAGCTGCGCATTACAATGTCTAAGAAAATATAACTACTTACAAACCCTTAACCCTTAAAAACAACAAAAAAACACTAGACCACACAATTCAGCCCTAAGAGTGATCAGCATCAAATTTCTCCTTGTAATATTAATGCCTTATCAATTAAAAAGGTCATGAGAATTTAGAACATGATAACTCGATCAAGATGAGTTTTCTTGATATCCAAACAATTCCTCCCCACTACTTCTGTAGAAAATGTATAGGACAAGAAATGAGAATTTAAATTTGATATTAGGGCTTAAATGGTTAACCCCCGTACGAAATGAGCAGATCTGCAGCAGATCTGTAACAGATCTGTTTTGACAAAAACAGACTAAGTGCAGACTAATTTTTCGTCTGCATGATCTGTTTTCAGTCTGTGCAGACGATGTACCGAAATCGTCTGCAACTATTTTTTACTGCAGATGCAAAACAGATGAAAAACAGATCTGCAGATCATCTGTTAAGTCTGCAAGCAATCTGCAACCAGTTTAGGTTCCGAAAGTCGAACAATCTTCGTCCATACGAACGACGCACCGGTGCTTCATTTTCCATCAAAATCATGAACGATCTGGCGCTGGTCTATTCATGGCTCTCGATCGCCTTTTTGTGACAACCTTCCTTGGTTTGCGGGGTGTCGAATCCACTAAAAAATGCTCCTGCATCTTTCTTTTGCCAGGCATCAAAATTTAGTTTAATTTTAGAAACTTTTTTCAATAAAAGGACCGAGACAGAAGGTAATTGAAACTCAAGTTAACCCGCGCGGAGTAACACGAGACGGGAGCACGTGATCGATCAGCCAACTCATAGCTTGCACGCAATCGTTTTCCGACTTTATATACAAAGTATTATTTTTTGACACTCAATATTTACCATATCTGTAGGTTATTATTTAATTATTTCCGTAAAATTCAGTTTATTCTAGCTTATAAAAACGAAAAATACCACCAGATCCCCGGGATCGGGAACAGCTTGGTCACAAACGTTTCACGCGATTTGGCTGTAAACTGATACCTGTGGAATGTTGTACTTGTAGGTCGTTAAATTTTTTACTCTGTTTTAGCGGTCATTTGAAAGCATGTTGTTCTTTCACTGTTGTGTCGCAAATGGTAGGATATGAAGACATGAAGAAGAGAAGTTTAAATGGGCAAAATCAAACAGTTTACAGCCGACAAAATTGCATAAATACGAGTTTAATACTCCATCGTAAGAAACTCTGCGTGGCAAACCGCATTGTTTTAAAAATAATGGCTTATGGCTCGTGCTTTGTATCCGAATGCCGTATGAACTTCAGCCACAAAATATCAACTTGAATCGCAAGTTCAACGTTTGGTGGAACATGAAGGATTTTCAAAGTTTTACAGACAAGCTACTAGCCTTCAACAGGAGCATTGGAAGGCCAGTTAAGAAAAATCTGACTGTGAGTGATCCATGTTTATATTCGCGTGGCTCAATCATACGTTTACGGTTTAAACATGGATGGTAAGTTAAGTTTTTTCTTGAATGTGTTCGCTTTTATGCTCGTGCAAACATGTTGTTCAACAGCTTTATATGGAAATCTTGAAAGCCATGTGTTTAAGGTGGCTGAACACAGTTTGCGCGCGCTCTTCAATTTCAGCTGCTTACGTGAGTCAGCGCGCGCACAGTTTTAAGAAAAACAAACATGGCGCCTGTTCTTTTTATTTTGCTCAGCGTGGATCGCGAAAGTGTTGTTTTTCGTCTTAAAATCAAACAATTTGTTGTTCGTAAAAATGTTTGTTGAATCAATAGATAATTTATAGAACCATTGAAGAAATACACTGCCTTTTTGGTCGTTTTTGTCTTTGAATCGAGAACCCAGTCAAATGCAACGCATGCGCAGTTGACCAAAAAATTGTGACTGGATGTTTTAGCGACTTTCCTCGGAAACGTGCTGATTTCTACGGAACCACTCATTAGAATTTCACGAAATTTGGCAGAGTAATAATTCCGAATATGTCGAACTCACTTGCCATCAAAAATTTGAAATCTAACAGAGGAGATTTTTACTAAACGCAAACATATTAAACCACAAATTACGGAAGATCCCTCTGTCAAAATTACACGAGACCAGTGTTAACTTGCGAATATTTTTGCGAGTTAACTGGAGACAAATGATGGACAAAATCTAATGACTAGATTTTCTGAAAATAAACGAAACCAAATATTGCAGGCTGATTTACAATCCACCGTGTTGCCATGGCAACACCCTAAAAGCTCAACAAAAATATCAAAATATATAGCTTGTTGCTTAATCGTATGCCTCACCAATTTTGGATGCCCAGACGTTAGTGGTTTTAAAATGACAATGAATGACGCATAGGTACGGTGAAACTGTGTTCAGCCACCTTAAACCATTTTTGTGCAGGACACTGCATGAATTTACACTTTGTTTATTCATGAAGCGTAGTCGCTTCAATCGCGGAACGTGACTGAAAGACCTGAAAATTATATTCGACAATCAATTACTGTCAGCAATCTAAAATATGCGTAGAATAATGCCTAGAAAAATAGGGTAGGCGTTGATGTAAAACAGATTCTTCTTTGGTGCCTTTAATAAACAGTCTTTGATTGGTGTAGTTTGCGTGCTTTTTTAATTGTTGTCCTCGTCTGCAGATCATCTGCAGATCTGCAGCATGATCTAAAATTAGCCTAGGCTCCAAAATTCAACAGACTTATTGCAGACATTCTGCAGACATTCTGCAGACATTCTGCAGATGATCTACAGTTTATCAGCAGACTATCTGCAGATCTGTTGCAGGCCTGTTTGCAGATCTGCAGCAGACTAAAAACAGATCTGCTCGTTTCGTACGGGCCCTTTCACATTCAGAGTCAATTATGGAGACATGTAAATTTAGCAAATTTCCACCAGATTTCCGTAGTGTGGACTCTTATTTACCATGATTTACGTCATCACATGGTCAAAATTTGTTGCTAACTCACTCGGCTTTGCCTCGTGAGTCCACAATGACGTAAATCGCAGTAAATAAAATTCCACACCACAGAAAACTAGTAGAAATCTGTTTTTTTTTTTACCACAATATTTAGAAATTGTGTGATGTTAGCATCAGCACTATCGTCTGCACTCTCATTTACCACCCGCATCGACCAATCAGATTGCGAGATTACTGGCAATTGTGGTAAAAATGTAATTCTAACTTTTGAGTCTGTTGACGAAATCCTATGGTGTGACCATTCAAATGAAACCTCTTTAATTAGCAGTTCTTTCCTTGAAACTACTTGTTTTCAGTATTTCACAAAAATTAAATTTGGGATATTTCTTAAAATTCGATTTTTGGCTCTCTTGGGAGTTAAAGGGTTTAAGGTGATTCCATTAAAAAAGAAGTTATAATGAAAATTTTCTAAAACTTTGTACAGTTATTTATTACACCTAATACAATAAGAGGGGGTCACCATTCCCCTTTTTCTTACATTGTAGCATTGTCGTATGCAACTAATTTGCTAGCTGTGACAGCAATATTGAAAATCCCAGCCTTCAGCTAGAGGCATTGTTTCCAGAAAGTTATTATTAGCAATAAAATATTAATATTATTGTTTTGATAGCAAAACAATGTCATTGTGAAAAGCCTTAAAGTTACCCAAAAAGAGAAACTCCAGCATCTACATGTTCCCCATGAAACACTAAAAACTACATTGTAATTGCGATTTCATGAGAATATTTTAAAACCAACCAATGAAAAATACTTCAAATTTGAATATATAATGGTGAGAAGTATTTTCTTTAAATACATGCATTCAATAAAAACGATAGGTCACTATGCTCGTTCAGTAGAAAACAACCACTTATTTACTAAGGGAACCAAATCCTCAAAGGAAACCCTATTGCTTCAGAATGCTGCATGCGCAAATAACTCAAGATATTATGCGCATAGTGATGCGCAATGCAATACTAGGGAATCACCTTAAGGCAACATAAAAGAACAGCTTTATTACCCACCTTTTCTCTTTTCCATTGTTCATGTTTAAGTTGTTTGCTGCTCTTCAACTTTGGCTGAAAGAATAATAAGATCCCAAGGTTAACCAAATTCACCGATAGCTAGCAGCAATGATATACTACTTATGCTTACATTTTTTTGATTTGCATAAGTCAACTCTTACCACAAAAACAACGCACTGTTAAAAACATGGAAAGTTTTAGACAGAAGAATTGAAGGCCTTGGTGAGTAAGAGCCTAAGTCGACTTTGGTCATTTTTCTAGGTTTTGCTCCGATTTGTATCACTTTTTTGCATGTGGCCTTTAAGGTGGCTCCGTTGTTATTTCGGGCGCACTCGTCTATGACAAACTTTGTCCCATAACTTTTCCGGCTCTAAAGCGATCCTTCTAAAACTTTGCGAAAACTTACAGCTATTATCGAGCAATAATATGATAGAATTCGATTTTATAATGGGATAAAATATATTTAGTAATAATCGGGCTTAAATGAACCCCACTTTTTGAACAAAATCGCACCCTGTGAAAAATTTTGCTGTTATATTTGTGTTAAATTTCTGGAATCAGCTTACATTGACTTAATTGATACATACCCTTACTAAGTTTCAGCAAAATCGTTGGAGCAGAAATGCGGAAGAATTAACGCCATCAAAATTTAGCCCTAAAATTCTCTTACAATTTTAAATACTTCATGCTCTTTGACTAAACAATCTACGAACCCAAATTTCTGGGAGAAGCCTTCCCAATGCTTGCTAAATATGAGTTATAAGCCGATTGCAAATCGTGCGAACCGTTAAAAAGTATTCACTATTTCTGTAAATATCATAAAATGCTCCGAAACCTGCTCAATTCTCCAACCCTGCGTTTTCCATCATTTTTTGAAAATTATCCTGCAGTTTGGTGTCAACAAACTCCTTCCACATGAATTTCAAGATACTGCAATACTTTTACATCGATTGTTTTTTTGCTTAGAAGGGCTTGCAATTGGAGAAATAGTTGTTGTGATTATAAGCTACTCCGCATCTGAGCTCAGGCGAAGCTGACAAGCAGTTTTCAGAGTTTTGTTTATGAATACGAAATGAGCATGTGTGGAATTTATTCTAAGAATTCGCACCTTAGTTAGGGGGGCGTACGTGATATGCTCGCGCAGTCAGCGTAGTCAGCGTAGTCCCGCATTTAAAAACATTGCACCCCATGGAAATTTCTAATGGAGCGTACATGCTCCCTTCCCCTCCTGGGGTAACTAGCACGCATATTTCGTTCGCCCCCCTTATAAAGGTGCGAATTCTTACCTTAATGTGAATATAAGACAGGGCTGTCATTAAGATTTGAGGCAGGCGTTGCTCTGATCTTAACACCCGTAACAATCTTGTTGCTTTGTCGTTCAATTTAACCTATGACAGGCAAGATCACTTGTAACATCAAGGTCTCATCAAGTGCACTCACCCGTAACAGATGCAACGGGTGATGGCCCTTAATGACAGCCCTGTAAGACATTTCCTTGACTTGTTTTTCCCAAATGTGACCAGTTTTTATTGTAATTGAAACAGAAATTTAAATCAAAGTGACTGCACTCTTATTTCTACTCACAATTATTGGTTCAGTCCTGTTGTATGGGTTCACAAGGGAATTCACATTGTATCCCCTTTGTTTTTAAGGTATTGTGTCTGTGTAGTCTCCTGTTTAGACTTTTGTTTTTGTCCTTGTGTACCAGTACAACCGAACAGAACCCAATTACTCCCACAAAGTTAAAAATGAAGTTGGAAATTAAAAAAAAGGACTCATTAACCAAGAAAATCAACTTACCTTCATTAACCAAGAAAATCAACTTACCTTGTGTCCTTTGTTTGTCTTCTGTTCAGGTTTGCAGCTTGACATGTTTTTCTGTTGTTTAATCAAAGAAAACTATGTTATAATCAGGGTTCATACTCTTTCTCAGAAATGATGTCATAATTTATAAGAACCTACTGTAGCTTACCACAATCGAGATAAAGTTAAAAAAGCCCTCTTTGAACAGAGACAATGGCTATGAATTGGCCAAAATATATGACACTAATTTAACCCCCTCGAGAACCCCACAAGCCTAACATAACTCCTCTGATTAACATTATTAATTTGAAACTGATGAAGTATGGGAGAGCCGAACGAAATATTTCTCGATTTTTACCTATTTTATTACGCTCTGAGTACGAAATTTTTAGATTTTTTAAGTCTCTTGAAGTTCAGTGGTTAGTGCATGCGACTGGTTACAGAAGGTCATACATGTAGGCTTGATTCCTCTCAGGGACTCAGATTTTTTCTTTGTCCCACATTCGTAACATAATGAACATTTCATCTTTAACAAATTTCCAGAAACATGTTGTTGTTACTTACATTACAGAATTTTTGTTTGTTTGCCTCTCTCTGTTCTTTGAGATTTGCAAAACTTGTGAACTGGGCCATCTGTAAAGAAATAAACAACATCAAAACATCAGAATTTTTGTCACAAGACAGAAAGAAGATGGTGAACTTACAGAGATGATAAGGATGTCATACAATATTTTTTTAAAAAATGAACCCATTTTTAACTGATTTGCATTTTAATTGCAATAAATTTAACCAAGAAAGAGTTTGTTACTTAATAGTACCAGTGGGACCTTGGAGTTGGAATTAAAGGTTGTGAAGGGGGAAAGAATGATCTTCTTTCACTGACTTATTGCACTGACTCTAGGAAAAGCCTTCTATAATGGCACATTATGGATGGCAACTTTGCATTTGAGGTTTGTGGCATATCTTGAATGAATACTACTATAATCAATGTGTCTGCTTTTTATTTGATCACAAATTTAAAGTTGCTTGTATTGCCATGTTCTGATTCAAATTATAATTATAAATTCTGATTCAAAAAATTATCATGATTTTTTCACAATTTGGTCAACAAAGACACTTTTTAATTAAATGTTATTGGATGTACCGAAGATGAACAGGTGATGAAAAGAAACCTGTAGTTAGTGTGTCTGTCATCTATCAGTCGACTTGTTTGATAAAGTCAACTGGTTTGATTTATCCTTTTACTCCTGGGCGGAGTTGTTCGAAGGACGATTAGCGCTAATCCAGGGTTAATTACCATGACAACTAATATGTTCTGTTGACAGTTAATCTAGGATTAGTGCTAATCGACTTTGAACAACTTGGCCCTGGCTGTCAATTTTGAACTTTACCAATTTTGAACAAGTCTTAAAGGTTTTTTAAAATCAAAATAATGTTTATAAAAAACATGACTACATACCTCTTCTTCTGTGAATTGCTGCCTCTCTTCCTGCTCCTACAATTTACAACATAGTAAAATTTATCAACAGTAATGTCAACACAGTTACTTTCAAACAGCATTGATCAATACTCTACATTCTTCAAAAGGCACACTGTCAACCTGAAGGTTCATTGTTTGGGTCCTAGTCTCGGCTTTCATGTGGTTTCTTTACAAAAGAAACTTCAAGACTGCCGCAGAGTTAGCTAAGTTGGTCGGGCATTGGCCTGCTCAGTAGGAAGTCGGGGGTGCGATTCCTGGCAGAACCAACACTCAGGGTCTTTATACAATAACTGAGGACAAAGGTGCTACAGTTAGACCTTCATGTGGCTCAGATCACCACGTGGAAATGGCAGTCCTGTCTCCAGTAGGGGACGTAAAAACAGTGTCCTCTATAAGCACTTTCATGCTAAATACATTGATACTTAAAGGGACATGTCACATATTGTGTTTTCATGATTATGGTCAGGAGCTTGCTTTAAGATTACTTTATTATCTTGAAATTGGAAGAAACCATCCCCAAAGGGGAGAGAAGCAAAAAAATATGAACTAAACAGACAAAATAACAACCAGAAAGGTCAAAATTTCACAAGAGTGGCAAGTTTGATTTCTTGACCGTCTGTCAATAAACCAAATTTCATGAACTGTAATCCACTTCCATCCTTGCAATCCTGCACTTTATCTCCAAACTACTGCTTTTGTTTTGCTCTATATAATATGGTGGCATTTGGCGATAGAACATGGAAATAAGGGCTAGACTTTACAATACCCGGCCACTCTGAAGTCGCATTACTCATGCATCGTGGCCCGCGGTCCCACGGTGAATGAATAAGTTCAAATTTGTGATACCGCGGTCCGCGGTCCCACGGTATCGTGAATACCGCTTGATAAAAAGAACGCGGGTTTTGATAAGTCGAAAATATAATTTTTACATTTTTTGGCTATTTAAATTCGGAGTTTAGCGCTGATCTACAAGGGCTCTACATGGAAATGGTTAGCTTTCATTTATTGTTACGAGCACCATACACATCTTAAACTTTGTGGGTTAAGCGCTGATCTATAGTGATTAGGGCTAAGAACTGCCTCGAAATGGTTAGCTTTCATTTGTTGTTACGGTAACACCATACCAATCTTAACTCATTGCCTTCAGGTCTTTAAAATTTCAGACGAATTAGTCTGATGACGAAAAACACTCGCAAAAAATTGCGTTACTTCCGATTGCCTCCAAATTTGGTCCACAGGAAGTTAATAGATTTAGCTAATTATGTGCCTAGTTCCAACCCCCATCGTGTTTTGAGCTTCACGCAACGAATTTGTGTCAGACGGCTTCTGCAAAGAATGAAAGCTTGTATCGACGAATTTCAACCAAATACAAGTCAAGCAAATTATTTTGAAGGATTCTGGAGGATAATAAGCCAAACAAACGCGAAAATCGACGAAAGAAAACAGTAAGAATCTTTGCTTCAAATTCGCCGAGTAGGTGAGAGTAGGCCAGTCTGGCACACATTCTGTTGAAACGCAGTGAAATCCGTCCCGCTGAGCTTTTTGCCTTCAAAGCCTTGTTTATTTTGATGACTTCTATCAGTGAATTCATGTTTGCTTGTTTTTAACTCAATATTTCGCCGAGAAACTAAAAAATAAAGCGGCTTTTGAAAGTAAATATCGGGTCACGAGGTGACGCTCAAGTCTCAATTTTCACTATGCTAAAATTGGTAGTCGCTCTATATTTTCGACCGATATTCGGTCTTTTTTTGCTTAGATATTGAAGAAAAAAATTATTTCTACTGTATTACATAAAATAGACAACTTTCCTGGCAAAATTACACTCTTAACCGTGGACCGCGGTGGCAGGGAAAACTTATACATCATTATTATTCATCGACTGTGGCACCGCGGACCGCGGTGGCAGGGAAAACTTATACATCATTATTATTCATCGACTGTGGCACTGCGGACCGCGGTGGCAGGGAAAACTTATACATCATTATTATTCATCGACTGTGGCACCACGGACCGCGGTGGCAGGGAAACCTTATACATCATTATTATTCATCGACTGTGGCACCGTGGACCGCGGTGGCAGGGAAAACTTATACATCATTGACATCATTATTATTAATAGAAATATTTTTCTTCCACTGCGTGACCGCGGGCCATGTCGCGTAAGTAACGCTTACTGAGTGGCCGGGTATTGTAAAGTTGCTCCGAAATAAGCTAAGCGGAATTTTGCTATTTCAGCGGGACAGTGTCCATTAAGTGTATAGGTGAGTGTCAGTAAACTGTTGGTCAAGTCTCTGCGATGAACCAGCATATCATCCAAATGAAAGTAATGCTAAAAATCGTTGCTTAAATATCATACATAACTATTAATTAATTTTTAGTGATATACCTTTGCCAGGGAGGCCAGAAAGTCATCATCTTCATCACCATGACTAACAAGGAGACAACGTTGACAAAAGATTGCAGTCAAAATGTTACTAGTAATCTCTAATTTCCGTTTACTTGACATGTCTGTGCTAACAATATAACATACATATTTTGTTCAGTCAAATGATCTTATTGGAGACCGCTCATAAGTTAAGTAACTATCTCAGTCTCCTAGATAACCACCATTTCCAGCATAATTTTCGAGAGAACATTTATGAGAGGTTAGCCAATAGTTTTATAATCATGAACACTAACAGTAATATGTGACATACCTTCCACATTTGCTGCAGTTACATCGAACTACAATAAAAGTTAAAAAATACATTATTTCCAAAGCACAATGTGCATGGTAAATCATGTGTATTTAAGCTTTAAAATCAAGCTAAACATTATAGCATTATTGCATCCAAGAAAACATTGTCCTGACAATGCAATGTTTGATTAAAAAAAAAATAACAAAAAAGAAAACTTTTCTGAGCATTTATTGAACAAAAAATGTTGGTACCATATCTACAGATTTAGGCAAATTAGGTCATTACAAATTTTGGCATATACATGTATCTTTATAATTTCACACTTGCAAAATTGACTATTTCCAAGAAAAAAATATTTACAAGTTTGTCATGTGGTTTATTACCTCTAGCCATGATCTCTTCCCTGAACAAAAAGAAGAAAAACTGAAAGAAAACAAAAAAACAGGGTTAAGGCCTACCAACACCCTAGCCAAGTTTTTGCTACCAGGGAAAATTTTGTTGTGCCATCACTTTGCTGCACACTTGCAGATGGTCTAGTTGTTAGTGCATCAGACTTTCGGCGATTTCATGTTGTCTCTCTGGCCACCCAGGTGTATGAATCAGTCAGTACAAAATGCAGACTGCAGACTGGGTATACTGGCATTGCTCTTGGACAGTCCGCATTTTATACTCAATTTTGGTCTCAGTCTGCATTTTATACCCAGTCTGCAGTCTGCAGTCTGCATTTTATACCTAGTCTGAATTTTATACCCAGTCTGCAGTCTGCATTTTGTACTGACTGGTGTATAAATGGATACCGGCGACATAATGCTGGGGGATAACGTTGTGATGGACTAGCATCCCATCCAAGGGGGGAGTAGTAATACTCTCAGTCGCTTCATGCTAAACCGGGTTAGGCAATGGCAGTTGTGAGCCATTAGGCTTGTGAAGACTTTACCCTTATTTTTTAGACATGGTTGTAGCTGGTCGGAACTGAAAAGCTTTAAGACCAAATCAAGGATGATAACAAGACTCTTATAAATGTATGTAAATGTGGTTAATCACTGACTCCGCTTAAATCAGGTTTAGAACCCCATGAAATAACATAACTTACATCTCTCCAGAGATCCATATCATCATCATCATCATAATCGCCATCATCATCACTGTCTTCATCACCTAGCCAAACAAAAATACAAGGAGCACAAAGAGTGATTGTTTGACCCTAAGTTTTCATCTTGACAGTGACCAACAACTGATTTCTCTTCTCACAAGTATACTGTTAACCATATCCATGGAAGTGAATATGGACAATAGAGTGGTGAACATTGTGCATAACATTGCAACATGTGCATATTCCTGAAATAATGCTGGCTATTGCATGCAATAGTGTAAAAGCAGAATCCTTTCCTATTTATAAAGTGTTACACAAACTTTGATGCACTTTTTTGGGCATTTATCATACCAATGATGATCTGACAAAGCATTTAATCAAAGCATTACTTCAAAAGTACTGGAACCCTTACCCATTAATCTTCTGTATGCATGTCCCAGTTCTTGGAATTTTTGTGTTGATAAGGGATCATCTGGATTCTGTGGAAAATGTGAACAATGACCATCTGGAACATAGTTTATTTTGTTCATGTATTTTGACTGCCAAGAATATCATTCAACATTAACTATTTCATGTTTTAATTTGTGAGTGAAAGATGTCACAAGATAATAGTTTATACCAACAGAAAGAATGCCTCTTTAGCTTAACATAAGGAGTGTACTGCCACAGTATTGTGAGATAAGAATTTTATTACAGGGCTAACTATGTAGGTACCTTATCAGGGTGACACTTTAGAGCCTTCTGTCGGTAGGCACTCTTGATTTCATCTGAAACAAACAATAGTTGGCTTTCATTTCATTCATCCTGGATACAGATTGTTCCTTGGCATCACTATATTCTCCCATGAAGCAACAACTGATACAAGTGGTTCAGTGCAGACAAGGATGATAACTTAGTGTTGAGGCCCTATGTGTCACTTGGCAAGAAATAGATTGGTATTGTAAGTCAGGTCCCAGGAGGGTACTTGGGAATAATAGTGACGCTCCGGGAGAGGTGCAAAGTCCTTTTTGGGGTTTGAAATTTGCAATCTGAGGACTTTTTTGGGGTTAGAAATTTTGTGGTAACTGTTGGGCTAAAAGATTTTGGTGGACTTTTTGGGGGGTTGGCAAAAAGCATGAACCTTTTATGCAGAGAGAAAAGGGACTTGCTTGGGTTTCTTTCTGTTGTATCAGGTAGTACATTAGGTGTGGTGGTCAAGTACAGTAAGTGTCTTAGGCTCTTTTATCAGACTTATCCCTTGTAAATTAATTCTGGTCCCTCTGCATCATGTTGTTTACTGAAACAAGAAACTGTGCTTCATGTTTTTTCACTCCACCCTGGTATGTGGTATATACAGTCAACTCTCTCCAAGTGGACACCTTTGTAAGGTGGGCACCACACCAAGGTGGACATGGTTGGCCAATCTAGGCTGAATTTCACATGTTAGTCTGTAACTAAACTCTCTTTAAGGTGGACACCTCTCTAAGGTGGACATAAGTGGTTGGGTGGTCCTAGCCAAATTTTCATACACTGACACTTTTCTAGAAAAATTCTTGTTAAAAATATCTCTCGAGGACACTAAAACTGCCAATTTCTACAAATTTGACTAACTGCAACAGAAATGACAATGTAACTACAAACTGATTTTATCATTCAAGAACAGGCACTATTTATTGCCAAAGGCAATTTCACGCTCTAAGTTAATAAAAGCAATCCCGTTTCAGTTCTGATGTCACAGATTTCCAGTGTCAGGTTACATCAACTCTGTAGAAGGTAGACACCTCTGAGGCGGACAGCTTAGGAGGGTGTCTACCTTAGAGAGAGTTCACTCATGCTGGTGGTTCACTAGGCTAGCATTCCTTCCTCTGGACAGAAGCAACTCTCCCAACAGCTTCATGCTGAATGTATAGAAGTCAGAGATATTAAACTTGGCTTTTAAAGAATTCCCTTTTTCCAGGTACTGTTACCCTGAGGTAGTGTATCCGATCAATATATCAATCTTGATCGATCAAGAACCAAATAGAAACACTGTTTAGAATAAAGAGGCGTAACATCCCGGTGTAACATGAACAACCGTTTATCGTATGTTATACTTGCGTTTGTTAGCACTTGTGAATCATCATTTTTTTTCTAGCTTCCTAATGTTTATTCAGGTGACTTAAACCCGACGTGCATACAAAATGTGGAGGTCACTTGTGTTTTGAGAGTATCGGTACACACGAACGTTGCGGCGCCAACGTGAAACATGTGTTGTGAATTTCTGACATTTCTCCAGCAAGTAGCCTTCAAGTCAAATGATTTCGATGCTGTAAACCTTAATCTGACGGGAGCCTGACCTGACCGTTATTCAGCACTTAATGTGGCTACAAAATAAAATCGGCTACAAATGTTACGAGGAGTAGGAATATAAGCTTACATCGAATTAATGGCTACAGGAAATGGGCAGAGATCTTCATAAGATAACTTATGACGGCTCGTAGAGTTGGAAAGCGTAGAGTTTCATGTACTCGTCTCATACAATGGTTTACGGTATCTAGACACGTTTGTCAAGACAGAATGACCCGTTCTTTGAGATTTTCGTGAACTTGCTACTGAGGAAAGTTTAAAATAACTGAGCTCAACTAGCAAGCTTGCAAACGACAATCCGCCAACGCGAGAGAAGGTGCGAAAATCAAAATTGTTGTGAACATGAAGACCAAAAAAATCGGGGAATCTGCCACATTTCACAAAGAAAATACCTTCAGTCGCGCAATAATCCAAACCTAGGACCTCGTAACACTCTTCCAAAGTCTTTCCCATGGCGCAGGGGCGTGAAATGTCAAAACAGCAGGGATTTCTGTTCCTTCAGCAACACAAGCGCTTGTTGTTCTGTCTCGTTGTTGTATGTGAAGATTGCATGCAGCATATGGCGAGGATTCCCGCCGAAGTGTTGACCTCGACCTCATGTCAAATAATTCCAGCAGTGTGCCACAAGGTGAATACCACTCTGTGCCACAAGAAATACCACTCGCATCAAGGGGTTTGCTTGCTGGAGGTCTGAACTTAGCAGTAATTCCAATGTACAAGGCAATTATTATCGTAAAATATTGTATAATATAGAAGTTTTGATGTAAGGGACAAAATGTTCCTTTTATTGGAGTCGTATTGGAGTCCCACATTGCGGGGTGGGGCGGGGTGGGGGCCCGGGGGGAGGTCCTCTGTATTTTTTTGGGTGGGGGTGTGCCGCTGGAACTCTGAATACCAGACCATGTTAAGCTGATTTTGCAATCCTATACTAGATTAGACACCGAAAATCCCTTCCCTATCCCAGACTTGCTATTTTTAGAACCGTATCACCATTACAGTCAAATATACGCTAATTAAAACAATATCTTACAACGTCACATTTTCTTTCTTTTCCGAGTTTCAATTCCTATTCTAGACTTAATTCTTCATACCACTGTTCAGTTTCCCGGTAAATGATACCCTATTCCAGACCAAAACTCTCTGATTTCTATTCTCTATCCCAGACTAAACTGCTTGAAAGCCATAGCCTTCACAGCGGCACATACCCGCATAGCTTATATAAGAGAGTACCCGCCTCCCCCGGGAGGAGGGAGGGGGGGGGGGGGGGGGGGGTGGGGGCAACCTTGCGATGAACTACAATGGACTAGCATCCCATCCAGGGGAAGTAGTAATACTCTCAGTCGCTTCACGCTACATAAACTGGGTTAAACAACCCCGGCAGTTGTGAGCCATTAGGCTTGTGAAGACTTACCTTACTGCAACACATTATTCAATTTTGGTCTGTAGTGTCATGGAAATATGGGCGAGTGATCGCTTACTGGAGGTTAGTGAAAAGTGGCCGCTTTCGAGAGGTTCCGATTATAATGATTTGACTGGAAAAAAATTAGTATTTTGGAAAAGTGGTCGCTTAGGAGAGGTGGTCGTACATGGAGGTTAGACAGCTGTAATGTAAAATAAAAAACACAAATATTAAAACCCATTTAGCATTGCTGAAGTTTTATTTCTGTTGAAAAAATTTGTTGAAAACCAAAAAACATACAATAATTTGGTAGCATCGTTTTCATGGCCCGTTTACATGGAAGGAAAATAGACTAGGAGCATTACGCTCGGATAAACCGCCTTTAGGGCGCTCCTAGCGTGCGTGGCAGGCGTTTCCCATCCGAGAGCTTTTACACTGATATCGTCCTTTTAAAAATATGTATTCGCCTCTCATAGGCGTTTATATGTTAACACGCCAATTGTATTCAGTTTACTCAGATTCTGCCAAATTTCTATACCGTATCATAGTCCTGAAATATAAGCACCCGTGGCGCTTATTTTCAAATTTCTGTCTTCTTCTTTTTCATCATCAATAAATGGGCTTGAATTGTAGACGACTTGTATGGAGGTAAACGCAGAGCGACTTCAATCTTCTATTATATGTCATTATTTCTAATTTATCTTCATTGCAACCTCGTTCCCAAGATCTCTCTTCTTCCCACCTCCAGGAAAAAAATATGGGGAAGAAGAGAGACCCTGGGAACGAGGTTGTTCATTGGTGTGGGGCGCGGTTAACCGCGGTCAAACGAGAAAAATTTGCAAAAAGTTAAGTAAAGTACTTGAAAGTTAAGGTTACCAACAATCAGGCGCAAAGAGTTTTGGTCAGTTTTTAACGGAAAAAAAGCTCATTGTTTTAAGAAAAATTAAAAGATAGTAACGTCAACTAATTTTTTTATACATCCTTGCCCATATTTCCATTTAATATTAAATAAAATCCCACCAAATAAACGAAAAACGCCTCGGACGTTTGACCGCGGTGGAGGGGCGCATTGGGCGCAGGGATGAAAAATGATTGCGCATGCGCTTGAGAGTGCATTATTTGATCGATTTGTTCAACTCTTCAGGTGCCAATCGAAGCAACGCGCGTTTATTTTCAGTTACTTCTCTAAACCTTGGTGGGCGTCATTACTGATAGAGACAAGAACTTCGGAATGTTCTGGTTATTTTACTTTGCGAACGAGTCGTTTTAAAACTGCGAAAACAATTTTGCTTAAATTTGAACACCCTCTAATTTTTTTAGAAAAGTCTGTTTCTTTTCAAGGAGGGGGGGGGGGGGGTTAATAAAGAGATCGAGCTTTTCATTCAAATGCAGTTTTAAAAGCCAGAAAACGCCAAGCAAAACTGTATTTGAATAAAAAGCTCGATCTCTCAGTTTATTGCCGAAGAGTTAGTCAGAGCTATTTGCCAGGGAGTAATAATTTAAGTCTGAGGAAACTTTCTGTAGTAATTTAATGATAATATTTGAGACTCATGGAATGTTTTGACAGCTTATATTTCAAAGATGAAAAACACATGTTAAAAATGTTTGCGCGATTTATTGTGCTACACTGAGTAGATTATAGCGCATTTATTCGCTTGTTGCGGGTAGCCCCAAAATCGAAAGATATTTAGGAAAAACTGTTTTTCGCCATGTTTTGCTATGGGAACGCTGATTAGCATAAAAAGAGCATCGTCCAAAACTTTCATCCAAGCCTAACATCTGGTATCAAATTCAGATTCATTGAGCTAAAGTAAGATTATGTATAAGCACATTCAAAAAAGGAAGTGTGAGCCAAAAGAAAACTATGCGTGACAACCTTCCAATGCAAGCTGCATGAAGAATGTTGCACCGTGTTACACTGCTCCAGTTCGTGCAGCAGCAACGATCTTGCAGCACTGAGTCTAAAAAAATTACAGCGTGTAACACCGCCTTAAAATAGTACAATGACTGTTTTCTAACAAAAGTAACAATTTTTATTGATAATAATAAAATAATAATAAAATCAATTTATATTGCGCGTGTTACATTTCAAGTATGCTCACACGCGCATTACATTTTTTTTGTTTAACTAACTTTAGGGCCTGTTTACATGGAGGGAGGGTGACCCGGGTACCAGGGTCACCCTCCTAGCCGGGCTACCCTGGGAGGGCCAACTTTTCATACATTTCTTTACAAAGCACAGTGAAGTGTTTACATGATAGACAGGGTCACCCGCCTACCCGGGTCACCCTGTCTGCTTGCCAGGGTCACCATCCTAGGCGGGCTATCTTTTCTGCATGTAAACGGTCACCCCAGGGTCACCCTCCTAGACGGGCTATCTTTTCCACATGTAAACGGTCACCCAGGGTCACCCTCCTAGGCGGGCTATATCAGCCGTGCAGTTTATCGTGTGTTTAGTCATTTGTTTTGGCTGATTAGGTCTCATGTAGATCCTATGTATGTTGTTAGCAGCATTATCGTTTGCGGTCCTTTGCAGTTTTCACTTTTATTTCTGTTGACTTGAAAACCCGCGAACATGATGGCGGCGCCATTCAAGCATGGCGAATATTTTCGTCGTGTTTATTTGTCAAAAACTTCTGGCTGTCGGAGAAGATCATAGTAAATCGTCTGATAATTTCGTTGCATTAACAACAAGCAAGCCGTTAAACCAAGGAAAATGCAAGAGCAAGCGGAACAAGCGATAAAAACATGTTTGTTATGTAGTGCTTAATAGAGCGCGCCGTTGCAATAACTAAAGTCCGCTAAAGCATGAGCCCGCCAAAACAAGAGCCCGCCAAATTAAGATAGCTCGCCTATGTGATAGCCCGCCCTTATAACCCGCCCATGTAAAGGCGGGCTATGTTTTAGCCCGGCTGAGAGGGTGACCCTGGTACCCGGGTCACCCTCCCTTCATGTAAACAGGCCCTAAAAATCTATATTGACAAGATAAAATTTTTCAAGGTAAAAGTTACAAGATTAAAATTAACAAATTAAAAATTTTAAAATCTTAAAATCATCAACAAATTACTATCCAATAAACGTAGCCTGACTGTAGCTGGCGTTTTTTGGTTGGCGCGCGCGATAAGCCGTGAGTTTGCGAGCGGTGAACAAACTTCGCAAATTATCGCGCACGCCAACGAAAAAACCGCCAGCTACGCATGCTACAATAAACGAAAAGTAGTTAATAAAAAATAAATTATTAAAAGGTAGCCTAAAAAGGGGCGTCTTTAATGCTACTTTAAACGCTAAAATGCTTGTGATAGAGTAAATGTATGTTGGCAGATTTTTCCACATTTTTGGCATGGCCAACTGAAATGCTCTATCGCCAAGATTAGGATAGGATTTGCCACTAGGTGGCAAGAGTGTTGGAGCATTACTAACTTAATTACTTGCGCTGTACACTAGCTGTTATATCGTGCTTTTATACGTTTTACTTGCTGTTACATAGACAGCCTCTATGAATAATTTTATGAGCAATTGCGTGTTCTGATTGGATCCCTACTAAAAAAATATCAGTGGGTATAACTCACCATGCAATGGGAACGAAACTTTTGTGAGCCTGGTTTTACTGGAACAGTTGCAAAACCATCCTCTCAAACTGACCAATAAGCTTGTTTTTGACAGGCTCCTTTTAACCCAATATCCCCTATAATGAGCCTGTTCACAGGCTAGTTTTTGGCCGTCACACGTCCAGTATGTTATAAGCTCTAAGGACATAAATGTTTTTTTTTTTTACCGTTTAAAATGTAAAAACGAGTACAAATCTCTCTAACTTATTATGCCATGTTTTACTTAGTTATGCCCAGTTGTCATGCGCACTGGTTGACAGAGACCCTTTAAATAGGCCATTTCCGAGTTGCCTTTAGCCTCTCTATCAAAGCGAGGCTAAATGCGAAACCCTTTATATGAAAATGAGTTTTGATTCACATGGAAATAAAACTTATTTGCATGTGAATGAAAACTCATTTTCATATGAAAGGTTTCGCACCTAGCCTCGCTTTGATAGAGAGGCTAAAGGCAACTCGGAAATGGCCTATTCACCCCTCCTGAAACTTCACTGAGCACTAGCTCTTACATGTAACGCTGACATTTCCGGGATCATTTGGGTAACCATAAATATGAGCTTATTGGTTAATCATGGTTGCCTTTGGAAACCATCAACCTATCATATTTAACTAACGCTGGCTTAATCTCGTACCCAGATCTCACTCGTGCTTGTACTGAACTGACCGTGGGAGATCTGGGTACGAGATTAATGCTGGCTATACAAACGATCCCAGAAAGCTTAGTGTCGAAAGCTCGTGCGTAATCTCCCTAAAGTTTCTGTAGTGACAAATTCGCGATTTAGCACCCTTTTAATAAAGTTATTTTTAGATTTTCATGTAACTCTATGCAACTTGCAACAACTTTATGTCAAAACTTTAACTTTGCTGCGAGACAAAAAAGCTATTACCTCTAAATCGGTGTCAATATGTAAAAAAGTTCCTTAACCCGGGTTCCAATACCGCCGAACTGAACCACTCTACATCGATATTATTTATTGGAAAATCTCAATTCTAACCAGCATTGTATCATTCTTAACGTACTGGGGGCCACAGACCTGATCAATCGGTGCAAACTTTTTAAAACCACGTCCGATGCGGCAGCAGGTGGCGGAAGGCATTTGAAAAGCCAGCAGATTTGGAGAAGCCATCACAGATTCACTGACATCGTTGCGATTTCTGGCACGACTCTGTTCCAAGATGGAAAGAGTGATGGCTCCTGTGAATGGCCAAGGCAGCCGGTGATCATATTCACCCTGTAACATGTGAACGAACACAGCCACATGGCTTCCCACACCAGTATCCACTCCATTAAGGTGCAGCCTTACACAGAACTTGTATCCATCTTGGTTCTTGGTGTATATAGCAGGGCTGTACAAGGCTGTAACCACTCCATTGATGGCCTCCTGGCGACACTGATGAAAATTCCTTATTTTCCAAATTAAGGTTCCGTTGCAGAGGCGACCCTCAATATCGTCTGAATGGTCATCCCTAGGGTTCATTAAAACTGTTTAACAAATGGACATTGCAACGCTAACACAGCCTGGTGTAAACACAAGGGAACGAGTGAAAGAATCATAAAGTTGATGAAACTCCAGAGCAACAGGCAAGGGTAAGCATATCTTAAAACTAACTATTCAAACTAGCCAAAATATTCCACGGAATCGAAGCTGATTAAGCGCTGGAATGTGACAAACTGCACGGAACTCTCACCAATTAATATATTCAAGACTATAAATGTAAACAGTCCCATGTTGTGGGCCTGTTTTGAGGTAAAACCCACGGCCACTCGTTCGAAGCGTGTTCTCAAGAGAAATAGGGAGAGGGAGTCTGGGTTGGGTGAGGGTGCATGACGCGCCCATCCATCCACCCACCCACCCATCCCCTTGTGTGATATCCTTCCTGGCCTTTGCTCCAGATCCACCTCATTGCTTATACACAGAAAAATGGGTCCTATTTTTCTCCAATATTAATCAGCGATCCGTGGAACCAACCTTGTCCCCAGGACCTATTCCACTTTTTCATATTCAAGATGGCGCCATTTTGAATTTAAAAAAGCGGAGAAGGCCCTGGGGTCGAGGTTGCCGTGGAACAAAGGCCAGTTTGGATATTCTACTAGACGAAATTGCCAATCTCCATCAAAATGTAATGACCTCGTGCAAGGCCAGAGGGAGGGCTACAACCCAGGGAACTCATCAACGCCATAACTGAGGGTATTTAAACCCCCCTACTTCGACAGTTTCCTTAAAACCTAGCTAGACTAGTGTGATACGCCCTGTAATTCCACCACCCACGTATCTATTTCTTTGTCGATCTTGGTGAAGAGTGGTTTTACCAAACGTGCATAATAATTGCACAACAATTTTGCTATAATAAAAGTGGTTGAAATTTGGAAATTAATATTTACATTTAATGTGGCTGCCTGCATAGCTGTGTAAATCAAGTCTCCAGAGGGAACAAAACTCATGATACTTGCCTGTTAAAGCGGTCACACATCAACTGTAGCTCCTTTCGATCACAGCTGTGATCCACGACCTGGCTTCTGTCAGCATTGCGCTGCTGATCATTTTCGGGCAGTACTTGTCTGTCTGACCGCTGCTCTTCAAAATGGTTCCCTGTCTCCTGAACAGGCAAGCCGCCATTGGCTCTCTCGCTGTCTTCCCCAGTAGGATGAACGTTCCATCTATTATCCAGCTCCCGGTCTCCCTGGACGAAAAAGGAATCGACAGATGAACCAATGAAAACGACATGTAGGCTCTTAGATTCATTAACAGACTAGTGGACATAAAAGGACTGATTGTCACACAGAGTACAGCCAGCCAGAAATATCCAGTACTTTGTGCGAGAATATGTTTTGCTGCATCGTATCAGCTTTCTTTTATAATTAGTCTTGGTTTTTTGCATGTTAATTTCTTTATTACGTTTTTAGATTGAATAGATTTTTACCATAAGAACTTAATGTAGTTAAGCGGCGGAACAATTTCTTGTCATTTATCCAGTCTTTAATTGTCACCGATACACTGCTGTAGTCCCTATCTGAATTGGAGAATGTGCAAGCTTGTTACCTTTGCAAGCAGCATCAGGCCCGTAGCAAGGCTAAAATAACTGGGGGCTGAGCAAATTGGCCAAGCAAAGCTACCCCCAGTCAAAAAATAGACATTAGGGAGCTTAAGCAACGACGACGGCGACGAGAACGTCAAAAAAGCAATATGTTTAGTAAGCAAAACAACAACTCTGTATTTTGGTACATTTCTTTGCCGTCCCTGTACAACTATGATGTGAAATTTTCCAATTTCACGTATTATGGAGGGAGTTAACACACGACAACAAATTTTTCCTTGCCTTTTTAAACTTGGAACTAGTCCTTAAGAACCCGACTGCAGGAGTCGGAATAGGCAAGCCGCAAGCGAGTTAGCGAGTTGGAATAATCGCGCCGCGGATGAAGTTTGAAAGAAAGCGAATACTTTATAAATGATGTTTTCGCTACCGTCACTGTCGTGTTATCTTAAACTCCCTATTAACAATTAGGTCATAAGGCGTACAAAGATTCATGTCAGATAGATACTAGCCTGCGCGCAGACGTATCCGATTTCCTTGCTTCCCGCGGAAAACGGACGCAAGGAAATCGGATACGTCTGCGCGCACCAGTTTCGCGGAAAATAACACCCTATTCTATACCAAAAATCGGTTGTTAGTAAAACGGGTAACGGCGTAACGGCGTAACGAGAATCGGCGTAACGAGGTTTTTTTTTTCATTTTATTTTTCATTTTTTTCTCATTTCATTTTTAACCCATGAATACGCGAAGCGTAATGAACGGGTTATTGGAGACGATGGCAAATTCACTCACTCACTCACTCACTCGCTCGCTCGCTCAATCCATCACTTGACCTCTGTAAACTTCCTTCATAATTCCACTGACCAGTGCGTAAGACTTTCGTGGGAAAAGAATTGTTGATCGCCGAATAAGGGGACAATTTGAAAGCCCTGCTCTGATGTTTTGTATTTGGTGTCCTTTAATGGAACATTAAAACAGATCTGCAGACTTTTAAATAGAGACACGCAATTCTACGGCATGTCGACGTTTAAGTAATAAAATGTTCCCATTGGATTACCAAGTTACTTCGTAGTTCAGTGGCATGGTTCATGGATCTGCACGTGAAAGGCCCGGAGTTCAAATCTTTTCTTTTCTTTTCTTTTTTTTTTCGGACTGGACATTATAAAAGTGATGTACTATTTTTTTTTCTTTTTTTTTTTGCATTCGGCAAAAGTCCTTGCGTTCGCAATATTGCGTTGCACGTTAGCATTTCTTATTCACGGATTGGCTCACAGGAGCCTTTGATTTGATTTCATTTATGGAATAAACAGAAGTGATCAAGGATTTAATTAGGGCAAAAAAAATCGTATTTGGCGCGATTTGTTTCTTTTTTTTTTTGCGCCTTTTGGCAGGCGCCATTTGTAAAAAGTAAAATTTGCATATAGAGCCGACCATGGATGTGCTCGTAATTCTCATTTTGCCCAGTCTTTAAGCTACGCGGGCTAACTTGTGATCTCTTTAGCGTCAACTTGACAAAATATGTCATCGCTTAAAGACTGAGCAAAATGAGAATTACGAGTACAGTACATCACTTTTATAATGTCCAGTCCGAAAAAAAAAAAAAAAAGAGAGAGAAAAAGAAATTTGGGTCCTGAAAGAGATTCGAACTCCGGGCCTTCCGCGCGCAGATCCATGAAGCATGCCATTGAGCTACGAAGTAACTTGCTAAGTAAAGATATGTGGTAGAATTGCGTGTCTCTATTAAAAGTCTGCAGATCGGTTTTAATGTTCCATTAAAGGACACCAAATACGAAACATCAGAGCAGGGCTTTCAAATTGTCCCCTTATTCGGCGATCAACTATTCCTTTCCCACGAAAGTCTTACGCACTGGAATTATGAAGGAAGTTTACAGAGGTCAAGTGATGGATTGAGTGAGCGAGTGAGCAAGTGAGTGAGTGAATTTGCCATCATCTCCAATAACCCGTTCATTACGCTTCGCGTATTCACGGGATAAAAATGAAATGAGAAAAAAATTAAAAATAAAATGAAAAAAAAAACCTCGTTACGCCGTTACGAGCACCCCTGCCCCTCCCCCTGCTAAGAGCCTGGGCATGATGTTCGCTCGGTGCGATTAGCTCGCCCGCTTCATCAAGAAGGGTCAGAAACGGCTGATATTATACTCTAGTAGTAGTAGTAGTAGTAGATCTTTATTTAAACTCGGTTCTAAACTTCTGATTGCTAACTTACCTCTGAAGTATTCTCACGACCAGCGGGTCGGCTGCAGTTGTTCCCCCTATAATCGAAAATTTACAAAAAGTTTGTTAACTGCACAGTTCTCGTATTGAGAAATATGTGTTCCTATGGTCTGATGATGACTCGGCAGAGTTAAGATCAGTTATACAGTAGCCTGTTCTTGGCTCTTACAAAGTAGGAACACGACGAAAACGCAAAAACAGCCTTCACGCATTTACATCACTACTCTCAAAGCCTGCTTGTAACAGGCTAAACACTAAAGCAAATAGAACTTTACTTAGCTCTTTGCAGCTCCTGATGAAGGTTAGTTTTGCCTAACGCTTAATATTAGGCAATAAAATACCCTTTATAGCTGTCCGATCAGCCTTGCATTTAGTTTTTAAGTTTTATTCAATACTGCTGATCCTGATCTACATCATGATACGGCTTCACCTCGCCGTGCTGTTTGTCCAAGTGGTCCTTGCTTTAATTGAGAGTTGCCTGTTTTGTATTACTGACTAGAGAAAGAATTTTAAAGGGGGCTGGATACGAGTCACGGAGCCGAGAGTAAACAGTGTTCAAACAAAAAAAAGTCAACGGCGCTTTCGAATTGATTTTTAACTTCTAGGACAAGGCGTTTACGTGCAAGTAAACTAAATTACAAGAAACGCAGTGACAAAAATAAATGGGAGGAGACAAAGCTAACTACAGAAGCACATGGTTAGGTTTCGTGATTTAATTTATACAATACACTTTTACGTAATGTAATTTATCCCCCCGGGGGGGGGGGGGGACTCCGATATGAAAATGACGGGGGTGCTTGTCGTACCTTTTAGGCGTCACAATTTGTAGATTGGTACCGCTTAGGGTGCTAAAATCTAAAATGAACATAGTTAGAGTTATCGCGGTATCTTTTAGGGTATCGAGCTGAAAAATACAGAATATGTCTTGTGTTGTATAAAATTGGTTCCTCTTTAAAATATATTTAGCTACGCCCATCAAACAAGATTCTGGTACCTGTTAGGGTGTTTTCGAAATTTTTCGACGAGCACCCCTGTCATTTTTATGAGGGTGTCCCCTCCCCCCTGGAATTTATCAACAACAGTTCAACCTCCCGTAAACGACTGCCCAAAATAAAAAACCCCAAAGCGAGTCGGTTCCAGGAGGTGGTCGTTTACGAGAGGAACGTGGCGCGTATTCAGTGATCATTTTATTTTGCTCAGCGTGGATCGCGAAAGTGTTTTTTTTCCTCTTAAAATGAAACAATTTGTTGTTTGTAAAAATGTTTGTTGAATCAATAGATAATATATAGAACCACTGAAGAAATACACTGCCTTTTTGGTCGTTTCAGAGTTGTCTTTGGATCGAGAACCCAGTCAAATGCAACGCATGCGCAGTTGACCAAAAAATTGTGACTGGATGTTTTAGCGACTTTCCTCGGAAACGTGCTGATTTCTACGGAACCACTCATTAGAATTTCACGAAATTTGGCACAATAATAGTTCCGAATATGCCGAACTCAACTGCCACCAAAAATTTGAAATCTAACAGAGGAGATTTTTACAAAACGCAAACATATTAAACAACAAATTACGGAAGATCCCTCTGTCAAAATTACATGAGACTAGTGTTAACATGCGAATATTTTTACAAGTTTACTAGAGACAAATGATGGACAAAATCTAATGACTAGATTTTCTGAAAATAAACGAAACCAAATATTGCAGGCTGATTTCCAATCCACCGTGCAACACCCTTAAAGTTCAACAAAAATATCAAAATATAAAGCTTGTTGCTTAATCTTATGCCTCGCCAATTTTGGGCGCCCAATCGTAAGTGGTTTTAAAATGACAATGAATGATGCATAGGTACAGTAAAACTATATTCAGCCACCTTAACTTTGAATGACATGAACCTGTAGTAATTAAATTTCAATGTATAAAGGACGTATCAGTACAAAATATTGTATCATGCAGATGTTTTCATGCAACGCACAAAATTTTCGTTTTGTTGTCGTTATTTATTTTAGTCCAAAAAGCGCATGTTGTGCAGTCTAGCAAAATAGTAGCCTGCGTGGCAGGTGTAAACGGGGAGAGGGGAGGGGCGCGAAAAAGGAGAGGGGAGGGGGGGAAGGAACGTCCTTTCTCATTCTCCCCAGTTCCCTTCTCCCCTATGCAGGCTAGAAAAATAGGGGACTGTAAACAGTCTCTGTAACATTTATTCCATGCAAGTTGACTTCTCTAGTTTACCAATTGATATCAATAATAAACGTTTTGACACCTTATTTCTTCCTATCTTATTATATTGTTCTGAAATATGGGGTATCTATGATAATAATGATTATAAATCCTGGGAAAAAGACATTATTTTCTAAACTGCGTACCGAAAATAACTTATTTATGCTCTAAACTCTGTAATAAACATCACACACTAGCAAATACACAATAATGAATTTATTGTTGTATTGGAGGAATAGGTCGAGCGGTGCCAAAATACAAACCGCCACACGCCCTCTACAGGACACAAGAAATAGTAAAATGCAAAAAGAAACTTAACTCGCTGTAACAAAGACTGGATAAGTTACACGCCAATATGCAATGGAACAAAAAGACGCGACTCGACTTTATCGCGAACGTAGCCATCTTTAGCTGAATCGGACTTCCACCTCCCATGTACTTTAAAAAGCCGATCGGGGACATCCAGATTAGCCGCGGAAGTAGCTCCTCCGGACCTAAAACTATGATTACTAAACTTATGGGGGTCTAAACCGATGGTTTTCAGCTTCTCCTTCAGAATTTCTCCCGCTCTGCTGGCAGTGAGGGGCTTGGAAGACAAAACATTGCTCTTCAATTTCTTGTCGTACCGTAAGCATCTGAAAACGAAATCCTGGGAAAACGAAGGAATCCTGGCAGCTTCTAAGTACTTGATAAGATATGAATAAGGACAAGTAACATTCCCAGTCTTAGCAATATAGACCGAGGAACCCTCTCTATACTTATCAGTCTTGGTGACTTCTACAAAAATCTTATGATAACGATCTTCAGTTACAATGTTAGATCTCCTAATGCTTAAAAGTTCGGAAATGCGGAAAAATCCAGCATAAGCGAGTAAACACATACAGACAAACCTGATATCAAGTAAATTACTACTTTCCCCATATTGCCGGAAAATTAAGCCAAGGATCTCCGGTGTGATGGGCTCTGCCTTCCTAACAGGTTTACGAGGAACACGACGGGAAGCCTCAACAATAGACTTGACAACGAACGTGTCACATGGATTACGATTTTCGAAACCTGCTAACTTATGCACCCAGTTAATAGCGTAGAAGACACTTTGAATGGTAGAGCTACCTACTGAACTTTCAAGTAAATGATGCAGATACAACGAAACTGTGACTGAAGTAGCTGGGAGAAAAGAAAACTCCCCGGTACTACGCAAGCACCACGCCTTAAATTTACAAAATGATCTACAATAATTAATAACTGTGTTATCAGCTCGAGAATTAAAGACGGAGAGCCAAAGCTTCTCACACAGTGGAACGCCAAACGTCCGGCTGGCAGCTGCTCTAACATCTGAAGCAAAAATAGGAAAAATAAAAAATGTAAAACCCAGCCAAAAAACAAGATATTAAACAGAGAATATTAAAAACATATAGCAAAACAGAAAATAACATTTGGTCCAAGTGGTCCCAAAAGGAGCAAAAAACATTGCCAACGACGGGCCCAAGTGGTCCCTGGATAATGGAAAAAACCAAGTGGTCCACCGAAAACGGGGGTGCATCCCACAATACTTGGAAACCATGTGGTATGAGCGTAGCAAAGTCCACAAGGCCTCTCTAAGAAAACCTCAAGAACAGAACCCCTGAACGGAAATTATGTGATCCAAAAAGGGCATTTTTATAATTACCCAAAACGAAAACATCAGTACCCATGGGGATCTCGAAAAAATCACAGAAAATGGGAGACATGCCCTCATCTGTAAAAATCAGTGGCCAAAATGGAGCGGAAGGCCAATGTGGAACAACAAGAGTAGCACGACCGCCAAAGGCAACAATGTGATTGATGACCCTAGGAATGAGAAAAATAGGTGGAACGAGCCAATTTATTCTCTCCCGCCCAAGAAACAGAAAAGGCATCAACCGCCTCTGTTCCAGGGCACCAAAACCTGCTGTTGAAACGGGGTAACTGAGTATTTTCATGATTCGCAAAACGGTCAACAGAGTGAGGACCCCATTTCTCCTCAGCCAAAAGGAAATAGTCCCTCTTGACCCGCCAATCATCATAATCCACAACTCTACTAAAAAAATCAGCTCTGTCATTAGCCGATCTCGGGATCCATTCAACTTCCAATGTGACGCAATTGAGCAAGCACATACTAAAAATGCGCAAAGCTAAATGTTGCAAATCTTCCTTCATGCTTCCCACTTCAACAATTCTAGAGACGCTCTGATTATCCGTATACCACTTAATAGTGTGCCCTTTGACTAAGGGCAAAAAAGATTCCAGGCCGAGGGAAATGGCCTTTAGTTCCCTGTAGGAGGAGCTCTTCTGAGCCTCCTCGACACTCCACATCTTGTGAGAGATGGTGTTATGAAATTCTAAAATATAACTGGCACAACCCATAGAACTCGCATCTGAATAACATACACGGTATAATGAGACTTAACAGACAACAGGCGCCTACAGTTAAGGAAAGGGATATTCTCCAAAAACAAAGTTCGTTCAGAGTCGAACCCGACAGGGAAAATTTGCCATCCCACGTAGGACTTCACAAAATATCAAAATGGGAATACCTTGTCATGATACGAGTAATATTACCAAAGACAAAACCCATAGAGATAATCTTTCCAACAAACTGGGCCAATTTCCTAGCAGTACTAAAAGGATACTGCGAACGAATTGAATCAATCCCCAGAACAACACTGAGAATTCTGTCTGATGGGATGGAGATAGTATGAATGGATAAATCAATACAGTAACCCAACCACACTAAACAAGAAGTTGGCTGCCAAATAGATTTACTGTCATTGGGAAGGAAACCAGAGAGCTGAAGCGAAATCCTAACAAATGTTGAAGCAGCTTCACAGCGAGCGAAATCGCGGGCAGAACCGAGCCCATCATCAAGGTAAACTGTTATTCTTATAGCATGACTTCTCCAATACCTGACAAGAACACGAACAACCTTAGTAAAAATATATGGAGCCGAAGATAACCCAAAAGGGAGAACTGTAAACACAAAAAACCTCCTTGCCCCATTCACATCCCAAGAAAACCCTAGAAATGTTTGATGCTCTTGTAAAATATCAATATGGTGATAGCCAGATTTAAGGTCGAATTTAAACATAAAATGATCAAAGGGAAGATAAACACAGGCGTTTCTGATGTCCTCAAACTTAAATTTCTCCTTCCAGATGTGTTTGTTAACATGTCTGAGGTCCAGAATTAACCTCTTTTTACCGCAACTCTGTATGGAAACAGACAAAGGATTCACAACATGAGGAGGGCTAGACACCTGAACAACTGAGCCTGACAAAAGAAGCTCCTGAATTGCCTCTAAAACAAAATCAGAGTGCGCGAGGGCTGAATGGTTATTATCAAAAAATGCATACTGGGGAACTGTTATAAAAGGAATGGTATACCCCTTGTCAATAACCTGGAGAATGAAATCATTTGCGCCTAGAGTATGAAACCAAAAACCAAAATGAGCTCTAAGCCTACCCTTGACTGCTTGAATACTATTGGGTGAATTCTCAAATTCATAACACTCTTCAATAACTAATGCGCCGATCAATTCGAAACATCAACATCCCCCCCGGGCAAGCCCCGGGTATTTGAACATTTTCTGTGCCCGGGGAGTCGGGAATTTGATGTGAAAGGCCATCCCAGGGGTGGGGAATTTGACTTTGCCTGGGTGGGGTGGGGAATTTGAACCGGAAGTGTTCAAAATTTTTTTTGGCCGGCGCCTATCAAACACATGCAGTAGCAGTTCAGATTCAACATGGAGCAATTTAAAGGGGAAAATATCGTTTTTGTTAGTGAATGGCTAGTAAAATGGGCTGACAAAGCTTTGCAGTGTTTTTGAAGGTTTGTATGAAAAGTTAAATTCAACTGCCATTCAACGCGTTTTAGATTTCGAAGTCAAAATGGCTGACTGCATTGCCAGTCCTGTGCCAGTCTATTAAATGTACGCAGATTTTAAACGGCCATTGATTGAAAGAAAAAAACACTGCAAAATGAACTCTCTCAAACAGAAAATTCTTTAAGGAAACATTTGTCAGTTGATATAAAACGCGTTTAGAATAATAAATTTTCATCTCGTGGAAATTAACGCTTCCAAAAATGAATCAACCGCGTTGCTAAATATTTTTGCAATATTTGTTGATCACACGAGAAATTACTCAAATAAAAAAATATCGAAAAGTAAATCCCCAAGACCGTGAACCACAGGTATGCCACAGGAGTGCCGTGAAATATCAGTTGCAAAGTATACGCGGTTCAGTTGAGTATATTCTCGAGGAAAACAATAGCTAAAATAAATCAGAAAAAGTGAATGCAAAGTGTATTTTTTAATCTCACATTTTATCGTTAGGAGGGGCATTTGACAGTCAAATCCAGTGCTAGGGTGGGGTATTTGAATGCAATTTTGGCCCAACGGGGCGGGAATTTGAACAAGTCGATCTTCAAAAGTTCAAATGCCCGGGGCATTGCCCGGGGGGGGATGTTGATGTTTCGAATTGATCGGCGCATAAACCGTCGTCTAAAATACCTTCAATAGTATCGTTCACCACATTATGGTCAGATATGGCATCACTGCTGCCCAGAAGAGCCGCTCTCTTTGTTTGGGAAACTTTGGCGCTGTTTGTAGGTTGATTCGGCGCCGGCTGTGAAGTAAGCGTTGGGGCAGTTGGCACGCCAATGGCCGGTCTTGCCGCAGGAGAAACAAGGGTGCTTACCATTAAGCCAAGAAAACCGGTATTTTCGGTTGGAAAGCAAATGGTACGGTTGATTTTCCGAGAATTCCGGTTGGAACAAGTGGACAACCTTCAGAGGTTGTCCCGCGATTCCGGTTGGGACGATTCGACTGGAATTTTCCTTATCATTTGAATTTAGAAAAAATTCAAATCGCTAAATCGAGTTAACGGTCTGGGTACCAGGACGGAGAAATGGAAAATTTAAATGGTAAGTGCAATCTCGTCGGTTGGTCAGTAAATTTGGAAAATCGCTTACCATTATGTAACGGTCATCCCAACCGGTTTTTTCCTACAAATGGTAAGCACCCCAGATGTCATAACGGGATTTACCGAAGGCGCCCTTTGACGTTTGAGGACGAAAATTGTTGAAATTCCTTGGAGTAATAGAGGCAACAGTAGAAGAAAAACCAGCTGACGGACCCGGACGCTGAACAACCTGTAGAAATGGAAGAAAAGACTGAAAACTAAGTGACGGTTGATTAAAGGCACTGAGATGACCTAAAGTGAGACCACAGAACGTGGTGAAAACTATTTATACAAACCCAAACAATAGGCGTGATAAACACGCCAAAATGCGATACGCATTATAGCATAATCTCCATTACGACGCATAAATTCCAACGCAACGAGCAAAAATACATTAATTGAAAGGACGCACGTGTATTTTTGTAAAATGTATTTGGGTGTAAACAAAATATCCCCAAATGCAGCATCCAGAAACGAACTTGGTAGATTACCTTTAAAATCCCACATCGAACTTAATATTCTTAAATTTTGGATACATCTAGAAAATCAATCAGATGATAGCATCGCAAAGCTCTGTTTAAACATCTCTAAAGAAATGGCAGATTCTTTACAAACAGGTTTAATAAATAAGGTAAACTATCTTTGTACAAAACACAACATTGATATTTCTAATTTAGACTTTGATAACCCTTCCAATATACTTTCACAAGCAAAACAGAATATTAAGACCAGTCTCGTGAATCACCAAATCAACCTATTAAATTCAAATAAAAAACTCAAATTTTATACAATTTTCAAAAATGATACCAAACATTCTGTTTTCCTTAATTATATAAAAAATCAAAAACACAAGAAGGCTGTTACTAAATTTAAGATAGGGAACCACAAATTGAGAATAGAAACTGGAAGATATTCAATACCAAAAACTCCAGAAAATTTAAGGATATGCACTCACTGCAATTCAGATTCTGTTGAAAATGAAATACATTTCCTTTTTCATTTTGTCTTATACGCTAATCTCAGAAGTACCTTCTATGATGAAATAGATAAAAGAAATAGACACTTCAAAAACTTAGATAATACATGCAAAAGTATGTTTCTGTTTAACAGTGTAGATCCTTTTATTTGTAGAGCAACGGCTGCTTTTATATTTAATGCAATGAATAAGAGAAATGAAGATATGTTTTAAAACTACACATAAGAAATAATTCCATATTATATACACAATACTGTTATTTCCTCTATTTATTTTATTTGTAATTAACCCTGATACAGTAATGTACAATGAACTTCTTTTTGTAATTTTTATTATCTGGTAATACCATGTATAGAAATGGGAATACCTGAATAAATTGTTGTTGTTGTTGTTGCAATAAATAGTTGCCTAAGGAGCGGCGTGGTCTACGGATAGGCGGATTTTGAAATTAATTTTGCATGAAAAAACGTGGATTTCGGAGTTCTCCCGTTTTTGGTCCCAGACTTTAGCTTTTGCTTTTTATATACTAGCTTAGCCTGCGAGCAAGCTCTCGGGCTCGGTTTTGGGGGAGGGGGAGGGGGTGGGGGAGGGAAAGGAACGAGATCTCTCGCCCTCCGCTCCCCAAACCCGAAACCCCGAACCCGAGCCCGAGAGCTTGCTCGCAGGCTATATTTTGGATCCTTTACAGACCTGTTGTACTTTTGCTTTCGTCACAGTCGAGATCACTTGCAGTCAACCTGTGCTTTTGCTTAAATATTTCGTTAACGTTCACTCACAACGCGTGCAAATTCGTCGCTTCGTTCCTGCAAGCCGAATCCCTCGATCCGAAAACAACATTATATATACTCAAGTCCGAATCCAAAAATTATTTGTGAACTTTTGAGATACAATAAAAATGTCCTGACTTGAATCCTTGGAAACGCCGTGTATGGGGTTATTTCTTTTTTTTAAAAAAAAAGATCTTCTCGAGTTTTCTCACACCTTTTATCCAACCATTGCGAGAGCTCACACATGAGCTAAAACGGAAGTGGCGTGACCTATACGCGAAATGGATCATTTGCACTTGAATGACGTGCAGCGGATTGAAGGTTTCTGATTGGTCACAGAAATAGAATCGAGCTACCGAAACATCACACTAGACATGCACATGTACGTACAGGAGAGATTTTATCCTTCTACATGCAAAGCAAGGTAAAGAGTCCTCTACTTTTGATGCTTAAAATACGGTTTTCCAATTAAAACGACCTCAAGCGACTGGGAACGAGAATACATGTCTCAACTTTAAATTTCTGGGCCATTGCCGGCATGCAACCCAACCTCTCCAGTCAAATCAGAAATTCCATCTCGTCCTCCCACATCGTTAAAATTTTGCAGTGCATCCTCTCCCGAGCTTCGTGAGGTTCTGCGAGACACGTATTTCTAGTATTTTGTGTGGAAAACCTATTTGGCTTGCTGGCCAGTATTTTTTAATTTACGGTACATTTGTACAAAACTATAAATCATTTTTGGTGATTCATGGACTTTAAATGTGAAAAGAGCGGATGAAAATGGCACTTGGAGGTGATCAAGCGTAAGTGATCAATGGGATGATACGGAGGAATTGAAGTAAAATAGCTTAAAATGCACCGCAGATAAATTGTATTAAGCATTGGTCTGTGTGTTTCACGACGTAAAACCTACAAAATGGACATAATTTTGTGCTGCGTGTTTGCGGTTTGCTGGTATCTTTCAGATTTTGCAATTTTCCCTACACTTGTAAGCTGTCGCACATCGGGTGCTCGTTGCCCGCGCTTCGCACTCGCGCACCGCAAAAGCGCCTGTCAGGGCAGGCTAGTTCCGAAGACGATGCGTTTCGGGGACTCGATGTGAGCTTCTGTGAATATTATCTTTTTTTTTTACATTTCGCATTGATCACATTATTTGCTTATGAGTGCCTTTATACGATAGGCTGCTTCTTGAGTGCAAATTTCGATATTTTTACCGTTTTGTTTTGTTTATTTGATTGACTGTTCAAAGGCGAAAACTACCTCTTTATGACGTTGATTTTTAAAAATAAATTTACATGGCCTTGTGTGATAGATATAATGGAAAAAATAGCAAGCCTTTTGCAAAATCTAGCCGCGAACCGATCTACTTGCGATAACTTTGGTTTGTATGCTGTTTCCACGGAGGTCCGCAGAGTACATTTGCATACATACAGTGTCTGAAACTGAAACAGAAGCAGAAGCAAATAAAATAAAATGAGAGTGGAATATAATAGTGTCTAAATGCTAGCCCCTGGAGAAGCTTTGTTTTGCAAAGCGAAATATTGGACACTACTATATTCCACTCTTAATATTAAGTTTTATTTGCTTCTGCTTTTCTGCCGTAAGGATCAGTTTGCCGTTTCTCTTCCGGCCATTCTTGCAGTGATCGTGCATTCTGTTTCTTTTTATACAGTGTTGGATAGTTAACACTTTCGCTTCGCCAACATAATCTCCTGAGCTATGAAGCGCGAAATTTTTTTTTTAATATCACAGTCTTCCAAAAAAGCTGCTAATTCTACAATATTTTTTTTTTTTACAAAATTTGGGATAGAGAACTGAAGAAAAAGTCATTGAACTACAGGACTACGGAATTGTGATGGCGCTTTTCGGGAAAGCGCTCTCCAATGTTAATGCAACTTTTGTTGCAAGTGAAAAATATTCCTGTGCGATTCGGGAAGAATTTCTCAAAAATCACCGCCAAGTTGCATGAAGTTTTCAACATGTTCAAACTCTGCGAAATCGCGCCTTTATAATCACACTGAAATCACCGCGGCTGGTTTGCACACTCACACGCGATTTGACTGAGATGCGACGGATTGCATAAAGAACAGGGCAAATTGCAGAAAAATCGCCTATGTAAACGGGCCTTTGCAAACATCCATATAAATTAAGCCTACTTTTTCATATACTGCTCTTAGCGAAATTCTCTTAGCTCATGCATGATTTTTACTTTTTACTAGGCTTATAGTACTTACAGAGTTCGCGACGATCTCAACATTGCGGCGATACCTTCCAAAGACGAGCCTAAATGTGGAGAGAGAAACTATTAAAATATACAACAAATGAATGGGGTTAGTTTCTAGAGAAACTGTGGTGCTGCGTCGGTGGGGGGATGAAACACGAGAATTTAGTTTTATCGACTGAGTCGATAAGGTAAATTGACCACCGTAAAAAGATTCAAATCTGATTCAAGATTCAAAGATTCAAGATTCAAATTTGAATCTTTTTACGGTGGTCAATTTACCTTATCGACTCAGTCGATAAAACTAAATTCTCGTATTAAAATATACATATTTTCAGATTTATACCAATTTACAGAGAAATTGAAAACCCTACTGGCCTTTTAAAGTAGGACTGAAGAAATCCCCGGGCTTGTGCACGTATTAGAGACTTTTTACGCTACGATACGGTACCACAGAGCACTACCATCCTTCAAGTCACCTTCAATCTTTGTCCAATCACGATGCTGCTTTTAGAACGGCAAAAGCTGATTGGCTCATTGTCGTAAGCTTCCGTCATCGTATCCACGACGACGGTCGCATAAATTAACACACTGCGGATTCCGTGTTAGGTGAAATCAAACAAGTCATTATAACATTGATGGTATTGCAATAACAATGAATATAATAGTTACTAATTACGGATTAACAAATCATCACGCCTCAAGGACGCTTCATATATAAAATGACTCATTTTTTTACAAATCACGGGACCCAGTTAATACGCACCTCTCGTAACATGCTCTGTGATTGGTTGATACATGCGGCAGGGTTGCGAGGGTTGCAAGCATATGATTGGCTTATTCATGACATACGTAATTAATATTAACATTAGCCAGTCTTTTACCTCGGTAAGCTGTGTCTTTGTGGAAGCCGAGGTTTCCGGATATTCAAATTGTAGAATATCTTTGGCTTTATACTCTTTGAGGTGAATTCGCGTCGTCCTAAGGTTATATTGCTCGTTCTTCGAGGTGGATTCGCTTGCTTCGTAATAACATATATACAAGAATTTAATCAGTTCTTCGCTTTTTTGACCGTTGTTTGTGTGAATTTTGCTCGTTAGTTGTGGGTTTTTAATTCGCTTCGTAATTTTTAACACCTTTTAAAGTTGATACTTTCGCGTCGTTTTATATTTCTCGTTCTTTGAGGTGGATTTGATTGCTTCCGATCGTAATATTTAAGCTTATATATAATAATTTATTCGGTTCTTCGCTTGGACTGTTGTTTGTGTGGGTTGTGCTCGTTAGTTGTTGCTTGTTTTGGGTGCATGATTTGCAAGTATGATAATCATCATTTCCTTCCACGAGCACGAAACGAGGGTTTGGTGAATGCCCGTTGGAAGCCAGCGAACTGTGTGGAGTGTGGATTTCATCTCGGCGGAACCAAGGAACCAGCTTCCAAAAAAAACAAAGACCTGTTGTCCCAGCGCCGTTGTTATTATATCCACGGAAGAGTCGACCATTGTATCAACGAAAACAAGTACGCGAGACGATCGGTGTTTCGTTTTGACAGCGTGTTTTGTACTCATAAAGATTGCATGAATGTTCGTGCATCATTTGTGTCGTCGGGACATTCAAACGATTTTTGTTGCAAGCCGACTCTGACCAGTGCACAGATGTAGTTAATACGCAAGAATCGTTTGAATTGTCTGTTGAAAAAATCGAAAAGTGCAATGGGGACGGCGCTTCGAAGGAAATGCTTTACTTGGCGGAAAGAATAGCATGGCTAGTGGTATAAAAAAAGGACAGGCTAAACACGATTCCCACTCGTCGCAAAAAAGTATTTTAAAAGCCTGAAGTCAGAAAAAGCTTTTCCAGTAAGACTTCAGAGAGGATCGCGCCTTTAGATCACAGTTAAGAATTTGTTCTCTTCGATGATATAAACCTTTTGATCTTGGCGTGTTATCTCTCAGATTGATATCATAGGAGGATTCATGCTGTCCAGAGCCGTTAGAATTATTTCATTATTTCGTTATTCGGTGCTAGCTCTATTGGCATACATTGTGGTTTCTTTGGCTCACTTTTGTTGCAAGATAAATACTTATCGGCTAAAGTTTGTTATCGCTTTAAAAGTGCTAGGATCGTTAAATTTCTCAGGCCGTGTCTAAAGTCTGCGGCGTGCAAGACTTGAGAATAAAATGGTTTCCGGCATCACGGATATAGGCGTCTTGGATCCGACTCTCAAAAAGCCGTAGTCTATAATTCCACTGCAGTGAAATCATGAATTCTTGCAATAATTTTTAGCTCCTAAGTTAGTTCTGTAGTTGAGTAGTGTGTCTCAGTGGAGCTAGGATAAACCTCCGTTGCTTTGTAATAGCGTTTGATTTGGCATCCAACAGATAATCTGCAGCATAGTTGCTGTTGTAATGCAAATCTCACCGATGCTAGTAAATTCTTGATTCAAGGAATGAACATAATTTAATGTCGAGTTTCGGTTCTTTGGCGAACCTCGTCAGTTGCTACCATTTAAAGGTCACGTAGAATGATATGAAACCATTCAGTTAAGAATAAATGTCTGTCGCTTTTGTATTCCTGGGGAGGATCGAATATTTTGTTTTCTCATTGGCTCTTGTAATCGAGCAAATAGGATTGTTGTACTTTCGATCCGACGTTGTAGTGTGTTTCTTCAGAAGGCTTTTTTGTGATTTCTGGTGCATGTGCGGTACTTTTTTTACTTGTGCGGTACTTTTTGAGGATACCGTAAATGATCTAATAAACGCCCGGGGCGTCTATTAAATTTCGGGGGTCGTAGCGGGGCGGGGGGGGGGGGGGGGGGGGGGGGGCGTTAAATAGATATGAGGCGTTTATTTCACTTAAACTGTAACAACGTCAACAAAACAAATAAGCTAGACTCGTAGTTTGCTCGCGGAGTAAGATCGAAAACAAAGTTTGTAAGTAAAAGACTTACGTAATCTGCGCTATTACAAAGCCTAAAGATGTTCATAGTTCAATATCGATGTCTTTATTGTCATCAGGGTCAACCAAGTTAGCAGGGCTATTGAACTGTCCAGTGCTTGCTGGTTTTCTAGCCGCTTCAGAAACGAATCTCTTCACTGTGAAAGTTTGCGGAAAACGAAAACGTGAAGTGGGTCTCGTTGTTCCTGGATGCAACGACAAATCGCAAGAAAGTTGCTGACGTACTGAACACAGAAATTAAGAAGATTAAAGAGCGCTATCCGTACTTTGAACTTGAGATTGTTCAAGATGCAATTCGCAAGCCATTGCTAACCAAGCAAGCAAGAAAATAAATAAATTGTGTGATTTTACTCTATGGAGCGTTTCCTTGGTTTTTAAGGCGATTCTTGGGGGCGGGGGGTGTCTATTAATCACGGGGCGTTTATTAGAGGAGAGTGTCTAATATAAACTTCACACCTCGGGGGGTGGGGGCGTTTATTTGAGAGTGGGCGTTTATTAGATCATTTACGGTAGCTCTTGTAGAGTTGTACAGAGGTGGTCTCGCAAATGCCTCATTATTTATGTACCTTGCACAACAAAGTGTGATCCTCGTGTAGAAGTGTTGTGCCACATGCGTTCAGATTTAATCTCGTGCGTCGCAGCGGGACGGAGCACTGTCAAAAAATCAGATAGTGGTATGACCCTTACGTGTGTAAGTCCGGGACAGACAGACAGAAACAACGAAATTATGCAGATTGCAGGCTTAAGGCCCTGCAAAACAATATTTTTGTTTCTAACTGATATCAACAGTATCCCTTGATATTGCATGTATTAACAGCAATAAATTGAAATGGCTAACCTTGTTAGTAAAAAGAGCTGTTTATTGTAATAGCCCGAAAAAGCCGTGCACTGGGATTTCTCTTGAATTACACTCCTGGGACTGGGATTTGGAAAAAAGTAGGCTGGCAAAGTGGTATTTGGCCGAAATTTGGGCTGGGGAAATGGGATTTATTCTAAGATGTAAACAAATTATATATGGAAAAGGCGGAGTAACTCTCCAGAACAAGACAGCTAAAGCTATGAAGATGATAAAATATATCTGTTACAAGTATTGCAGCGATATCGTTGCCGGATCATTCTAATTGATCGATTTCGCAAGGTGTAGTTCTAATTAGGTCATACAGTCAACTCTCTCGTAAGCGGACGCCCTCGGGAATTGGAAAAAGTGTCCGTTAGTAGAGCTGTCCTCTTACGAGAATTATTCCCATAAGCGGACACCAAAGAAAAATAGGGTGGATGTCCGCTTACGGGAGAGTTATGCGGCTGCCGCCTAATTTAGAAGATTGCACTTTTGAAACCACATCCAAGGAACACGCTAACACAGTTACTGGATTAGATGAGATACTTGGTCACATTCCTTTGAGGATGGCTGTATTTGTCACCTAGTTTTTAAAGGCCCACGTTCACCAATCTGCTTTGCGCGCTTGTGTTTTTGTTTTGAATGATTGGCTGGCACGTCGACCGGGCGGAACAAACAAAGGGAAAGCCATCATAATGGGTAAACGTGTCAACAGAGAAGCTGGGTACTGCCTGGATATTCCTTGTAAATAGTTTTTTATGGTGATGTTAAAACATCTTTCGTGACCGTGGCTCAAGTCCAAGCTTGATTATCTGGGATACAGTGTTCGGTACAGTTGGTGATTGAAAACAGAAACAAGAAGGAAAGAAGACCATGACAAACGTGGCCATGCTGACTCTACAAATGTTACGTCAGACTATTGTTTATGTCAAACGAACGGACAGCTTGCTTTCCCGCGGACTAATAGAGATTTGACAAAACCGATCCCACTGTTCTGTTGTTCTGTCAAAGATCATATTTTTGTTGATTTATTGCAAAATAAAGACAAATTTCATTGCCAAGAGTCAATTATTATACACGAGGTGTCCGCTTACGAGAGACCGTAAACAAAAGAAAAATCCGATTTTCATTTTCAAAAGTGTCCGCGTCCGCTTACGAGAGAGTGTCCGCTTAAGGGAATGTGTAAATACAGAGTTTGACTGGGAGGTAAAACGGAGATTTGAAAAGGCGTCCGCAAGTAGAGCTGTCCGCTTACGAGAGTGTCCGTTAGCGGAGAGTTGACTGTAGTACTAATTCTAAAAAAATACCGCTTCTTCCGTAGATAAGGATCGCTAGGAGAAACTTAATGAAACTAGGATATTAATCACTTCTCATAATAAAAGCGACTTTAGATGTAACTGTTTCAGGGAAGTGTAAAAGAAAACATTTCTATAATATCCACTTCTTAGAAAATAGAGTAAACATAAAAGAAAAGCGCGGAACCTCAAAATATTTTTAAAAATACTCGAGATATTGAAACTACATATCGCTTCTTGCTTACTGAATAAAAGACCATCTAAAAACATTTCAGTTAAGATCAAACATTACAACAATTATTTAACTATAATGATAAAATAACTGATTTAAATTTTAAGGAACTAAAACCACGTTTCACTGCCAAAGAGTACTTTGTAAACTTCATTTTTGAAGGCTTGACTGCCTCCACGTCTTGTTATAGAGAAAGTGATTTTTAGAATTCTATCTTATCTTAATTACAAAATTTCATCATATTTATTAATATCTCTAAACCATAGATTTGTTTATTGCATTTAGTGTTTTTAATTATTTTAGATGTAAATAGTTCGTAATGTAATATAGTGCGGTGAACCCACAAGCTTTTTAGCTTTAATACCCATCGTGCTTAAATAAAGGTTGCTTACTTACTTACTTACTTACTTACTTACTTACTTACTTACTTACTTACTTACTTACTTACTTACTTACTTACTTACTTACTTACTTACTTACTTACTTACAACAATCTTTGTTTAATCAAGGTATATTTCAGTAAAAGTACAAAGTACAAACAAGTTCGTGGCTTAAACCTGGTAGAAAAAGTAAAAAGTACAACATATCTTTCAAGAACTGCTCTAAAATCACTTCGAACAAACCAACCCAAAAAAGTATGTTTTTGTATATCACAATTACATAATTGGTTTCTGCGATCTCAATGATAACAAAAGAGGCATTTTCCTTGTCAGTCAATCACAGCGGAGCTTGTCCCGAACGTAAACAAAATATTTCCATGAAGGTAGCTCCATATAGTCATTTTTGAACAGTCTTCCAAATAAAATACAGTAAAAACCCACGTATAAGTACCTAGATTTTTCCAACTTAGCCTAAATAGGTTCTTATAGAAATGGTATTTAGTGGGATTTTAGGCTACTTAGGTTCTTTTAAGATCCTATTTAAAAATAGGTTCTGAATTTGATAGGGGCACTCAGGGACCGCGGAGCCGGGGGGGCTGGGGGGGGGGCTTCAGCCCCCCCAATAATTTTTGGGAAAAATTTTTTTTTACCCAATTGAAAAATTACTGTTTTACTGCTCTCATAGATATGCGATAATTAATGAAAATTTTCGCCAGTGAGTGTTGTGGTAAGCGGTAAATTGATTTCTTCCTTTAGGACATGCAATATGGCGGCCGTTCGTAGGACATGGCTTATAGGTCTTCTCTTAAGTTCTGTTATAGAAGTCGTTGAACTTGTTTGCTTACATCAGAAACCCACAACTCTTGTGGGGATCTGTTCAGATAACCATTCCACCGGAGACGGCATTGTAATCAGTGCGGCATACTGTATATCGGCGCAATGTTTCCGCTATTCCCGTCAAATATCGCGAGAAGTACCTTAAACGAAGACTGATGTATAGTTGCAGTCACCCTGGGTCGTACAATCCAACTGCTATCAGCAATCAGGAGGCTCACATGATCTACGGCAATATGGTTTTGAAGTTTTGATCAAGGATGAACAGATTAATTGCTTTGCCGATGTTTTGAAAGCGGTTAAGAGTCTTGCTGATCATGAGAGACACATGATAAGTGAGGTTATTGTAATTTGTAAACTCCTGTTGGTGAATCCTGCAACAAGTGCTACAGGTGAAAGGTCGTTCTCCATGGCAAGGAGAGTGAAAACGTGGTTGCGTGCGAACATGAACCAACAACGTTTTAACAATTTGGCTTTATTGCATACCCACAAGGCAAGAACAGATAAAATTCGGCTTCTAGATGTAGCGAATGAATTGTTCAACGAAATGAAAACCGTTTTCGCAACTTTGGTAACTTACTGATTTAGATTTGTCAATGTGCTAAAAAGTACTTATTGGGATTTTCCTTGTGTTCGATGTTTTGTTATTGTAGTTCAAATTTGGCAGTATTTATTAGCCTGATAAATAATAAAATAATTCACTGCGTCTGGTATATTGGGATGCATTTTTAGTAATTCTGGGCGCATTTATTATAAAAATTTTCCGGTGAAGCACGCCCCCGGACCCCCCTAGACGCCTAGCGCCTGCGGCGCGCGCTACAAATGCCTATGGCATTTGATTTAGCCCCCCCCCCAATCGAAAATATGCTGCGCGGTCCCTGGCACTAGCGATCAGCACAGATAACTACAACAGGGCATATGTGATATGGAAAGCCATTGATGCATGACATAGATGCAAGGAAGTTTTAATGTGCTTCAAAAACTGTGACTTCGAAAATGAGAGAGACACATGGAACTGTATTCTTAATACAATTACATTGTGTAATCCAGTATTGGCGCAGGCATGATTTGGTTTTCATTTTAGTTCAATCTTCGAATCTTACTGACTTAATCCTAGACTAAAATTTTTTCTGTATTTTTATCCGTGCCTCCATTTTTGTGAAATAAGAACCTATTAAACATTTTAGGCTTAATAGGTTCTTATGAAAAGGGGGTTTGAAATGAAAATTTTAGCCTAACAGGTTCTTAAATTGTAGGTTCTTATACGTGGGTTTTTACTGTATACACGATCTTATTGCTGCCTTTCTAGAGTTTTATTTCGCACATACACGTAGTTTAGGCTTTCTCGTTTACGGAGAAGTCTAATCATCGAGTTGTTGGGCTTGTTGTTCAAGGTTGTTGTCTTCTTTTTTGTGATAGAGAACCTGCCAATTTGTCAATTTTTATAAACATTTACCGTGTGGAATGCGCGCAATAAACGTTTTAGTTACAATTATCTCATAAGTCTTGATGGTTTTTATGTTTTTCGTAGAATTCAGCTACAGTAGTGAAAGGACTGAGTGATGTACTCTATTCTTATAAGATCACTTTTTTTGTTTTCTTTTAATGAAACTTTAAGAGTTACAGTAAGAAGAGTCCTCCCAAAATGATTTAGGCGGGAGTATACCTGAATGCCCGTATTTCGGCCACTAAAGGGTTTAAGGTGGCTCCATATAGATTTTTGGCGCGCGAGGCATGGCCACAAAAATAGCGCGAGCGCATTTATTTATTTTGATGACGTCACGAATATAAAGAGGTTTTCACGTCCTACAACCCCTACAACCCTCACAACCCGTACAACCCTTACAACCCTCACAACCCGTACAACCCTCACAACCCCTACAACCCCCACAACCCCTACAACCCTCACAACCCCTACAACCCCTACAACCCTCACAACCCCTACAACCCTCACAACCCGTACAACCCTCACAACCCCTACAACCCCCACAACCCCTACAACCCTCACAACCCCTACTACCTTCACAACCCCTACAACCCTCACAACCCTCACAACCCCCACAACCCCTACAACCCTCACAACCCTCACAACCCTCACAACCCTCACAACCCCCACAACCCCTACAACCCTCACAACCCCTACAACCCTCACAACCCCTACAACCCTCACAACCCCTACAACCCCCACAACCCCTACAACCCTCACAACCCCTACAACCCTCACAACCCCTACAACCCTCACAACCCTCACAACCCCTACAACCCCCACAACCCCTACTACCTTCACAACCCTCACAATCCTCACAACCCCCACAACCCTCACAACCCCCACAACCCCTACAACCCCCACAACCCCTACAACCCCCACAACCCCTACAACCCTCACAACCCCTACAACCCTCACAACCCCTACAACCCTCACAACCCCTACAACCCTCACAACTTCTACAACCCTCACAACCCCTACAACCCCCACAACCCCTACTACCTTCACAACCCTCACAATCCTCACAACCCCCACAACCCTCACAACCCCCACAACCCCTACAACCCCCACAACCCCTACAACCCCCACAACCCCTACAACCCTCACAACCCCTACAACCCTCACAACCCTCACAACCCTCACAACCCCTACAACCCTCACAACTTCTACAACCCTCACAACCCCTACAACCCCCACAACCAGTACAACCCTCACAACCCCTACAATCCCCACAACCCCTACAACCCTCACAACCCCTACAACCCTCACAACCCTCACAACCCCTACAACCTTCACAACCCCTACAACCCTCACAACCCCTACAACCCTCACAACCCCTACAACCCCCACAACCCCTACAACCCCCACAACCGTCACAACCCCTACAAGCCCTACAACCCTCACAACCCCTACAACCCCCACAACCCCTACAACCCTCACAACCCCTACAACCCTCACAACCCCTACAACCCTCACAACCCCTACAACCCTCACAACCCCTACAACTCTCACAACCCCTACTACCTTCACAACCCCTACAACCCTCACAACCACTAAAACCCTCAAAACAACCCTGCATTTTTCGGAAACCACGGCGAACAAAACAACCCATAAAAAGCATTTTCGTGTATCCCAATTACATAATTGGTTTCTGCGATCTCAATGATAATAAAAAACTGCATTTTTCTGGTTGACCAATCACAGAGCTTGTTCCGAGAGGTGCGTACTGCCTCACGGGATCTATGCTATTGAAGAAAAATACAATAAGGTCTTCGTCTGTTAAATCCTTAAAACTTGCACAATAATTTCTAATATCGTAAAATAAGTTGTTCCGTAAATCAACATATGAGACGCAGTCGAAGAGGAAATGACACTCGTCTTCTACATTTTTTGAATGGCAGCATTCGCAGCTCCTTAGTTCTCTTGGTGTTAAAGGCTTTGTATGTCTTCCTTTTTCAATTTGTAGGTTATGGTTTCCAACTCTAAATTTGGCAAGCATTCTCCTGTGTCTCATATTCTTGACTAGGTCATAACAAATAGAACTGTTGGTATTATTTTTAAATTTGTAATAAAAATTTAGTTTAGTATTCATTTTAATAAGTTTCATTTGGTGCGCTATAGAGTCTTTCTCTATATTCGAAGAAAGAGTGGATACAAGTTGGTGAAAATCTGAACTGCACTGAAATTTATGCGACCGTCGTCGTGGAAACGATGACGGAAGCTTACGACAACGAGCCAATCAGAGCAAAGGTGACTTTTGTCTGCGCATGCGCCAAATAGCGCCGATCTCGTTCCCAGAGCCCGCGTTACCCTTGTCCAGCGGAACTGGACAAGGGTAACGCGGGCTCTGGGAACGAGATTGTGTTTTTCGCTGAGCACGCGGGCCGGTCAATTTGACAGCCAAAACTTTAAAAGAAAAGTATTCATAAACATGTTATCAGGAAGCGAAGTGAAACATATTACCGTGGAAAGCAACTCAAGGTGGAGACAGAAAAGCATATTTGACATCGCTGATGGTAATTTTGCGGTCGATGAAGGTCTTTCTCGTCGATGTGTTGACAGTTAAGATGGCGGTTTATCTGCAACAAATATTTGGCGAGGCCGTGCAGTGTAAATTCTTTTCTCTGTCTCTCGAGGAACTACTTCAGTCTTAATCAACGCCAAGATGAAGAGTATGTCTGTTGTGGTAAGTACAACACGTCTTTGATTCCTTGAGTTTGTATTTACGATTTTGTTGGCTTCAACTTGCACCCACCCAAATTCCGTGTTCCCCGTGTTGCTGCATTCTCAATTTCACGCTGTCCTTCAACAAGGCCATCTCACATTTTCTATTTTCAACATTTCTTCATAAACAATCAAATACAGTATTGTTCTGAACTTAGTTTTCCGTTTGATCGGCACAATTATCGTTTTTCTTTAATGGCTTTTATTATCAGGCAAAGTGAATGTGTTGATCGCTAAATTTAGTTGTTGTTTTACCCATAGTTAATAGAACAAAACTATGTTTTACCTCAAATTAAAATTTGTAATCATACCTCCCAGACTTTTGTTTCCCTTCGTGATATGGGAATTCCCATTAATAGGGGATTACTCTATTAATATACCATCTGCTGGCAAAATGTGGTTCATTTATATGCTGTACCCCGTATACACTCGAGCCGAACATCGCTCTGTTGGTCGAATTTACTTTTGAAAATATTGCTCTTACAACCTCAAATTTCAGAGCCCTTCTAAATCTTTTAAATTATTATCTACCGCAGAAGTAAACTAGTAGTTCAGTTGAGTATAACTCAAGTTTGTTTCGTGCCAAATTTCAATTTCGTGGACCCGTTTAGAAAATGTTTTGGTATGTTATTCCAAGAAGATAGGTTTGAAGGTGTATTTAGTTGCTCGTTTCAATTTGAAAGCCTCTGCATTTCAGCTTATAACAAAATAACCAATTCGTGATATGGGGATCGCCTTTGTAGAGATATCCTACAATACCACCATAATACTTTGCCGAAAATAAAATGGATTTAAATGCTGTACTGGTTGGTCAAAATGAAGCTCAAAGATCATTCTTCCTCGAGCTAATTTTGCTGTTTCTTTGATGGCGTGACACTCGTGTACATATCATCGGCTTGTCACAAAACGTTTGCGATGGAATATTATCTGCAAGTTGGTTTATTCAGTTGTACTGTTTATTTTTTTATCCCTGGCTGATGAGGTCTAGGATAGTAGTTTAATGAGCAAACATATTCTTGTTTTCTGTAAGGCCAATATCAACTAAATTATTTTTCAAAATTTGTTTGTTAACTTTTTACTGAGACTTACATATATATATGGTTTTGTTGGTTTCCCATGGATAAAAACTACATGTGCACTTGTGTTGTCTCTTGCAGATGCAGTGCAGCAGAAATATAAAATAATGTAAAGCACTGGCACGCTCAAGTCTACAACTGACCATCAAGTTCATAACTAAAATGCTCTATATCCGAAGCATGTCACTTTTGAGTTGTCTTAGCCTTTATGGAGAGAGAGGCGGTTTAGAATAATAAATTTGCTTAGACTTTCTTAGTGTAGTGTTATATTTGATGCTTTTGTTTTAGCTTACATATTTTTAAAGCATTTTAAATATGTATCAGGTCTGTGGATAAATCTGCAACCATTGGATAAGTACATGAAACAAAGCCAATTTCATTTTTCACTGAATAGCAATTTATCAAATGCATTTGAGGCCTGAAAACTAAACACACCAGATGTGAATTATTGTTATGTTTTATTTTAACCAAGGAATGATGTGATTGAAAGTACAAGCACAATAAAATGAAACAAACTGCTTTTTCTTATACATGTGCATGCACTTGCCCCATTTTTTGAGCTATTTTGAAAAAAATAGCTCATTAGCAGGCGCAAAGGTTGGTTTGTGATGTTAGTATGTTTGTTAGCTTGTTTGTTTGTTTGTTTGTTTGTATGTATGTCTTGGGTTATGTCACACCAATCAGATTGCCTCTAGTATGTACACCGTGTACTATGTCAGCCAATCAAATTTTCGCTTCTAAAATGGTATTACTGAAGGTCAAAGAAGGGCACTTGACATGAATTGAAAATCAGCCATCTTGAATCTCCGCGATTGTTGCCGCAAACACTAAAAGTGAAAAGTTTTGAAAATTTGTTGCTTGGGAACTGTTCTCTAATCCCGACTGGCTTGCTAACCTGGCAATATCAAGGACATTTATTCGGAAATACCGCCTATAATGTGCCCTATGCATGAATGGTAGAATGGTCTGCGGGGGATGAGACGTCCAAAAAATGTGGACTACGGTTACGTTCATAGGTGAGCTTATACTGAAGTATGAGTATAGTTTTATTGCAAAAACGGCAAGCCGATTTCAAATAATATGGTGCGGAACATGAATTGTATGTTTCAAGCCTGGGTTTCAAGAGATTACTATTTAAAATTGGATTTTTTTTGTCAGACACGCTGTCTGCACGTGAAAATGTTGAACTTTGTCCTTATAGAAACTTGTCCGTGATGCATGGAGTTCAACAGAGAAAATGTAATGCAATTAATCTACAATTTACAGTATGTAAAACGTTTATCTTTCTTTGAATTAATGTGAGCTGATGTGTAGGTTATTAATTGTATGCCTCAAGCGATTACTATAAGCGAGAAGCGACTGTATTTTGTATGAGCAGTCACGTTGTGTGCACGTGCAAATATTGAACTTTGTCCTGGTACGTGATGAAATTCAACATGTTTTCGAGAAAACGTAATGTAATTAATTTATATGGTGCGTTAAAAAACGCCTGTTTAAAAAATATTAGTTGCAATTTACTAGGAAACAAGCAAAATTCATTTTGGATGCGCTAAGTTTCTGCTGGTCGACATTACAGGAAAAGGTGTTTGGTTCCAAATGTTAACCTCAACAATGTTCGTGTAAGTAATTCAATTAGCTTGTGGTTTTGAGTCGAAAACAATTTAATCTAATTAGTTCTGTTTCTATTTGCACGACTTTTTTGTGGAGAATAAAAACAGTTGTTTAAATAATATTAGTTCCAATTTACTAGGAGACTACTTATATTCATTTTTCATGCGTTTAGTTTCTGTGAAAGACTTTTCTGGTTGACATTACAGAAACAGGGGTTCAAATAATTTTCGTGTCACTAATTTAATTAGCTTGTGGTTTGGAGTTGAAAACAATTTAATTTAATTAGTTTGCGTCTTCCAGGCCAAAGGAACCTTTTCCACGTGTCTTTTGTGAATAATAAAAGAAACCTTTAAAAATAGACTAGATACAAATTTCCAGGAAATAATAAGCCTTCAATTTGGATGCATCAAATTTATGTGCAGGACTTTTCTGGTTGACATTTAATTTAATACACTCATTACTGAAACAAGTTGCTCATTTCACTGGGGCCGTAGTTTCGTCAAAAAATAACTCCGGAAATCCCGTGAAAAAAAGCTAGCCGAGAAACGAGAAACGGGACCCAGTTGGTTATCTCGGTATTTTTTTTGGTAGTGGGCGGGCCGGAGGATTTGAAAAACGTATATCTGCAAGCGGTTATTTGTGCGAGTTAACTTCCGCTGTTTTGTTACTTTCACCATTTCATATCATTTAGGTAATTTTCAAAATAGCTCATGCACGCAATGCGTGCCTATGTTCATAGTGATTGTAGCCAAGACCTTCTATTTTTGAGCTCATAACAAAACAATGGGTTTTACAGTCATTTGCACAGTGGCATTAAATCGATTAATGCAGTAGACTATTCTTATCTTCAGAGTACACCATACATACTTTATTTGTGTCTGAACACATTTACCTGCTTGCAGATTCACAGCAAAACAAAGCCAGCTACTTCTGGCACTTTCTATGCTCAGGCTAATACTTAAAATTCATATATGAATCGTCTACCAAACAAATAAAGTGGGTCAAAACATTTGTACATGTAAATACATCCTGAATTTACTAGCTTCAAAATACATCGAAGGACAAGTGATACTATAAAGATCCTTTGAAACAATGAATCTACTTATTCTGTTGAGAATCAGAAACTGTATGCTTATAACAACCTTTTTAGTGAGTAAATCTATTTTTTTTACTTGTAGAAGGTAGCCATTTATCAACATTAACATTTAATTAATTGCTAGATAGGAATCTATTCATTGGAAAAATGATTCCCTTTTTTAACAACAACCAGAAAAGCATTTTAGCTCAATGAGTAAAACCTTTTCTTCCATTTCAGACAAAAAATGGAACACAAAAATACTTTTCCAACCAGAATGTTTTCACTGTTTAGGTCAAACACAAATAAATTTGGTATGCTTGTCATTCCTAGTTTCACTGCCAGGTGCTTTTGAATGAAATGACGGTACAATCCACTTTAATAGCAGCAGTTATCCAGACTTTCCAGGGTTGTGTGGTTTTTGAGGGAGGGATGGGGGAATAGGACAGAAGAAACAAGTTATTCATTTGGGTATATATATAAATAAAAATTTCGCAGTTAAATACCTCTATAGCGAAAATTAAAAATTTCGCAATTAACTTTCTCAGTGAAAAATAGAAAAGCGTTTACATTTAATTTTCTCTTTATATCACAGAGCGAAAATTTCGCCGTTTATTTACTGCAAAATATTGTTTCTGTATATATACAGCAATTAACTGCGAAGTTTTCACTCTGTATATATATACAGAGAAACTTATTTGCGAAATTTTAAGTTGCCTCTATAGAGGTATTTAAATGCGAAATTCATTCATTTCATTATTCATTTCGGTAGTTAGCTGGTTCACTGTAGAAACACTCAGAATAACAACTTCCTTCTCATTTACTTCTTTATTTTGTAACAATGCACAGCAAACAGAAACCAAGATGTGTTTTTCTTTTGTCTAATATTTCTACAAATAGGAGATGTACTACAACACCTTTTTACTTAAAATTAATTGAGAGACTGCAGCAAATTGTTTAATAAATTATGTTAAATATTCGTCAGTTTGCAAAAGCCATAGTCAATAATGTTATATAAATTCGGGACAAAAAGAACGAGCCCTGAAAAGATTTCAAAGGGATGGCGAGATCAGGTGGGCTTATGCTGAAACCAGGCATTTTCTATTGATCATATAAATAATTAGCGAACGGCAATCGAAATATATTTAAGCTTATGCAGAACCAATGATGCGCTTTTGGTGTGCAAAGGCCAAGTTTAATGTGTACGATTTTCTAATACAAATCAAATCACAGTACTGTTGTGACCAAGAAGTTGTTTCCACAGAAGGTAGAATCGTATAAATCATCCGTGATTTTCTGCTGGTTACCTTGTACTGTTCTGCTGTTGTTGATCTCGATTGAGCTTACTGAACATCTCGAGTCTCGAACAGTCTGGCATATCGACGGTTTCTAGGACTTTATAACACAAGTTTATCGGCCCAAATGCACTTTGGTGCTAAGGTGGATAAGTTCTAAGTTTTTAGCGTCAAAATCTTCGCCAGTTCAAGTGGTGAATGGTGATTGTTTCCATGCTTCGTGTAACGGAAGCCATTTTTAATTAGGAATAACATCAGCTTTGAGCATGCGTAATATGATTTCAGAACCGACCAATCAGACAAAAGTCTCCTTTGCTACTTCTTCAGCAATGGATCTAACATCTTGCAGAAATAGAAAATCTATCCAGTTTCTAAGAAATCCCCTGTTATATCGATGTCTCCAGAGGACTTCCCAAAATGGCTTGTTTCTGGAAGATCTCCTCCACTCATCACCAGTTAAGTTAAAACTGATAAGTAACAGCTGATGCAAGAGAAGCGAGCTCATTCCAAAAATAAAGAGAATTGAGTACCATGAGGCTGCAAACACAACAGAAGACCTGAAGGGAAGAATAATGGCATTGTCATCAATACAGAATCGCCACAATGTAGAAGTGCCAAAAAAAACAAATAATAGTAAGTTACCCCTTTACCCTTCACCCTTTAACTCCCAAGAGTGCCAAAGATCAAACTTCAAGAAAAATCCCAAATATTGTTTTGCAAAAGAGTGAAAAACAAATGGTACCATGCAAAAGTAGTGCCAAAGAGGTTTCATTTGAATGGTTACATCGCAGGATTTCATTGACAGACTCAAAAGTTAGAACTACATTAAGGCCCATTTACACATGCGATTTTTGATGCGATTTTTGTCGCGCTCTCCAATGCAACTTTTGTTGAAAGTGTAAACTAGCAGCAATTTCCTGTGCAATTTGGGTGCGACATTTGCTTTGATTTCCCAAAAATCGATGCCAAGTTGAATCGGGTTTCGAACATGTTCAAACCTCTGCGACATCGCGCAACAAATTGTGCCCAAACTGCACTGAAATCGCCGCCCGTTTACACGTGCGTTTAACTTTAGCGTGACAAAAATTGCATTGACAAGTGTGACAAAAATTGCACAAAAAATCACCTGAGTGTGTAAACAGGCCTTTACATGTCTCCATAATTGACTCTGGGAGTGAAAGGGTTAACTGAGACCCAACAGTGCCATAGGCATCCTACTGATGAACAGTTACGACACAGAGATATATATATATATATTTTTAGCAACTACTGTGATTTGCAGTCTGTCCATTTGAATTGAATAAATATAATAGTACTGCCAAAGAGGTTTCATTTGAATGGTCACACCATAGGATTTCATCAACAGACTCGAAAGTTAGAACAAACGGTACCATCAAAAGTACTGCTGAAGAGGTTTCATTTGAATGGTCACACCATAGGATTTTGTCCACAGACTCAAAAGTTAGAACAAATGGTACCATGCAAAAGTACTGTCAAAGAGGTTTCATTTGAATGGTCACACTATAGGATTTCATCCACAGACTCAAAAGTTAGAACAAATGGTACCATGCAAAAGTACTGCCAAAGAGGTTACATTTGAATGGTCACACCATAGGATTTTATTGACCTGTACTACATGTCTCCATGATTGACACCGGTAGTAAAGGAGTTAAAGATATGACAATTTACCCCCAGGACTTTTTAAAAGTAGAATAAAAGCTCTATTTAGCTCCACACCACACCACAGGGAGGGGAGGGGAGGGGAGGGGGAGATTAATAGAGAGAGAAAGAGTGGGTTGGGGGGGGGCTTATTTCCAATCATAAAATGTAATGCAAAGAGCACTTCCAAAATTCTGACATGCAGAGGTGGGGGAGGAGGGTACTTATTACAGTAAGGGGTCTTATTAGAGAGGAAGGCTTAAAACACAGAAGGGGTGTTTCATAGAGCTTTTATGGAATGCACACCCCCCAAGGGGTATAATGGCAGCCTACCTGGGATCTGAATAGACATTTGAACAGTCCAAGTGGAGCATATTGCCATCCCAAGATGTACAGACAGTAGATAAAGAAAGATAAACACCCCACAGCCCTGAGACAATAAACATGATGATGGCTCCAAGAAATGCACGGTGATTGTGTTGGCCAATGCAACAGTTTGTCCTGCAATGAAAAATGGTTTCAACTCATTAAAACCCTTTCACTCCCAAGAGTGCCAAACATTAAAATTCAAGAAAAATCCAAAATGTTATTTTGTAAAATATTGAAAAACAAATGGTACCATGCAAAAGTACTGCTGAAGAGGTTTCATTTGAATGGTCACACCATAGGATTTCGTCCACAGACTCAAAAGTTAGAACCACACTACATGTCTCCATAGGCCTTTATCACGCGGCGGCCATGTTGACTCCCCGGAGAATAAAATGCTTTGTTTTTGCCCCCCAAACCTCGTTTTCAACTTATTCACTGTGAGGCTTGGCGGCGTTAATCTTTTGTTTTTATACAAAATGGCAGAGCGTGATAAAGGCCTATGACTGACTCTGGGAGTGAAAGGGTTAACTTTTTTACTCTAAAAAGTGACCAAAATCAAAATTGGAAGAAAAAATCAAAAGCAGGTTTTATAGTCAGGAGCAGCACATGAAAGCCAGCAGCTGGGAGAATCCTGTCTGATCCCTCCCCCCCTCCCCATTTAGTCTTCTCATGTTAGTCTTTTCTCTTTTATTCCACACCCACTGGAATCCTATTTTCAACCAGACTCCCACACCCTCAACCATGTCTTTTGACTCGCTCCGATCTACGGTTTAACTCAGCGCTCATACTCCCCCAAAAAAGGCTTGATCTGCCAGGGTTTTCATTAACAATTGCAGTAGCAGGAGAATAGTGTAAAGTAACAGGAGAATATTATGAAAGAGCGAAGATATCTATATATATTGCCATCGAAATTTAGCCAGAGCATTCTGCGTAGTAGGCGGAGAATTTTCCAATCTCTGATGCCTAATGAACACCCTGATCTGCAGGCTTAGGTCGGCTAGGAGTATTTTCATGAATAAGTACACCCTCCCATGTAAGTGTCCCCTGGTCACATGAAAACTAAAATAACCACCCATACCTGAAAAGAAGTCAGAAATAGTGCATGGGGTAAGAGAAGGTTGAATTTATTCCACATTTACTGTCAAGGAAAATAAATTGTCCAAAAGGAAAGCCAGTTCATTATTTATTGTTGGGAAGGAAAGAAATGCAAAAATGGAAATAAGCGTTCCTGGTGCTTGTTCAAGGAAATATGGTATTCCAGGTTAGAGATGTCCGTGGAGGAGGCTAATTTTAATCATTTCTTTTTACTTACCAGACACAATGATGATCTGATCTTGGAACACAGTAGCCACAAATTCTAAAAAAAAAAAAGAAATTAATAGAGTTGCTTATTAACATGATGTCATTGTACATTCTCTAGTTCAAGCCAAACACTGGCATAGTCTGTGAGGTCTTTTGCAGACGCAAAAGCAGCAGAAATTTCACCTGTTATTCCACAGGGATGAAAAAGGCCCATCTAATCACCCAGGAATAGTAGTTTTTTGTTTTGGACAAGTAGCTTTCCAGTTGAAAAAGTTCAAAGGCTAGATTAATACTACTATTAATGTTATTCCAGAAATAAGTTAAATGGAGGGGTTTTCTTGTTGAAAGTGATTTAAAAAGCTATTTTTTTAGCTAAACATGAAGTCATTAAAGTCAAAACTGCAAGAGACACTGTCCTGCCAAAAAAAATTACAAACTTAATTTCCATGTTACATCTCCAAATGCCACAAAATTTGCAACTTAAGGACGTGCGTGCTAATTGTTTATGCGCATCCTTACTGCGCACACAATTCATGTCGCAACGCCATGCTACATATACGTCATGCAGGAGCGTGCGCGCAAGAGAAGAAATCTAAACACATAAAGGGCTGAAAGCCATTGTGTTAACTTTGCTTAGATTTAACTTGTATGGATGGTCAGTGACCCCCAATTTTTTTTTTTTTGAAAGATAATTTGCTTTGCCAATTCTCGACAGATTGTGAAAAAATGAACAAAAAAATCAATGTAGGAAGTTTAAATTGTTTCCATTTTTTTCCCGCGCGACATCGAATCCTGCCAACTTGCGGCTGTCAGAGTTTGCAAATGTTGTCGTTTAAAGATTAGATTTTCTTTAAGTGACGTCACCAGTTGAATGAATTTGCTTAACAGACCTACTCACATAAAATTTGGGAAAGAGAGTTGCATTTTAGAGATTCATTTGCAATATTTTTTAACCAACAGACATTGGGGTCATATCCAGTAAGGAAGACCAATTTTTCAAAATTAGGGTTGCCTTTCAGATATCTTATCTCAGAAACAAAGTCGGTGACCCCCCATTTTTTTGCATTTCTGACACGAATAACTAACCTGGCTGTAGTAAAAGTTTTATAAAAAAATCAATGTTAGAAGATTTTCGCACGGATGTCCTTAATTGGATAAAAAGATTCTAAGGTCATTTTAGGGGTTTGAAATGAGCAATTTAGGGACTTCTTTTGGCAGATTTGTTAGGATAGATATATTTTGGCAGGGACTTTATTTAGGGTTGTTAAAAACAATTTATCATTCATGTGGAGAAAAAAGAGCGTTTTTTGGGTTATGTTCTAGGCTATTGGAATGTTTTGGGTCTTGTTTAAGCCTAATAGGACCTTTTAAGGGTCTACAAATTTGGCCTCATTAGCACCTTCCCATCACTAAGTACCTGAGTACACCTCCCCCCCCCCCCCCCCCAACCTCTGGGCTTGAAAAGTTATCAAAAATTGCATAAAATACAAAGTACTTTACCTGCAGTGTTTTGACCTGATAAAGGGCCCTTCACTACACAGACAGCAGGTAAGGTCCTTGAAGCCATTGGCATCGCAGTTGGGACCATTCTGTGATGACGATTTAGAAATCAGAGAATGCGAGATGAGGAGCCTTTTTGAAAACACGACATGCAGGTACAATAGTAACACAACACTAAACCCAGCAGAAATGATGGCAGAAGTGGCAAATGAGTAGTAAGGGGCAACATGTAGAAGATAGAGTGCGAAAATACCAACTAGAGATGACAAAGCCCAGCTTACAAAGAACCAAGTCCTTTTTCGTTGGTTCAACACGTAGATATAATAAACAAGAATAAACACGGGGACGTAGACAAGCGCTAATACCGTGAAAACGAGTCCATAACTTGCAAAGTAAAGAGAAATTGCTAAAAATAGCACAGGAATGATTGCATCGAATTTCACTTTGAGAGCACCGTTGAACCAAGGAATGCGAACGCGATCAGAAATAACCATAGAAATCTCAGTCAGCTTCTCCCTCTGAACTCTGTTCCCTTTAAGGCACTGGTCGACGGCGCTGTCCAGTTCGTCGCACTCACAACAAAATGCCAGGATATGGGTCCTTTGACCATGCAGGTTACGAAACTCGCAACAACACAACGGGGAAGGATCCGATGCCATTCTGATAGCAATAAATCAGTGCTGCCTACTTGACTATTCTATTTCAATACCGCATTGTTGAAACCAGACGCAACGCTCGAGAGAAAACCACAAAGTGTCAACATTATATTTTGGCGCTAAGCCATCCGCCATCTTTTTTGAGCCCGCGATATCTTAGGCAGAAGGCAGTAAGTCCTTCATATATCACCACCGTTTATGTACACTCGAGAGAGATCAGCACATCCGTGATTTATACGCAGTTGTTGCACTGTGTCTTGATGGGCTCCTGACTGTGTGAATAAAAAGCACTTTTAAAGAAATCGTTGTTCAATGACATCTTTCCTCCGTAGAACATTTTCAGCCTAGTACCCAGTTTCCGGGCATTTCCCTTCCTACTCACTCAATTATACACGACATCAGACGAAATAGGCGACATGGGAGGGGCTCGAGAAATAAACCTCCTAGTATTCATGTTTTTAATAAACAACCAGAACGCCCCATTTTGATCAGGTGGATGAGTTTATACACACAATAAAACATGAGATAAAAACCACATGTGTTTCAACAAATTTCAAACGCATGTGTAAAATGTTTCCTATAAAGCTTTTTTTCCCTATTTTTTTTCACTATAAAGCTGCATATCCATCAACGAAGCATTTTTACATTTATAATAATGAATGAACCCTCGTAATAAGCCTAACTTAATTATACCTACCCGCCTCGACTAGTTTTTCAACTATTTGTGGGTAGGTTAGTTGTTGTTATAATAAAAGCGAGCTTTTACCTGAATTTGAATGAAATTTTAAGAGGTTTAAAGAAGGGATAGAAGAAAGAATGATTTTAGGAACACTAACAGACAGTTGATACTTACGCAAGAGCACCCCAGGTTGCTACTGCTAGTGGACTATTTGGGTGTCCATTTATTAATTATTAACTACAAATTCTAATTAATTTTAAAACTTCATTAAATCTTCAATATTTCTTTTAGTCCTTATAGTTTTCACTAAATTTTACACATCCTTTGAGAAAAACTATTTCCTCCCAAACATTCCCAAAAATTTACAAAACACCCTAAGGGCGCTTACCATTTGTCAGAACTGGCAGGCCAGACCGGTCCGTTTGTAACTAGAATGCATCTTTTTAAAGACTTGTTCCTACAAGTCCATCAAAAGGGTGCATACTATTTCCAAATTTACCAGTCTGGCCGACCAGTTCTGGCAAATAATGGGATAATATTTACGAATTGAGCCGTCCGGCCGGGCAGTTCTGACAAATGGTAAGCGTCCTTAGATTCATGAGATGAGCATAGAGGTTTTGGATTGCTTGAAACATGAACGAGATATTTTCATTAAACCCATGTCAAGTGGCGGGAAGATGGCATTTATGTAAAGCCTCCCCTTAAACCCAAACTTTTGGATTGCTTATTGCTTCGAGAACAAATTCAATCCTATGGCGTCCCAGAAGAAAGAAGCAAAAATTGGAAAGCGATGAAAAGAATCAAATTAAGAATTAAAAGAGGCGAGCCAAGTTTTAGCCTGAGAAAACAGACGTCGTTTCGCGGCGCCACCACTGGGGCCCCTGCGAAACGGTCAGTTTCGCAGGGGCCCCAGTAATGGCGCCACGAAACTTTTTCTCAGGCTAGCCAAGTTTAAACTCCTAGGAACAAGACATTCATGTTTGGTGTGTTGCAGTGTGCTGTCCTGCATGAAAAGAGCACTCGCTAAAGGCCAACGTGAATGTCATATACCTGAAGCGAAATTGGATGTAAATTATCGGTGTAGTTTTGCAGCTGCTCTACTGGCTTGTAGAACTTTATCGTAGTTTGGCTTTTCAATTAGAAGCCCCCTCCAAACATCTACCAAAGGTCGGCAAAATAGGCCCTTTGCAGCTGGGGGTCACGAGAACTACTTTGCACAATATTATTTTGTATACCTAATTAAAAAAAAGGTTGCTTTTGCAATTGGTCATTGGCATTTGGGCATACGGAACACAATGCAATGCTTTGCTGACCGCCAAACAATAGCTTCCCAATGCCCAAAGCAACCTTTATTGAATTTGGTATATTATGGGCTATAACTTAAAAAAACACCAGAAATATAAAGAGAATGGCAAAATTTAGTTAAATGGCCAAGTTTGAGGCCTCTAGCGTTGAGAGGGACAGTGTCCCTGCTGAAATTTCTTATTTTTATCATTATGGCCAGGAGCTTGCTTAATTATTATTTTGAAGGGGCAGTGTCACGCAGATTTTGCTGTTTTGGTCAAAATACACTAAATATATGACACAGTACCTTCACCTCAAACATAAAATTGCTTTTAGAACACCAAGAAGATAATATCAAGTGATTTCTTCAAGGAAGAACAAACCATAAGTTTTTCTGCGATTTTTCTACGACTCTTGGGAGGAACTTGAAAAAAATGGCCATTTTTCAAGTTGCAATCCATTTCCATCCTGGCCATCCGCAGCCAAAGATAACAAATACTAGTTTCTGTGCACTGGTAGAGTATTTGTTAACAAAACTGGACCATTATTTTAAGGTTTCCATTGAAACAAATGTTTTTTTGGCTTTTCAAAGTGATACTAAAAATAGGTGACAGTGTCCCTTTAAAATAGTAAGACAAGATTACCGAAAGCGATGAACACAAAGAAATATGAACTAAAGAGACAAAACGACTTCTACCAGATCAGTGGAATGTTTGATTTCTTGAATCAAAATTGATGAACTGTAATCCACTTCCATCCTTGTAATCCTGCACCTTTTTTCCAAACTACTGCTTATGTTTTGCTCTATAGGATCTTTTTATCCAAACTAGTTGTATATTTAGTGGCATTTGGCAATAAAACATGGAAATTAGGAAAACACAATTTCCTTATTTCGGCGGGACAGTGTCCCCTTGCGGGGGAATTTTTGTAACACAGTCCGAGTCTGAAGTGGGTCCCATATAAAATTGACAGGGTGATCATCAGAAAATTTGAAAGGAACTCCTTTAAAAGATCCTTAGTGCTAAAACGTACAACCATCACCCCTCTCCCCCAACTTTTATATGGGACTTCCCCCCTGTGTGAAACAATTTGCCGACCCTCCAGCATCATCAAGGTCAAGGTTCAATAAGTGTTAACAGTTTTTAGGGGAGGGGGTGATGCCGCCAAAAGTCTAAGAGACTGTCAAATCTAAGGAAACCACATTGCGGAAGATACAAGGATTTCAGATCAGAAGTCCAATAAACCAGGACTAGGATTTTTCCTGATCTGTTTTGTATCTGCCCCAAGTTGGTTCACAACTGCAAACTCACTTGTTAGTCAAAGTCAATGCTCTTGACAATCAATACTTTCATATTTTATCTTAGCAGAATGCTCACAAGATGTATACAAGAGTAGATTATAAATTTTACACATAAAAGAAGAAACAAATAAAATTGCTTAAATTTACAAGCCCATAAAATTCTATACAGACTCAAATGATAACTGTGAAGTTTTTTTTTTCTACAGCCAGGCTGGGGAACGGCCTTTGGCGCAAGGTTAAGACGAACATATTTTACATTATTTAAATATTAATTCTGGTACTGTCAGTATAAATACATTATCCAGTACCAAACCTTTACGATCTATAGGATTTGTTAAATTTTTAATCCCCCATCAAAATGATTCCCGTCACTAATTTCTCCAAGGTGCTTCCCAATTCTGGTACAAAAGTGTGTCAACGTTTTTGAAACGCACCTCTCCAGTGCAGTGGCCATAAAAATTTCGTCTTTTTTTATGGAACAATTCATATACATTGCAAAATAAAACCACCCTTTTTAGTCCTAAAAACAGCACAATTTAACAATGGTGAAAAAGAAAAGTCAGCCACAGCTAAGGCGAATCTGAAAGAATGTAAGAAGGGGTACCTAAAATTCCTCAAGTAATAAATAGCATGTCAAATCTAGTTTGAAGCTTTTTTATGGGGATGGGGGGAAATTCTCAGGCTGGCTTTGCTTTAAACACCATTAAATACTGCAATTCAATCTAATTTGACAGGTCAGTGACTTACAGTGAGATAATTAGAAAAGATTTGTACATGACAGGTTTTGGAAAGTAAAATTTAAGACTTAAACAGAATGGCAAACCAGTGCACTTTCAAAATACACACTAAAACATCTGCATTCGTGACTTGATTTGTGACACTATTTACAAAACAATTTAGCACTTCTTTTTGTACAAGGATTAACTTCAATGCAGTCTATATGGACACAAGTGTTCATAAATTCTAATTGACAGTTCTTGTTCAGGCGACTGGCGTGGAGACGGATGCCACAGCTCCATCAACAACTGCAGGACCTGGATTCGAAGATGCCCCTGAGGCACTGTTGCTAGCTGCTCCAGAATTCCTCTGTGCATGAGAAGGAATGAGGGTGGAGTTGAGGGATGGTTTAACTGATAACTCTACGAGGAAGGAAGACAAAAAGAGGTTTACTTAACCCATGGACTCCTAGAAATGTCGCAGAAAATGGCAATTTGAAGCCACTAATGCTGTTTTCTGACTGCTGTGGAGGCAATTTACAAGCAAACTGTTTAAAATGTTGTTTGCAACATGAAAACTTAGTTTATTCATACTTATTGAGATTTTCTATCGAAGTTTGGCATGTGAAAAGTCTGTTCGGGGTTCGCAGCCAATCAGAATGGTGAAATGACTTTCTCACACGTGAAAAAAGCATTTCATCCAATCAAAAATGTATAAAATAAATAAATTACAGCAAGGGCAGTGCTTTGTATGACATTTACACACTCGTGGTTTGTATCAGAAATCTCACTCGTTCGCTGCACTCACTCGTTCAATTTCTGATACATCACCAACTCGTGCATAAATACCGTACGCCCACACTGCACATGAAGTAATCTATATTTCCTTTTTTTCTGGTTCAAATAAATTGACTTTTGGTTTCAGGCATGAGCACAAAACAAAATTTGAAGAGAAAAAGCATAATAAGCTTGACTTTTCTTTTTCTTCGTTACTCCCCGTTCTTTTTCATTCTTATTCCTTTTTTTCCTCTCGTTGGTGGCCTTTCACTAGACTTTATTTTTGTAGTAAACGTTTCCCAGAAAACGCTGAAGAGGGTGAATTTTTTAAACAAGACGTGGCAAATGGTAGGAAGATCAGATTTTCCTTCAGTTTTGCCAGTCAAATCTGTGTTACTCTGGCCCAATTCATGAGATCTCTCTTATTTGGGCACTTTTTGAAAGATTTCTTCCTTCTGCATGAGTTAGTTACGAAAGACATCTTTTAACATAAAAAGAGATAACGTCACAAATGGTAGAAGGACCGTGGGTCCGTCGTGGTCGGTTTTGGGCGTTTGAGGTTTTAACTGATTAACCCTATTCAGACCAGGGGGCGGGGAGTGTCTGCACTAACTTTGAACATTTATATCTTAAGAATTTAATCAATACCCCCAAACTTTTGTGACTTCCTCTAAAATTTATCTGGGAGCAGTTTGATGTGACAGATTTTTGTTCATGACATGTGACTTTTCTATGGTAACAATATTTTAGCAAGCACGTTTAACCCAATTTTGATTTTCTGCTTAAATTAACGTTTAAATGAAACATTTTTTGTAATTCACCCCTATTGTGAACAAAATTCTTCACATTTACACTGTTTTGCATGGGTATTCCCTTCCACTTTTCTCCTTTGGGAATTCATTGTTGTGAAACTTCACAAGTTTACAATTCCAAAATGAGGCTTGGGGTAAAATTAGCTGATCTGATGTTTAGGGCTATTACACTTAAAAATTAACATGCTGTTGAAGAGAAATCATACCTTGAGGAGTGAAATTAAAAAGTGGGGGTAGTTCGCGACCATTTGGAAGTTTAGTATTGGGATCGCGCAGTTCATCAAAGAAGCAGTGAGCACAGGATTCTACTGGTATGAGCCTTGTCGATGGTGTATACTCTAGTAATCTACTACAGAGGTTGATTGCTTCTGGTGGAGTCTTGGGTCTAAACACCTGCAAGTTAAAACAAGTTCCACCATCAAATTCTCCCTATTGGTCTCTTTATTTTCTTATAATACTAATTGGGAGAATTTCCCCAACAATCAAGACAAATTCCCCTTGATGTAAACTTTATAAATTCTCTTCTTAAACTCATTAATAACTCATCAAGTTTGAACAAAGAAACTCGTAAGCTTGATGGTGGTTTCAAAACATGATCTTAATTGACATACATTTTGGCAATTTTATTCCTTCATTTTCTCTGTATTTAATGATCAGTTTGAGAAGCTATATCAAATGCTTGAATGAGTGTTTCTTTAGAGAACTTAGCCCCATCTTTAGGGGTTCAAAACTACCAATAAAAGTCCAATCGATATAGCTGACTGAAGCTGACTGAGTTTGACTGATTTTAATCAACAAATTCTTGTCCCTAGTTGCGTTGTAGGAGCTACTCTGATGATATAAATGTGAATCCTTATTCTTATACAGTCAAACCTCCTAAATACAGACACCAAAGGGACAGACCAAAGTGTTCGTATTATAGGTCTCCGTAATACAGGTGTCCGTATTATAGGTGTCCTTATTATACAGGTGTCCGTATTATGGAGGTGTCCATGTTATAGAGGTGTCTGTACTATAGAGGTGTCCGTATTATGGAGGTGTCCATATTATGGAGGTGTTTGTATTATGGAGGTGTCAATATTATGGAGGTGTCCATATTATAGAGGTGTTGTATTATAGTCCATATTATAGATGTCTTTATTATTGAGGTGTCCGTATTATGGAGGTGTCCGTATTATGGAGGTGTCCATATTATAGAGGTGTCCGTATTATGGAGTTGTCCATATTATAGAGGTGTCCTTATTATAGAGGTGTCCATATCATAGAGTTGTCCATATTATGGGGGTGTCCAAATTATGGAGGTGTCCATATTATAGAGGTGTCCATATTATGTTGGTGTCCGTATTATAGAGGTGTCCGTATTATGGAGGTGTCCATATTATAGAGGTGTCCGTATTATAGAGGTGTCCATGTCATGGAGGTGTCTGTGTTACAGAGGTGTCCATATTATGGAGGTGTCTGTAAGGAGAGGTTCGACTGTGCTAGTAAATTGTACATCTGATTGGTCGATCCTCTGATTCTAATCGATAAAGGTTGCTCAATGTTGTGAATCATAAAATTAATGTCAATTTCTCTTATCTTAAAAACAAATCACGCCACACACACAACAACGCATTCTCCAACATTTCATCAGGCATCAAAACACCTCCAAGTCAATTAAAAAAACCCACTTCTTGTTGTGTGGAAATCCTCATGAAACACTCTTGTGTTTGATATGTTACTTCTCAAACTCATTAACCCATTGACACCTGAACCGCCCGTAACCGCCCGTACAAGACTCCACTGCTTTAAAAAATTGTAACTTTCTCAATCGTGCGAACATTGCCTTAACTAGCAGTTGTGAGCATTGACTAGAAAGTCTTTCAAATTGAGATACCCAATAAACACAAAAAAGTCAGCGATTTTTGCAGAATATCAGCGTTTGAATTTGGACAATAACAAAAATTACCGTTTTTAACGTCATAGAAAAACAACAAAAATCATGTTTTTGCCTTTAGTTTTTTTTATTCAAATCATCATGGCAAACCCAAAAATCAACATTCACAGCAAAATTCAGTCCTAGTCCTAGCTTAGCAGTGAATTTTTTTGCTCTTATTCGTTGCTCGGGCCGAGCTCTAGCCTCTCGTTCTAATGCATACTGACCTTGCCTCAATTTTCAATATCACCACCGCACTGCATGCTGGGAAATGGCCAAGAATTTTGACAGCGTTCGTTTCTTTCCGCACACATTTCATATTTATACTAAGTCCACAGCCACTCCGACCCACCGCCGAAATTTCGCGCTTGTTGTGTTCTCCTGTGGTCGCAACTTCCAAAATATGCCGCAGTAGGTCGAGAAATTCATCCAGAGTCGAGTCCCAAAGCTGCTTCGTTTCCAGGCGGCCATTTTTTCCAGTTCAACGAGCAACGAGCCAAATTCGCAAACGAAGTACAACAACTAACTCGCTTCATTGAGAAGTGGACTCTAAACTACCTCCAAGCTTAATGATGCTCACCAGGCAGCTACTAAAGATGAAAAATGGCTGTGAACTTACCAAAAATCGTAGATAATTCATATTGGACCCTTTATTGCAAATCAAGCAAGCAAAATGAGATCGTCACAATGACGTTTCCAGTAAACTCGAGCCTTCAGTGTTTTAGAACAGCAGCACTTTCAATGGTAACTCCAAATATGCAGTCACGAAATCCTATGGGGCGTGTGTATGCAGAAAATCACTCAAAAACGTAAAAATCCTCAGGTGTGAATGGGTTAATGAAGAAAAATAAAGGTCACGTGACCAGGGCTTTTGACACCCCCTGGCGAAAGTTAGGGTTAGGGATAGTTCAAATCTAGGGTTAGTGTTAAGATTCTAGGGTTTGAACAATTTCTAGGGTAAGGTGTAACTTGGCTCAGGGCCAGGCCTAACTTAGGGTTAGGTCCCAGGTTTGGGGTTGGCCAGGTCACGTGATAGGCAATAGTATCAAACTTGATCACCCAAGATGAACTGACCCTCGACTACTGACTGTCACCAGCTGTTCTAACTCCACCTCTTATGTCTAGTTTTGAAAATCACCACCCCTTGAAGTTGACTTTCATGCAACTTTCACCTTTGCACAAAATATGGGCCAGCAACTAGTACCCTCCCCCCCAGATCTTGATGCATATGCCTGTTTTCAAATTAAATAGTGATAACATGTTCCTAGTCTTAAGGGTTTTTTGTTTGACTGGTTTAAGAGCCAAAACTATCAACTGTAAGAAAAATAGATTTTTTGATTAACCCATTGACACCTGAACCGCCCGTAACCGCCCGTACAAGACTCCACTGCTTTAAAAAATTGTAACTTTCTCAATCGTGCGAACATTGCCTTAACTAGCAGTTGTGAGCATTGACTAGAAAGTCTTTCAAATTGAGATACCCAATAAACACAAAAAAGTCAGCGATTTTTGCAGAATATCAGCGTTTGAATTTGGACAATAACAAAAATTACCGTTTTTAACGTCATAGAAAAACAACAAAAATCATGTTTTTGCCTTTAGTTTTTTTTATTCAAATCATCATGGCAAACCCAAAAATCAACATTCACAGCAAAATTCAGTCCTAGTCCTAGCTTAGCAGTGAATTTTTTTGCTCTTATTCGTTGCTCGGGCCGAGCTCTAGCCTCTCGTTCTAATGCATACTGACCTTGCCTCAATTTTCAATATCACCACCGCACTGCATGCTGGGAAATGGCCAAGAATTTTGACAGCGTTCGTTTCTTTCTGCACACATTTCATATTTATACTAAGTCCACAGCCACTCCGACCCACCGCCGAAATTTCGCGCTTGTTGTGTTCTCCTGTGGTCGCAACTTCCAAAATATGCCGCAGTAGGTCGAGAAATTCATCCAGAGTCGAGTCCCAAAGCTGCTTCGTTTCCAGGCGGCCATTTTTTCCAGTTCAACGAGCAACGAGCCAAATTCGCAAACGAAGTACAACAACTAACTCGCTTCATTGAGAAGTGGACTCTAAACTACCTCCAAGCTTAATGATGCTCACCAGGCAGCTACTAAAGATGAAAAATGGCTGTGAACTTACCAAAAATCGTAGATAATTCATATTGGACCCTTTATTGCAAATCAAGCAAGCAAAATGAGATCGTCACAATGACGTTTCCAGTAAACTCGAGCCTTCAGTGTTTTAGAACAGCAGCACTTTCAATGGTAACTCCAAATATGCAGTCACGAAATCCTATGGGGCGTGTGTATGCAGAAAATCACTCAAAAACGTAAAAATCCTCAGGTGTGAATGGGTTAATAATTCATGACGAGAACACAAAGGAAATCACTACTGTGAAGGAGGTTTTGATATCCTGCCTTAATTTGCATAGATTTTGGCTACTTTATTCCTTCCTTTTTTTGGCATTTAACGATCAGTTTGAGAAGTCATATCTCAGGGCCGTAGCCAGAAAAAAATAAGGACTGAGGCAATATCCATGGTTAAATTCCCTGCCTAGCTTTTTTTGGGTCTTTATGATGACTACGTTCAAACAAAACACTGGGATCATGACTGAGGCAAGTGCCTCGGTTTGCCTCATACTGGCTACGACCCTGTATCTAACACTCAAAAGTGTGTTTCATCGGGTATCCAAACACCTTGAACTGGGTTAAAAAAAACTCGGCTGCACCACATTTTTTAATCCACTTTGCGGTGTTTGGATATCTGATGAAACACTGTTCCTCATGTTTGATATATTACACAGTTTGAAAAGAATGCATCACTCTAACCAGCAACCCAAAATTTTTGAAGCTTTCAAAATGGAATGAGGCAAATCATTTCATTTTCCAACCAGAATTTCTGGTTTTTCTGTGTAGCTGGTAGGCACCCAATATTTCAACAGTGATAAACTCAACAACAAATTCTTCTTGTGATAGCACTACAGCATCAAACAGATGTGATGAGAATAAAAATTAATGAATACAGGTAATTCTCTGATATACCATCAAATCAAAATGTCACAGTTTGCAATTGAAAAGGTGAAAAAAAACCGAGCAATCTACATCTGTGCTATTGAATAGTAATCATATACAGTACAAGTAAACATTGAGTTTTTTCCCAAGTCTTCTCTTAAGTGCCAGAATCAATCCTGCAATCAATACTGTACCTTGCTCCACGGATGTGGTTTAATCTGTGGGAATTTAAATTCTGTGTAGTGTGGATTCATTTCCTTGATCTGTTCCCTAGTCGGTGTTCCTAACACTTTAATTATTTCCACAAGTTGATCAACACCACTGGCACCAGGGAAGATGGGCTGTCCAAGAAGAAGCTCTGCCAACACGCAACCAGCAGACCAGACATCTAGAAAAGAAACAAAAAATGCAGCAAAGAAAACAAAATCAGCTAAGAAAATAACTGAAAGAAACGGAGAAGACAGTCCTACTTTCTACAAACATGGCAGCAAATTGCCATGCCTACAAACATGGCAGCAAATTGCCATGCTTTCAGGACTTGAGACTTATGTCTGAACTTACTAGCCTACCAGCTAGTCACCTGTCAAGTTGTATGAGCAAAAATGAACTTCACTAAAGTTTCATATTAAATATACATAGATATATTGTACAAGATATGACAGGAATTATTTTGCACAAACTGTCTCAAAAACCATAGTCTGGATACATGTACATTAATGTCTGTTTGAGAGTTGACACCTTTTTTTCTTATTTGGTGAAACAAAGATGATTTGTACTATTATATTACACACCAAGACACCTGTAATACAGCATTACTTCAATACTTCAAGATCACTTTTTCAGAAGTTCAGTTTCAAAATTTGCCATTACACTGTGCAGTTCTTGTGAAACTTGTCTCACAATGGCTCTTGCAACTTGTCTGGGAACACATATAACGCAAGACAAACTGCACAAAACAAGGCATTGTGTAACATAACATCACGGTTTTAGACTAATGGCAGTCATCTAGTCAAAGAGTTGAATATCATCCACCATGCTTTTAATTTCCTACAGTGTATATTACTGCATAATCTTTTTTTCCATCAAACTAGTTCCTCTGATGACAAAACTGTTGAATTGAGATATCAAAAATCCATGTTAACTATTCAGATTTAAATTCTATAACGAACTGAAGCAGGGGAAACAGTATTTGGTTCAAGTTACATGTACCTAAAATATTGAGTTGCTGCGGCTTTAAGTTTGCAAGACCCTAATCTATAACAAAAATAACTTATAAGAGTGTGACAGGCCTTTTAGAGAGGATTTGTTATCAGGTGAACCACTTACCAATATCAGGGGTATAGTCTGTGGCCCCAAATATGAGCTCTGGTGCGCGATAATATCTTGAGCAGATGTATGAGACATTAGGCTCCCCTTTTACTAACACCTTTGCACTGAAACAAATAAACAGATACCATGCACCTCTTCAGAACCTCTAATTTGATTGGACCTGGGTATCACGCAGATGAATTGTTTTCAGGGCCAGGGACCATTGTTCTGTTGTTTGTTCTATTTTTTTTAAGCCAATCCTGTGAGGTGTTCTTAAAGCAGCTGGTTGTTGGTGAAATCAACACCTACTTTGTTATATTGGCTGGCTACTTTGCTTGGCAGTTTTTTTTAGCAGAGATGGCATTAATAAAAAAATATCTGGTTACTTTCCAAAGTCTGATGTCTATTTCAAACTTTTCTGACAACCCTGGTACCTTACATTATCCAATGGAACAAGGAGCTCAAAAATTAATTATCTTCAAAACTCATATTTTCTGTCCCTTGTTTAATGGCCATTTTTTTTTCTTCTGGCAAAAACAACATAGGGAAATCTTTACTATAAAAGACAACACACACAAAAAAAAATTATCAAGGTGCAATGATATTCAATTGTGCAATTTATTCATCACAAACTTTTACAAAATCAGCAAATATCAAAAATGATCCAGCTGCTATACCAACAAGATAAAACCAGTGATGTTAAAAAGGAAGCAGCTGATACATCAGCTACTAATTTTCAACATCTGACAATATCAGATGGAAGTATCAGATGACAAACAAAGGTCCTGGCTAAACTAGGAAACGAGTTTACATAAACAGAGTTGCGGGAGCAAAATTTAACCCTTTAGCTCCCAGAGTCAATTATGAAGACATGTGGTGTAGTTCTAAGTTTGAGTCTGTTGATGAAATCCCATGGTGTGACCATTCAAATGAAACCTCTTCAGCAGTACTTTTGCATGGTACCATTTGTTTTTAATATTTTACAAAATGAAATTTGGGATTTTTTTTGAATTTTGATAGTTAGCACTCTTGGGAGTTAGTGATATAAACAGGAAATCGAACAATAAGCTCTGTGATAAATTTCAGTGATGAGAGCAACCATAAATTTCCTGCAGAGCATTAATCCAAGTTAGGAAATGGGGACCTTATGAGGCAAAGAAAAAAATATTTGACACCGGTAGGATTCAAATCCAGGACCTCCAGATTAGATCTTCTGTCGCTCAACTGCTTGTGCTTCGAGGCTGCACAGGAACAGATTTTGGGTGAAAAGGTGGAATGTCATGGCAATAAGAATGCAAAGGGTACAATGCCATGCAATCACAACAGGAAACTTGTTACTGAGCATTAGTCCAAGTAAGAAAATGGGGACCATGCGAGTTGTGGCATTACAACATATAATATTCACACAAAAAATTCTATAATATCCAACCATGATCTTACCTGCCAAAGTCACAGAGTTTTAACACAGCTGTTTCAGGATCAAGTAGTAAATTCTGCGGTTTGATGTCCCGGTGGCAAATACCAACAGAGTGGATGTATGCCAGGGAACGAAACATCTGGTACATGTAGAGCTGACAATAAAAAGACAGGGCTTTCAATAAGCACCGACGGCCGACGAAAACCGTCAGCTACTTTGCCTGAAGAAGTTAACTATTTTCCCCAACAAATTGAAGAAATATAAGAAAAATTCTTGTAAAACTTGTTGATACAGTCAATTACTCTACTCAAATGCGCTGCCTACTTCAAATTTTATTGAAACCCCTGGTCTTTCATTGCAGACTTGAAGGCATACCATTTGAATTTCTAAGAATAAAAGTCATACATTATTTTGTTTTGGCTAGGAAGAAATAAAATTTGTTTGCTGAGTTAAGAAAAACCATGGATTTCCAAAAAAACTGTTGATAATTTGTGTGAAAATGGCATTTATTACTTTGATATGCAGCCCTGTCAGAATGTTTTGTAATGGTAGGCAGGGTAACAGAAGTATTAGGCAGTAAGTGCTAGAGATGTATTTTGTTATTAGTAATGATTTGTGAAAACCAGTGTCAAGTAAACAGCAAATAATTGACTGTATGCAGCAAAATTGCTGGCCACTGGCACATTTTGACAGGGCTGAATATGAAAATTTATCAATAATTTAAAGTGTGCAAAGAATAATAAACCCAACCCAGGGTTTTTATGAAGGGCCATGGACATGATTTCTCCCAGCAGATTTGACCATCTCAGCTGACTACTGGTACTTTATAAAGGCTGGTTAACACTAGCGACAGAGTTGGAGTCATAACCGGAAGTGTATCTAGTGAAAATTAAAGAGTTGTATCTGCCTGACTCCTACTCCCTTCTCTTGTCCTCTTCTCCTGCGCTTTTCTAATCCAAGATGGCGGCTTGATGGAATATTCAGTGATCACTGTGTTGCCCAAAATACCCCTGTACTGCAGGCTATAAGCAGATTGCGCTGATGATTGCGGATGGAGTTATAAGCACAATCAGAATAAAATGGAAACCTTCTGATTCTTCTGACACCGATTCGGGTTGAGCATACTGCTCTGCTTAAGACTTCCTTGTTTGATTTTCAGTAGGTCAGAGATCTCCTTACAACTTCGTCGCTAGTGCAAACCAGCCTTGAAGAAGATAAATAAATAAATTTTTAGCCTGGCTGAACTGTATCTCATTTCCCCACTGCCTCAAACCTTAATGAAATCCCTGCAACCTAGTAGAATCTAGATAACTTAAACTGTGAAGGAATACTATTTGATTTAAATGAAAGGCTAAGTTAGCTGAGGGAAGTAGGGTAAAATGCTTTCTGGTCTATTTAGCAAGACTGTCCTTTTTTATGGCTTACCTTAATATACAATATGGGAATGGTCTGTTTTGCTTTACTGTAATGTCTTGCTACTCTATAAACAGTCTCGGGAACAAAGTCAAGGACCAAATTTAAATAGATTTCCTCTTTCTGCAAAAAGACATAAAAACAAAACAATATTATTTAACAGCGGTTAAACATGCATAAAGATAAGTTTCTTTCTTTGTTAACAGGCCATGTTATAATGGTCAAACATCCACCATCTTGGATTTTTTTTGCCCAACACAATTTGCCATGTAATACAAGACATACAATGTCATTTAAATACAATGTCATTATCATGGGATTTCATATCACTTGGCCATTCCCAATATATTATTACAGTCATGTCAAGAAAGTATTTAGAAGCAAAACAAAAGAAAATGGTTTTGGAAGCAAATGAGATCAGATACACAAGATCTTCAAGTCCAAATACGAGTCAGTTTTTGAGCTATTTTGAAAAAATAGCTCATTAGCAGGCGCAAAGATTGGTTTGTGATGTTTGTATGTATGTCTTGGGTTATGTCACACCAATCAAATTGCCTCTAGTATGGACACCGTGTGCTATGTCAGCCAATCAAATTCTCGCTTCTAAAATGGTATTACTGAAGGTCAAAGAAGGACACTTGACATGAGTCGAAAATCAGCCAGCTTGAATCTTCGCGATTGTTGCCTCAAACACTAAAAGTGTAAAGTTTTGAAAATTTGTTGGTTGGGAACTGTGCTCTAATCCCGACTGGCTTGCTAACATGGCAATATGAAGGACATTTATTCGGAAATACCGCCTACAGTATAATGTGCCCTATGCATGAATGGTAGAATGGTCTGCGTGGGATGAGACGTCCAAAAAATGTGGACTGCGGTTACGTTAATAGGTGAGCTTGTACTGAAGTAAGAAAGTATAGTTTTATTGCAAAAACGGCAAGCGGATTTCAAATAATGTGATGCGGAACATGAATTGTATGTTTCAAGCCTGTTTCAAGCAATTACTATTTAAAATGGTATTTTTTTTGTCAGTCATGCTGTCTGCACATGAAAATGTTGAACTTTGTCCTAACAGAAACTTGTCTGTGAAACGTACATGCAATTAATATACAATTTACAGTATTTAAAACGTTTATCTTTCTTTGAATTAAATAAAATTAATTGTATGCCTCAAGTGATTACTATAAGCAAGTAGCGACTGTATTTTGTATGAGCAGTCACGTTGTGTGCACGTGCAAATGTTGAACTTTGTCTTTATAGAAACTGGCAAGTGATGGAATTCAACATGTTTTCGAGAAAATGTAATGTAGTAATTAATATGGTGTGTTAAAAAACGCCTGTTTAAAAAAATATTAGTTGCAGTTTACTAGGAAACAAGACTTTTCTAGTCGACATTACAGGAAAAGGTGTTTGGCTTCAAATATTAACCTCGACAATGTTCGTGTAAGTAATTCAATTAGCTTGTGGTTTTGAGTTGAAAACAATTTAATCTAATTAGTTTCTGTTTCTATTTGCAAAACTTTTTTGTGAAGAATCAAAACAGTTGTTTAAATATTATTAGTTGCAATTCATTTTGCATGCAATTTGCAATTCATTTTGCATGCATTTAGTTTCTGTGAAGGACTTTTCTGGTTGACATTACAGAAACGGGTGGTTCAAAGAATTTCCGTGTCACTAATTTAATTAGCTTGTGGTTTGGGGTTGATAACAATTTAATTTAATTAGTTTGCGTCTTCCAGGCCAAAGGGAACCATTTTCACGTTTCTTTTGTGAATAATAAAAGAAACTTTTAAAAAAGACTAGATACAAATTTCCAGGAAATAATTAGCCTTCAATTTGGATGCATCAAATTTCTGTGCAGAACTTTTCTGGTTGACATTTAATACACTGATTACTGAAACAAGTTGCTCATTTCACTAGGGCCGTAGTAACTCCGGAAATCCCGTGAAAAAAGCTAGCCAAAACTTGTGATTTTGTTCTCAGCTATTTTCATACCTAACCCTTTCGGCTAGAATACAAAAGCAAACTTTGCATTTTTCCACCCAAATGGAGTTTTGATCCCAGAGGGCCCGTTTCTCGGAAGTCCCGACAACTTTTCGGGCCCGGAACTATATTAAAATCAGAATCTATAAAATGGTGATGCATTTTTTAGCCCTCAAACCAGCTCGACTTGTTTCGTCGATTTAGAATTTTATTGCTTAGCATTCAAAACCAACAAAATTTTAATCTTTAATGAATACATTGCGCACATAAGATAGCTATCGGGACTTTCGAGAAATGGGACCCAGTTCGTGATCTCGGTATTTTTTTTTGGGTAGGGGGCAGGCCGGAGGATTTAAAAAACGTATATCTGCAAGCGGTTATTCATGCGAGTTTACTTCCGCTGTTTTATTGCTTTCACCATTTCATATCATTTTCAAAATAGCTCATGCATGCAATGAGTGCCTATGTTTGTAGAAGGACAACAACTCTGAGTACAATTTAAAACTGAATAGTCTGAATTTACTTTAGTCAAACATTTTAAAATTTCCAATGACCAACAGACATACTGTCTTTTTCAGTCACAGCTAAAAAAATTCTTCACAACACTGAGCGGAAGGCAAAATCAGCTGTGTTCAGGTGGCAAATAAGCAAATTTTTCAACTGATAAAGACAGCTCTGGTTTACCACAGAAACCTTTGGCAATCAAATCAATAAAATTATTTATTATCTTTAATCATTATATCAACATCGCATGAATCAAGTATACCATTATTTACAGGGTATAGCTAAGATATTTTGCTGATCTAGAAAAGTTGGCCATCCACTTCTCTGTTACAAGGATACATGCAAAGACATTCTCAAACACGGGAATGTTCTTTATAAATGGAGAGGCACTGTAGATAACAGACTTGAATGGCACAAGTTGAAATTAGATGAAGTCTGTGATAGGATTGACAATAACAGAAAGGAAGAGAACAACAGGATACATGCTAAACGCCATCAGAAGAAAGTTAAGCGATGCAAAGATTGAATCTTTTGTAGATTTTTAACACTCTTATAATCACTACTTTGTGCCTCATCTAACAATTTGTTTTAACACCCACATCAGGTCATAGGCCTATGTTTGTTGTTACATGTGGTTACTGCAGACCATGTTCAATGAAAACTTGTTCACTGTCAGCTGGGGAAATACAGTTGACATCTGGGCATTAAACCCAGCTTTTGATGCTCTATGTATGGTATATCAACTGTATTGCAGAATCTATATCAAGTTAAAAGCTCAAAAGGATTAGTTTAATGATATTGGTCGTGGTCTAAACTCAAATAAACAAAATTAATTGGCTCTCACAAAAATTACTTCTTTTTACTGATGGTCAATGGCTGCACACACATTGATAATGAAAAGCATAGTTTAGTAATTTTTGCAAACTATAAGCCAAAAGTTCTCTTCTGCAATTTTCGTTATTCGTGTTTTAGACCTTAAAAGCACTATATTGTGGAAGTATGACTGGATTTTGCACAGGCCTGTTTACACAAGCAATTTTTGTTGTGCTCTTCAATGCAACTTTTGTCTTAAGTGTACTAATAGCAGTGATTTTTGTGCAATTTGGGTGTTATATTTGCTTTGATTTCCCAAAAATTGCCACCAAGTTGCATCCAGTGTCCAAACCTCTGTGACATGGTGAAACACATTGCACTGATATTGCCACTCGTCTACACATGATTTGAAGATGCAACTTATGCGCGATAAAAATTGCACCATAAGATGCAATAAAAATTGCACAAAAAGTTGCCTAATATAATAATTTTACAGTAAGTAGAAAGGAAATTTACTATCAAACTGCATGAGAAAGTTTGCTTTGTGACACAAAAAGGATAATTTGCTGTTAAATACATTAATTAATAAACAGTGAAAGTTAGCTAATTTCAATTAATACTAGAACCTGCAACCTGCCAGTGCATGTTAAAACAGCAGATGACCACATTCCTGTTGGGGTTAACTTTCTGCATCAGGGTTCCGGTCTTAACATGGGTAAAGCTTTGACAGTTAAATTCCAGCCTATGGATCTTTGATGAAGTCCAAGGTTGATGATATAAATTTCCCTCACTTATCCCTGATGGCTAAATTTCCAGTCATTTCATTTTTTATAACAAGAAAAACAAAAGTGAACTGGAGAATTAGAGGAATCCTTTAAACAGGCTATATCATGGCAGTTTTTATGTTTTTGACTCAGATTGTGCCAGAATTAAACCTGAGCGTCTTATTTCACACGCCAAGTAATTTTAAACAAAACTGGGTTATTATTTTGGGGTTTCAAATGATGCAAATAAGCCTTTACGATTTTCAAAGTGACAGTAAAAATTGGTGAGATAGCCCCTTTAAACCAGAGGGAAGCCTCAAAGAAAGAAAGCAGAATCTTCGCACAATGCCAGGAAGTGAGACTTGCTGTTAATAAAATCACGAATGCAATCCAGCTTGGTAAACGAGTGGCTTTTTCTACAATCATTTGCTCACAGCAGGGTTGTCAAAAGTAGCCAGCTGCCGGCAAAAATCACCACCTACTTTGTCATATCGACCGCCTACTTTGCTTGGCAGTTTTTTAGAGTAGATAGCATTTTCTTTTAAAAAAATATCTGGTTACTTGCTAAAGTCCGACATCTTCAAACTTTTCTGACAACCCTGTCACAGATGCACAATGGCAATGACTCCAAAGAAAAACCATGAGCAATTCAACTAGACACAACAATAATCAATTTTATTTAGAAAAGCAACAAATTTTCAACTAAGGTATGTTGAACCACGTATCATTTGCGTCAGTTAAAAATAGTTTCCAGCTGTCTTTTGAAAATCCATTGACAAACTTGGGTTGATATATATAGAGAGGCTATGTTGTTTATTATACAACAGTCACCCTGGCTAAACTGTAGAATACCCGGCAACTTATTTGCACTGAATATAAATGGCACCTTTTGTTTTTGTATGCCTTATTCCACAAAACATTTAGGGATATACAAATGAAAGTATAGTGCACGATCAGAAGAGTGCAAAAATGTATCATCTATGCACTTGTTTTGACGCCTATTTGCATTCTAGAATGCTATACATGATGAATATAATACTTCATTTTATGCAGTTTCTTTTTTCTAATATTTTTTTATTTATGTGATATATAATTACATTGCATGGTACAAACAAAAACAGGACAGTTTGTAGAAGTTCTATGCATGGTAAATGAGATCTCTTTTATAAGTGTGTGGTCCAAAGAATCTCATGTACCAACATTTTATCATACTCAGACTCACATTTAAACTAACATTTTTATTTTTGAATCACAAACCAATTGATATAAAAATTTGGACATTAACTCTATCGTAATGCGATATTCTACATTACCAAGTGAAAAAAATTAATTTGTTGAAACCTGAAGATTGAACCAAACAAGACTAAAATCAAGAGTGGTGGTGGAGGATACAATAAGGACAGTGTCAAGATTACAAGTTTAATTTAAATACCAAATTTGCAGCTTTTATTCTGGTTTTGTTTTAGATTAAGCAATAAAAGAGTTTTTTTCGTTTCGTTTTAACCTTCTGTCTAAACTTCACAAATATTTTCCCCTGGAACAGAGAACAGCCGGATAAGAACTTAAAATAGACGATAAATGCAAAGGATCGGAGTCGATGATGGGTCGATGACGCGAAGGACTTTTTTAAAACTTGAAATTAATATGCAATCAAGCAGTTGTCGTATTAAAAGGAAATATAATATTGCAAAGCCATCCGTGATAAAGTTATAAACCGGCTACCGGCAGCCTGTTCGACAGTATATTGCCGTTAAATTAAAGTTTATATCCTTCCAAGATCACGCTCAACTTAAAAAAAAAAATTCAACAAACCAACAACAATTTCATTCTAAAAAAAGCCGATATGACCCAAAGTAAACGGTTTGATCGTTAAAACGTGAAGCTAAAAAAATCTCAAATGAGGATTTAGGCCCAAAGAAAGAAAATTGAAAAGGTATTCGTGTCTCTGTGGTGAAAGACGTGTTGCTTAAAATAGCAAAATTTGTTTTCACTTTCAGGGAGTGTACAATTTGAAAATGCAATACATTTCCAAACAGAAATACATTTCAAGCGACGCTTTGTTCGATCATGTCTTCGTGTCGTTAATATAATAATGTGGGCCGTTGCTTTTCTAAACTATTGAATATAATGCTAGCTTTTGTGAATTAACTCAATCAGAGTTCGTACACCCACGTAGGCCGTTCAATTCAACTCTCAGGTCCAGCAAACAACACGATATAACAGGCCTTGAGCGGGTTACATTTCACTGATGCAAAACATCGAGATATTCAACCATCGATACGTCGCCTCAAAAACTCATTACGTCTCGTTTGATATTAGTACGAAAAAGTTACTAACCTTTTCGCCACTGGAATAAAAGAACCATCGTAACCTGACGATATTGCAGTGGTCTAATTTTCTCATGATTTGCAGTTCACGATTCTGAAAGAAAAATTTGATGTTGCCATTATGGAGATGAATTTCGGCATTATGAAGACGAACAAGAAATACGGGCACATATATATCCTGTAGTCAAAATGGAGGAAATGGAAACTACAATTACCTTAAATCGTTTGTCTTGTAAGACTTTCTTTATCGCCACAAGCTCAGAGGAATCACACATCCGTGCTTGGTATACAACTCCGAAAGAACCATTCCCAATAACTTTCGTGTCAGTATAACTGATCTCTTGGGTCCGATCGGGTAGTGAACCTGTAGTTGCTACAACTGTTGTTACTTTGCTTCCATCTTTATCGCCTAAAATACGAATAGCAAAATCATATTTGCCCAAAATCATTTCACTGTAATATTTCTCTACACCGGGAATACTGGCGCTTTTTCTACCACCAAACACCTTGAATATTAGCTTGGTAATGAAATGGATAAGTGTATACTCACGACTTATTTTTACTCCTCCAAAATTCGGCGGATGCGACTTATTTGTTTCGGCAAACGACGTCGTTCGAGGTCTATGGCCACTCATGGTTGTAAAATTTTCGATATAGATGAACCTGAAGGATCACCGGACCATTACATCTCCGTCGTCAGCTTATATTCAACATGGAGAGTTGCTTTCAAGCCACCTTACGCAGCGGACAAGTGATTTCCCTGAATGGTCCTGAAACTACACGCTCCTCCGGTCATTTAGGGCCAAATTAAATGCAGTTTGCTTCCGGAGTTCCTGTAGATGATGCGAGGCCGCCGATCAAATCGGTCCAATAGAGACAACAGTCGTTTTAAGCAACGAAAAATACAGATAAAGGCAAATGACACTCAAAAAATCACAATGGCGCTTGCTACTGCAGGCATGTGCCGTTTAGGGGGCCCCCAACGAAGTTTGTTCAATCTGTTAGCCAATGGCAACGGTGACGAAACAATCCCGAAGTATAGGCGACGCCTTCCGAAGCCTTGGCGGATTTTCGGTCATGTAAGTATTCAGGGGATAGTTTAATTTTGAAGCGGTTATACATAACTTCCTCTTTTAAAATATTCATAAATTTTCAAGGGGCTCTTAAAACAACTAATTTAAATCAAACACAGCTTTATTGGGCTAATAAAACCAAAGAAAACGAAGGTAAGCCGAAGACGTCTTCAATCTTCGGTCAGCGGACTTCATAAAACCGCGGGAATTCAAGATGGCGGTCCAGTAAGAGCCCGACGCGACTGTGTCTTTTGCAGATTTTCTTTTGGTTTCTGCATGAATTTGATGCAAAAAAATTTATTTATTTATTTATGTATTACTTTGTAAACAGGACAGAAGAGGACGAAGCTGCAAATACAATGTCAGTTCTTGTAGGTGAGTATTTTTTGGGGAACAGAAAGCTCTTAGTCTTCTAGTAGCTTGCATGCGTGATACTGCGTGATACAGCGCGCTTTTAGAGAAATTTACATATATTGCGAGATAATTGCCCTGCTTATATTGATTTTATCCATTGCATTCACTCTTCAGCTTCAGATTGCCATCTTGGATTCATGGAAAAAGATCAAGTCCGAGGGAATGATTCACTGGTTACATTTGAGGAAATACTGCAAATAGCAAAGGACAAAAATGTAAGCTTAAGTTTCTGTAGTTTGTTTTGAATGATTCAAAGTTTATGTGAAATTAAACACTGGCCTCAAAACTTGCTACCCTACCCCCATCCCCCCCATCCCTTCTCCCCCATCCCTTCCCCCCCATCGCTGCCCCCCATCGCTGCCCCCCATCGCTGCCCCTAATCCCTCCCCCCAATCCCCATCCTTCCCCCAATCCCCCAACAAATCATCACATCAAGTCATGATGTCATGAATCCCAGGGGGGGGGGGGGGGGGGGGGGGGGGGGGGGGGGGGGGGGGGGAATGGGGACAAAATTTGATACCCCAAAAAATTCCTAGGGCTTCCAGTGAAACCCTATAAAATCCCCTCAACTAAAATTAAAATTAAAAATTTTAAAATTAAACCCAAGTTTGGTTGTATCACCCTATATTATAATTAAGTGGTGATTTAAGGTGGCTCGATAGTATAATATAATATAGTATAATATAATATAAAAATGGCCATTTCCCAACAATTTTTCAAACACTTTCGCTTTGTGTTTACAGTACTTTGTTTATGCCACAAACTTAAACAGGTCTTGAACATTATTTTGCTTCCTGGAATTAAATTGCTCCCCATATTTACCGTAAACTTGACCTCTTTTAAGTGGTCACCTCTATTAAGCGGTCAGTTGGCTATTCCTTATGAGTGACTGCTTAATAGAGGTTTGACTGTACTACATTCGTAGCACTACGTGGGCACAATGCACGGAAACTATTCTTTACCATGAATCTTCATATTGTTTTGAATACCTAAAAAAATCCCTTCACTCAAGCCACCGCAAAAAATACTTGCCAAAATGTTCTTAGCCCAAAAAATCCTGGATTCAAAAATTTCATACCCCCAAAAAACTTTGCACATCCCTGTCACTTTAACTTTAATCCACAAGATATGACCAAGTCATGCACAAATAGCGCAGTGAGTGTCGTAAAACCCAAACCAAAGTAATATTATTACTTTGGCCAATCACAACAAATGCAGACAATCCAATAAACCAATCAGAACTCGAAGCAAATGCATGTAGCCGGCACCAAATGCAGAAAAACGCAAGCGAAAGAAAGTGACTCGGACGTACATGTGCGCTTGCTCAAAATCATTGTGACAAACAAAAATCGAGACTGCCAGTATAAGATAAGGTGCAGGGAACTTAAGCAACCACAGGCAAACCAAAGATTAGTGTGCTGCTCGCCTGGGGTTCGCAGCAATTGTATTGTCTGTTGCTAATTTGATTGATTTATGATTTGTCTGACAGGTTGATTTTATTCTTCTTGGAGGGGATCTGTTTCATGAAAACAAACCTTCTCGTAAAACATTGCACAACACTATGGCTTTATTCAGGAAATACTGCCTGGGCGATAAACCTTGCCAGTTAGAGTTTCTTAGTGATCAGTCTGTCAACTTTTCCAATTCCAGGTTAGTTTTATCTGAAAACAGTGAATAGATGAACCACTCTGTGGATTTTAATAACTAAAATCCACAAAGCATCTACTGTGTTTGGGCAAGTAGACACGATGCTAAAACTGATGCTGTATAAATAAAAGTTGTAACAATGAAAACTGTAACAATCAAAGCTGTAACTGTTGCAATGATGCAAATAGAAAGATATCTAATTTGCAGAAGGTCAATGCCAGCATGACATCTGAATCGTGCAACTCACCTTTCCATATTTTTTACAGACAAAATTATGCAAAAGCCGACACTTCGAACATTAAAACCTCTAAACCTTTAATATCTTGTTCTTTTCTAAAAAAAAAATGCCAAAAGAGATCAGACAAGACGATAATAAAGACTGCACGTTCAGACAGCCATGTGGGTTAAAAATTGTGACGTGGTGACCTAGTAGGCCTACCGGTAGTAAAGTTGGCTTTAACTTAGAAAATAATAAGGGGAAGGCCCAGGTAGACCTCAAAATTTCAAAAGAAGTAAAGTTGAATGAACTGAATATTACCGTAGTAGCATGCAGTGGACTCATGCTCCCCAAAGGGAGCCTATTTTTTAAATTTCATAACAGGTATATTGTTATTTTCTTTTGTCAGGTTCCCTGTGGTAAATTATGAGGATCCTAACTATAACATATCTATTCCAGTCTTCTCAATTCATGGAAATCATGATGATCCAGCTGGGGTGAGAAATCATAATATTTGTTCTGAATTTTCTATTTATGCTCAAGTTCCCCTTCTAGTAAACTGTGTATAAGAAACTTAAGGTAGAAAGATAGATGTATCTATCTCAGGGGCATAGCTAGCTGTATGCACGTACGCACGTGCGTACCTGAAAAAGTCGAAAAAAAGAGAGATTTGGGACTTAAAGGTGGGGGGAGGAGGTGGGGGAATTGTTTGAAAAGTGATTGTGCGTACCTCTGAAAAAGTCCTGGCTACGCCCCTGTATCTTATCCTGACTGCTGCAGGATTTAATAGTGGGAGGTTGTGCGTTAGATCCCCAACCAGACCACACTCTCAGGGTCTTTAAATAAATGAGGGTGATGGTGGTACCTTTGCTAATCTGCAAACAGTTACACCTACATGTGGTTTGGAGTAGAGGAGGAAAAAACAATGTCCTCAATTAGAACTTCTGTGCTAAAATGCATTGACTCAATTGTATTAATTTTCATTTCATGTTTAGGATGGGAACCTTTGTGCCCTAGACTTACTCAGTGTTTGTGGGTTTGTCAATTACTTTGGCAGAGCACCGTCCATTGATGACATAACAGTGTCGCCCATCTTGATTCAGAAGGGACGTGCAAAGCTTGCTCTTTTTGGTTTAGGTTCCATCAGAGATGAGCGTCTTCACAGAACCTTTCTGAATGAGAGTGTCAAGATGCTCCGACCAAGGGAAGATCCTGAATCTTGGTTCAATGTATTTGTACTGCATCAAAATAGGTACCAGACGAGTATACTTCATTCAGACATGAAGAAGAGTGTTTCATTTTGAGGTGTTTGGAACCCCTGATGAAACTCTCTTTCTAGTTAATGATTCTTGTAGAAATCAAAGCAAAAGTTCATCAAATTTTTTGGTAATTAGGATCACTTTATCCAAATCTCATTCACAGACTAGTGATTTCCTTTGTTGTCTCTTAAGAAATTTTTAATAAGTTTGAAAATTTAACTTTCATGTTTCCACCCCCATAAAAAGAGTGAAGAGAGTGGGTAGGAGGAAAGTAAACCCTGATGTGAATGGGGAGATTAGCTTGGCTTTGCTGCTAACTTCTGCCCTTGCATGATAATCACTGCCAGCTATGCAGGCTTCCTATTTTGGGTACCTTTGAATTCTCTGCAAACAGTCCTCTCCCAGGGCAGTACCCCAGATTTAAAAAGACGGGGAGTTGAGTTTCATGGTAAAAATCTAATATAGCTGACCACCTCATCCAACAAATTAATCAAATGAGAAACTCATTAAGATTGTCATAATTATTAAAAAGCCTACTCACACACTTTCCATGAAGTTAAATAACTATTTAAATTACATTCTCCAGGTCAAAGCATGGTTTAACAAACTACATTCCAGAGAAGTTCCTGGACAATTTTCTTGATCTTGTGATATGGGGCCATGAGCATGAATGTATTATAGAGCCAAAGAATGCAGAAGATCCAAACCTGTCCTTTTACATCAGTCAACCTGGCTCCAGTGTGGCTACGTCACTCTGTGAAGGGGAAGCAGAAACTAAGTAAGTTCTGGTTCCTGTGAAATATTCACAAAGATATCTGGGTATTATATAGACTGCGCGTAGACTCTCAATAATAATAATAATTTTTGTAAAATTCATAAGGGTACTAACAAATAGAAATGAGCCATTCCAATCACATGGTTACCCTGTAAATCAGATACAACTCACTAGTGAGTTGTATCTGAAATGTAAATTAGATACAACCACTAGTGAGTTGTATCTGGAATGTAAATTAGATACAACCATTGGTGAGTTGTATCTGGAATGTGAATTTCACAAATTGTTTACTACATTTGCGTCCGTGTTGTATCGGCACTATACATTCACTCGGCTGCACCTCATGATTGTATAGGCTGATACAACACTCCCGCTCATGTAGTAAACATAACATAATCCGTGGCTCGAAAGTAGCATGGCACCAAAAATGACAACCATCAGAAGGATGGACAAGATAAACACTCAATGGACCTTAAGAGAAGAGAGGGGCTTCAAACAGTCTAGGGGATTGTGATAAAGGTACATGTAACATGTAGCTTTACTTTTTAGCTTGTGAATATGCCAAGCGTTGAACGAGATATAGTATACGGGGATAGATATGCAAATTTTCATTCATTCCATCATCTGTAAACTTTTCTAATCCCTCAGTGTATTATGTGTTGAAAGATGATTGCTGTTATTGAATAAGTATTATTTGTTTTAAATTCCCTAGTGTATTAACCTCATCCAGGTGTCTGGGAGACAGTCTTGTTTCACATAATGCATATTTATGACACACTAAGATCAAATCTGTTTACTCTTGAATTCTTTGGCCTCAAACTCAGTATTAAAAAATTAAAACCAATGTATTGTATTCATGAGATGGCTCTTAAAGCCCTTTGATTAACAATAAATATTCAGTTTTAAATTAGGTTATCTACTAGTAGATTGCTTGGATAATTTTCATGATTGGTGAACAAAAATTCTAAGAAAAAAATCTATCTCTTTCATCCATTATCATCATGCCCTCTGTGAAAAGCCTCTGTTTGTTTGTCTGAAACTACCATGTGCTTTTGATCTGAAACTAGTTGGCAAAATGCGAATGCACAATCTGAAGCCAGATTCAGATACCATTCTGAACAATCCATGTCTGGACATAGATCATTCAGATGGTAATGTGAGATTGGTTTGTCCTTAAATGTGGCAGAGAATTTAATTTTTTCAACTGCAGAATCCAGATTTAGATGAACTAAAATTTCGAAAATTCATTAAAAATTCAAAAGGAAAATACAAAAGAAATTAAATTTAATAAAGGTTTATAAATCCTGTTATAGAACAGCTGTACTGTATTGCTGATGCAGAATACTAATAGGAATGCTTACACTGTACTTATTTGAACAAGCTCCGTGGGTACTTACCGGTATTTAATTTTGGGACCTTGAGGGCTGGCCTTTATCCAAGGGTGGATGGTAATTATTATTTTTTAATCATTTTCGGCCAGTGAGGACATTTTTAGAGAATAACAAAACAACAGATAACAAGTTTTTATTGCTTCAACCAAACAAAACAAAGTACAAAAGTGAACATGAACAAAGCATATTAAACAGTACAAACAGTTCTTTGACAGTCTTAAAAAAACTAAATAGAAACTGTCATTCAGGTCTGCATTTCTCACTAGATTCCTATTTCTGTTTTTTTTTTTGTCACTAAAAGAACTTTGTGCTCACATGGATATGTCAGTTTCAACCATTTTCCGCAATTCCCATAGACTCAGTCAAGGAATTAAATTTAAAGCCAATTTTGGAACATGCTCCTCTTACTTCATGCTGGGCTAGTACAATTTTTTTTTCAGGGATGGGGGGGGGGGGGTGCTTATTAATTTTTCGGACTTTCAGGGTGGGCGCTTGTTCGAGGTGGGTGCTTATTCCAATAAGTACGGTAAACTTCGTCGCTATTGATCTTACCAAAAATGGGGATGGTGGTGCTTGTCTGTTAAATTAAAACCCAAGTTCCCTATGGGAGTGACACACAACCTTTTATACACCAGTCAGATGCTGTAATCACTGAACTACTAGAGACTTTTGGTAAACAAAGGCATTTACTTAATAAATTTCATTTATAAAATGTTGCTTACATAATGCACACTTTGATTGGTTGTTGAACCATTTTGCATGAAGCTATGTAAATGTTGTAGTTAAAAATTTTCAATAGGTAATTTTTTTAACTGGCTCGTCACTCTGCGACGAGTCAGTTCTTAAAATACCCTCTTTTTTTTTTTTTTTTTTTTCCGGCCTGTCGGGTCACCTGCCCCGGGAATCGCTTTTGCTGCGGCCAACACCGTACCTAGTTTACTTCCGGTTTTCAGAAATGGCGTAATTAGTGATGTCAGCAACTATAATTCAAATATTTACTGTTCTAATTTCGACGGAATTGTTAAAAATTAAATCTCTGTGATTTTCGGATGTGATCTATTTCTGGTAAAGGGAAAGCGGGTTGAATTTTTCTAACCAAATCAATTGTCAAACAGTAGAGTTTAGATCGAATAAATTGTTAAATATAACACGTCCCGGCATGTCACAGAACTGCTGAGTAAACAATTCTCAAGCATTACTCCGTGCAGTCACGTTCAAATTCCACACATCTCGTATTCATGTCAATCGATAAAAAAAAACAAGATAAAAAGTACCCACCCCTCCCTACCATCACCCCTCCCTACCCATCACCCCTCCCTACCCATCACCCCTCCCTACCCATCACCCCTCCCTACCCATCCCCCCTCTCTTCCCATCACCCCTCCCTTCCCATCACCCCTCCCTACCCATCACCCCTCCCTTCCCATCACCCCTCCCTACCCATCACCCCTCCCTACCCATCACCCCTCCCTTCCCATCACCCCTCCCTTCCCATCACCCCTCCCTACCATCACCCCTCCCTACCATCACCCCTCCCTACCATCACCCCTCCCTACCCATCACCCCTCCCTTCCCATCACCCCTCCCTTCCCATTACCTCTCCCTACCCATCACCCCTCCCTACCATCACCTCCCTGATGCCATACTTAGTCTACTACAATCTATCTACATGTACCCTCTGAAATATCTACAGTCCATTCTCTATACCACTACACCACACAGGACAAGGTTGACAAGTGGCTCAAACTTCTTTGTATTATTGCTTATTATTGGTCCCAGACTCCCCTCGGCCAACATTTAATTTATGCAAAACTAAAACTAGTTATTGTAAGAATGACCATTTTTATTTATTGTGTTACTCTCTAACTGTAATTCCTTTTTTTGACTCTATTAACAATTTCCAACCCCTTAACACAAAGTTAACCCTAACACAAAGCTCACAGCACCTTAACCCTAAGCTAACCCTAACACTAAGGTAAATATAACCTTAGCAAAACTAACTGTAACCCTAACACAAAGCTAACCGTCGCAGATAACCTAGGTTTATGTCAAATAAAGAAACAGGTAAATTAGGTAAAAAAATAACCTAATTAAAAAATATTTCAAAAGAACTTTAAAATTAGAAAAAAGTTACCTAAGAAAAAAATTAACCTAGTGAAAAATTAAATTTACCTGAAAAAAAAAATACCTGCAACAAAAAATTAGGCATTGAAATGCACCTTGAACCTTAACTTTTAAGCAGTTTGTGAGTCTAGGCCAATGAGATCACTAGTTGTTACAATGAAAAAATTTGACATTCCATCGTGCATTGCCGTTCAGCGCTTTCCTTCTTATGCAGATCATTACTTAATACACAAACTTCAAATTCTCCAAGAATTCCTCTCATGCTTGCATCAGGTTAGGTAAACATGTGCACCATTTTGTATTTCTTAAATACTACGAAAATCTCCAAAATGTGGCATGAACCTGAATTTTTGTATACTGCTGCCCCACCCACTTTTCTTGATTAATTCCAGACATTCTTGTATCCCATGTGAATAGTTCTTACTTGCAGCAGCCCTTGTTTGATGCTGCGGTTGAATTCTTGGAATTCATCTACTAAAGTGGGTGGGCAGTAGAACAAAGTGGGTGCTGGGTAGCGATACAAAAATTATTCAATGTGAATCCTGAGTATACAGACACTGTAATGACCATGTTGTTGCCGCAATAAATAGTTGCCTTTAGGTATCTTGTGTGTAGTAAGAAATTAGCCTGGTCATGTTCTTAAATAGGTTTGTTGTTTTTGTTATCAATAAAAATTCTTGTTGCTTGTCAGACAAGTAATATTATTAACGGCCCCTTGCTTTTTTGTCATAAACAAGTATATAAAATTATTGTCTGTCTGTAGTATGTGCAAATGCATATTCAAAACAAACTAAAACCAATTAAAGCACATTTTCAGATATATCATAATTTAACCTGTCATTTAAACTGAAGATGTTTACAAATAAGAATTTATTTCAAATGTTGGGCTGAACAGGTTCTAATATATTGGGGTTTTGGTGCCAAAATTTTAAATATAGGTTCCAAATACATAAGGGCAGAGAGCAAAACTTGCGAAAGGAGAAAATGAGTTTAAGTTGATCTTTAGACAACGAATTTAACTTGTATGAAAAACTGGGAAAAAATAGGCAACAAATTTGGATAAAAATTATGAAGAACAAGAAGCATTATAGGCGAGGAATTTAAAAGGATAGGACCAGAGGGCCTTTGCAAAGTCTTGGTCTTTGGAAGCATTCGTTAAGATGGTTGATTGGGATCAATCAACCTTTTCTTTATCTTCATTATTCTACATAAAAAAAATACTCTCACTTTCATTAAACTGTCGGGAACGATGTAGTTGCTTTGAGAGCAGACCACCAACTAATCAATTCACCTCCCGTGTCTGCTGTCCTATCCATTCCAAATTTTACAGAGCGTTCAAGGAGACCTGGATGCGAGTTTACTTCCGGTACAGAGAACAGCGCCTCATTTCTTTCTCCTTCGATCTTTTATAGTCCAGCCACTAACTATGGTCCGGCTGCTTATCATTTCGCAAAGTGATTTGGCGAATTCACCGGGCAAGGAGACATTTTCAGGGAAGGTTTTACCCTAGGAAAGGTTGAGAATTGAAGAAAGATCCAGAGTTTTGTATTTGGATATTGAAAGAACACTAAGGAGAAATATTTGAAAGTAAAACGAAATTGTCGCTGCTTCGATTCTAATGAAGAGTTGGGTCTAAGCAAAAGAAATAGAAACATTTACGTTGAAAAAGCGGGAAGATTCTACAATGGAGAGTGATATTTCTGACAGATTCATTTCCGATCGGATTCTACGCAGACTTAAGGAGACTTTACAAGCGCAGAGCTCACTTCCCCAAAACGATCTTTCCATGCAACTGTCGTGTATGCAAGCTTCAACATCAACGCTCCTTGAAGTAAAGAACATCCTCGATGGTCTTGACAAAAAGTCACTCATAAACGTAGCTGACTATCTTGCTAGTTCTGATGGCCATTTTGTTCTCCAACGGTACTTAATGAGTTCTTATTACTTCTTGCAAATGAGTGGAATGGCAACCATTTCGGTAGAAGCGAAAGTAACTCGTCCTTCGGGCGTGGTCATATTTTGCCCTCTTTATGTTGCTGTAACCGAGGTTCTTACACATCTTCTTGTAAGTCAAACATTTGCAAGTAATCTAGCCTCAACTAAGATACTTCAGTTACTTCTACAAGATCTGAATGTGTTAGTTTTACCAAGTCCAAAGCCTGACCAGTTTAAAATGCTTCTTGCCAACATTCACTTTTTATGGGAAATGTCAAAAATCCCTGCAACATCATCACAGTTTCGGAACTTCAGTGATACTGTGTTAATTCTCATAAACGTGTTTGTCAGTTATCAAGGGCCCTTTGAACAACTGACTACACTGGTGAAGTCACTGGCCATGTTCATCGCAGCTGCAGTGGCAGACGACGAAACAAGTGTTTACTTGCTTGCAGAAGAAAGCTGCTTAGACTTTATTGTTGACATCCTCACAAAGTCCGTAAGCACTGGAGAAAAGTACCTTAATTTTCAGGGTGTGTATGCCGTGGACATTGCTAAATGTATTGAGAATTTGAGTCAGTTTGAAGGTTTGCAAGAAGTACTCTTGGGGAAAGGTTTGGCCGAACTGCTTGTGTCCATGATTCAGATAGGTGATTCTTTTGACGACAGCGCAGCAGCCAGTGCTTTGAACACACTCATACAAACCTATGGGACAGTGGTTGTCCCAGTTTTGTTTCAAGGTTTGGCATCATATTGTGACTACAATTCATCGGATTCAACAAAGCACAAAGAAGATGTTATAAGTCAAAATGTTTTGTCAACTGACAAGCAAGAAATTCCTCCCATAAACAATGACCAGTTCAAGAAAGAGGAAAGATCAGAAGAAGACCAAGTCAGAAAGATGGCTAGCTTGGACAAGAACAATACAACACCAGACAACAATGAGGAATTGGAAATGAGCTTGAAAGTGCCACCGCAAAGTGCAAAAATTGAGGGAAACACTGTGGATAAAAACGATCAAAGAAAACTACATGTAAATGTTGGGGAAAAGGAAAGCTTAGCAGAAAGTCAAGACAGAAGAAAGCACAGTCTAGACAAGAACAAAAATACCGTGGATAATATGGAGGAATTCAGCTTGGAAGTGCCACAGCATTATGAGGACAACATCAAAGAGAATGATGTTGTTAAAACTGATGTTTCTGGCAGTGACATTGAAACTGTGGTTGATGAGATTGTTGTAGCAGAAATTAACCAAGTCACAGATGAGACTACTTCCAGAAAAGGGGAACCTAAGGCATCAGCTGAACAGGTTAACAAAGAGAACAGTGTTGATAAAACTGATGTTTCTGGCAGTGACAGGGAAACTGTGGTTGACATGGAGATTGTCACAGCAGAAATCAACCCATTTACAGACGAGACTATTTCTGGAAAAAGGGAATCTAAGGCATCACCTCAACAGGATATCAAAGAGAACACTGTTGATAAAACTGATGTTTCTGGCAGTGACATGGAAATTGTGGTTGTTACAGAGATTGTCACAGCAGGAATCAACCTAGTCCTTGACAATGACAAGACTTCTTCCAGGAAAGGGGAACCTAGGGCATCATCTCGGGAGAGCAGAGAATGTGACCTGAAAGATGACCAGAAGAAGAAGGAGATGGGAGCTGAAGGGCTTAGTTTGGATGGCGATGTCCAAGAAATTGTTGTAAAGAATACTAGCGATGCCCCATGCCATGATACGAATGGAAAACAAATTTGTGAACAAGACACAGAGGTTTTATGTGATGAGGAGATGCCACAACCAACAACAACCATGTCCATGAAGGATGTCAAGGAGACAGAGGAAAAGCCAAATGAGAAACTCTCATCGCAAGTTGCACTTGAAGCCACCAACCAAACCCACAATGCAGATCAAACTTTGTATCAGCAAGAAGATATTTCCTCTTACCTCAGAGAACAGCTTGGGAGCATGGGAGGAGAAGGAATTAAGTACATTACAATTCCAACACAATTTCAGCCAGATCTAATCAAGCAACCAGAGCCTAAGAGTAAACAATCATGTCCCCAGAGGCCATTCCAATACCAACAAGCTGGAACTGACCCTGCATCAGGACAGGATTTGCACGATATACACTTGAGTCTGATAGACCTTGGTGTTCACAACATGTATGATGAAAAATTGGTTGGCCTTCTAAACCAAATTTTGGAGGAGACGAAACTGAGAGAAGATGGCATCTTTGACATACTCAACAATGTGCCTGGCGTCTACAGTTACAAAATGCTAAGAACAGGAAGCATGCAGAGACAACTAAGAGTTGTTCCTGCGCACAACCAAGAAGGGGTCAATGCACCTTTTATCCATGTACAGCCTGAAATAGATTATCATTTGGTACTTAAGAAGTTTGTTTTCCAAACTGTACCAGATCACGGCAGCAAAATGGATTTTCCAGGTTTTACTCTCATTGGGCCATGGTTTGAAAAAATTCCAGAAGTACTTGAAGAGTGGAGTTTCTGCTTTGTGCCTTGTAAATCTGCAGAAGGGAAGATGCAGTACTATTTTTCTGCTGACAAACTGAAAACAAACTTTTTGTACCCAATTCTGGTATCGTTTGTACACATGAACATGCTTTGCCAGTTTCTTATGGCAAAGGGGGAAAGTTTGGAGGAGAAGGATTTGAAGTGTCATGGGATCTCTGTTAGAAAAATTGAAGAGAATGGTCCAGCGGTTACAGTGTACTACTTCCACAAGTATCTCACTGTTGATTATGTGTTGTCTCTGCGTCACATCCGGTGGCCGTCATGTGCAGCAAAATGGCCAGATCGGCAAAGACATTGGCCTGATAGATACACTGTCAAAGATGTCGTAGATTATGGCTGCCATCTGGTACCCAAACAACCAGCATCTCTCTGTAAAGAAGACCCACTGTATGGCCTCTTCTTCCAGTATTCGTTTGCAAGAGCTGAGAACATCCTGCTAAACAAACTTAATGATGACAATCCAGTTCTTACCGATTGTCTTCGCATGTTGAAGTTTCTGTGTGAAATGCACTTTGACAGGCCACAGTTGTTGAAGTCTTATCACATGCAGACAATTGTTCTGCTTGCTGCGGAGAGACTTCCACCATCGCACTGGAAAGCTGACAATTTTGTAAAGCATCTGCTGGATTTGTTAGATGACTTGCTCCATTGTCTTGTGGCACGAAACTTACCCAATTATTTCATTCCTCAGCAAAATCTTTTCCAGCAGTTTTCTCCTGATTTCATTTTGGATGTTGCAGAGAGGGTGTCCAAAGTCAGAAGAAACCCAATCAAATACTTGACCCCCAGTGGTGACCCTGCAAGGTTTGGGATCTATCTCATTTGATTACATTGAACATGTGTACTAAGTCCATCTTAGAGACACATTAAAGAGTCAGAAAAGAACTGGAGAGAGGGAACTGTGTCTCATGTTTGTCTTTAAAGGAGCTCATCTTTGTAATGAACTGTTCAGCTGCATGGGCTGAATAATCTTTCCATTTCATTTAAAATATGCACGATCAGTGCTTTTGTTTATAATCTTGCATGCTCTGGATTTTTCATCCTACTGATGAAGGGCTATGCCCAAAACATTTGATGGGTAATCATTTTGACAAAAACTATTTTTTATTTTTAAATCATTGAGAATAATTGCCTTACATTGATGTTGTCCAGCTTAGTTTTTGCTCAAGAGAAAGTGTCATAGTCAGCTTCAGAGATCATGGTTCTTGTCTTTGAGAAGTATCACCTTCTAGTGGTGTTCACCTTAGAGGGGTGTTTGTCCAAGAGAGGTGTCATGATCAGTTTTGGAAAGGTTTCTGCATTAGATAGGAGTCTGTCAAAAAGAGGTGTCCACCTTAGAGAGATGTTTGCCTAAGTAAAAACTTGATTTAGACCTGGTTTAAAAAGGTCTAGCATTGAGGACCCATGCTCCAGGGGCAGATCCAGGAATTTCTGAAAGGGGGGGTTGTACACCTTGATAACTTTCCATGCCATGGGCATGTACAGCGAGCGCGATCTTCTAGGGGGGTTTGCGGGGTCTGTGGTTGCAACCCCCTCAACCCCTACCCTGGATCCACCCATGTGCTCACTTGTGCTTCAGACTGTTGTCGGTGTTGTCAAACTCTTGACTGTCAGACTAATATGATAAAAAAGTTTGTACATTATCTTTTTAACACTATCACTTTTAAGTGATAAAGCATTAAATCTCATAAAAGAGGTTCAATGTATAATTTTGACAAAATTTCCATTTGATAAAAATGACAACACTACAGGATGTCATTGACAGGCTCAAAGTTAGAATCTTATTTCAAGACTCGAGTTGACTCTAAGGGAAAACATTTATTTCAAATGAAGCTTTATTTGAAATTATGTGGCTGGTGCTTTTAAAGATAGGGTGCATCTAATAAATGAATAAACAGGTCAGTTTCTAAAAGAACTGGTGCTGCGTCAGTGGGGGAGTGAAAAACGAAAAATGTTGTTTTATTAACTGAGTTGATAAGGTAAATTGGCCACCATAAAGATATTTAAAAAACTGATGTTTTCAGTGCTAGCCCTTTGTCAGAGTGAATAATTTGTTCTGATGAAGCACTAGCACTTGAATCATATTCAGCTCTTGAATCTCTTTAAAGGGGCTACTGGTATGTCACCTATTTTTATTGTCAATTTAAAAAGCCAAAAAAGCATATTTGTTTCTGCAGAAACCTACAAATAATGGTATAATTTTGTTAAGAAATACTCTACCAGTGCACAGAAACTAGTATTTGTTATTTTTGGCTGCGGATGACCAGGATGGAAATGGATTGCAACTTGAAAAAAATTGGCCAATTTTTTCATGTTCATCCCAAGTGTCGTAGAAAATTTGCAGAAAAGTTTATTATGGTTTGTTCTTCCTTGAAGAAATCACTTGATATGTTTTTCTTGGTGTTCTAAGAGCAGTATTGTATGTTTGAGCAAAAGCACTTTGTCAACTATTTGGTGTATTTTGTCCAAAACACAGCGAAGTCTGAGTGACAATGCTCCTTGGCAATTTAATATTTCTTGTTTTTTTTTTTTAATGCATTTATATTGTTATTACCCTGGTATTAGTAGTGGTACTGTTAGGTATTTTTAATACAATGTAAGAGCTTCAGGCTCAAGAGACTGGGTATATATAACCACCCATAAATAAAATAAAGGGGTGAGTGGAATAAAGCCCTAAGTGTCTTCTGATCAACTGCTAGATTCTCCTTCCAGTTTGTATTGTATATACTCATGTAACAAAGGGAGAATTTGGCTATAGATCCGGAGTCACTTAGGGCCTTATTCCAAACATTATGTGGAATATCAGGCCCTAAGTGACTCCTGATCTGAAGCCAAATTCTCCCTTTGCTACATAAGCATATACAATACAAACTGGAAGGAGAATCTAGCAGTTGATCAGAAGTCACTTAGGGCTTTATTCCACTCACCCCATAAATTATTTAGTACTATATTTGTGTATGCATGCATGGGTATTTGATGCTTTTAGAGCAAAATGTTGATTGACGTAGTTTAATGAGGGTAACAATAAAAATTCATACTGTAAAAAAATGTATCAAAGATTTGTAGGAAGTTTTATTATATTCTGGTTTAATTTTATTATTTCCTTAATTAACCCATTGACGCCTGAACCGCCCGTACAAGACTCCACTGCTTTAAAAAATTGTAACTTTCTCAATCGTGCGAACATTGCCTTAACTAGCAGTTGTGAGCATTGACTAGAAAGTCTTTCAAATTGAGATACCCAATAAACACAAAAAAGTCAGCGATTTTTGCAGAATATCAGCGTTTGAATTTGGACAATAACAAAAATTACCGTTTTTAACGTCATAGAAAAACAACAAAAATCACGTTTTTGCCTTTAGTTTTTTTTATTCAAATCATCGTGGCAAACCCAAAAGTCAACATTTACAGCAAAATTCAGTCCTAGTCCTAGCTTAGCAGTGAATTTTTTTGCTCTTATTCGTTGCTCGGGCCTAGCTACAGCTTCTTATACTAGTGCATACTCACCTTGCCTCGATTTTCAACATCACCACCGCACTGCATGCTGGGAAATAAACAGATTTTTTGACAGCGTCCATTCCGTCCTCCACAATTTTCATATATATACTAAGTCCACAGCCACTCTGAGCCACTCTGACCCACTGCCGAAATTTCGCGCTTGTTGTGTTCTCCTGTGGTCGCAACTTCCAAAATATGCCGCGGTAGGTCAAGAAATTCATCCAGAGTCGAGTCCCAAAGCTACTTCGTTTCCAGGCAGCCATTTTTCCAGTTCAACGAGCAATGAGCCACGAGCCAAATTCGTAAACGAAGTACAACACCTAACTCGCTTCATTGAGAAGTGGACTCTGAACTACCTCCAAGCTTAATGATGCTCATCAGGCAGCTACTAAAGATGCTGCTTCTAATAATAATAATAATAATAAATTATTATAATAACATAATATTTATACAGGGGTCAATTTAATAAAACTTTTACGAGTGTAATTGACAAGTGTAGCCATTGTTTCAGAGGTTGAAAACAATAGCTACACTTGTAAAAGTTTTATTAAATTGACCCCAGGATAACCCCGTCAGTGTAAAAACACTGGTATCAAAGGGGGTCCTGTTAATTACTAAAATACAATAATGCTAGAATAAAAAGTCCCTTAAAGTATAAAAATATTTAAAACTACTAGAATAAAAAGTCCCTAAAAGTCCTTAAAAAGTATAAAAATATTAAAAAACTATTTACACCGTGACATAATTACAGATAATGTCAACATTCAGTATTAAGAAAAATGTGTTTTGAATCTTCTAAGAACTCAATAAAAGATTTCTTAGACTTAATATGAAAAGGTAGATTGTTGAATTCAGTGGCTCCAGTAAAATAAAAAGATCTTTTGGCAACTTCCAGGTGGACCTTTATATGTTTTATGGGGAGCAGAGGTGGTGTAATGGTGAGAGTACCTGCCTCCCACCAATTTGGCCCAGGTTCAATTTATTAATTTTTGTTACTCATATTTTTCATATTTCTCTTGTTTGATCCTGTCACATTAACTGGAAATTCCACCTCCCACCATTTCTTTTCACACCTGCTGTAGACTCTCCACCCCACCCTTTTCTCTTGGGTTCATGTGCACCCTGAGGGGCAGGACTCCCATATGTAAATTTGGCAAGGCTGGAAATATTCAAAGGAAACCCTGAACACTACCAGAATATTGTTTTGTGATGGTCCTTTGGATTGTTAAGTAGGCTGTTGTTCATGTCATAATATGAAGAAATTACTATCTGGTTTGATGCACACGGCCTGTTTTGCTCATGTGCCAAGCATGTGTACTTGACAGTCTTGTCCCCAGGTCTCAATGTACTAGTTGATTGGGGGGAGGGGGCTTGAGGCCTAATGCGATAGATTCTGATCAGATATCTTCTAAATCAGGTTGGCGATGAATAGGTGATGTCATATATGATTACGTGCCAGGATGACTGGGGTCGATGCTGGTTCTTTTCCATCGGTGGCGGGTTAAATTAAAAAGTTGGGGGGGCTTAAATTTAACTGGCTACGTTTTCATCCTTCCTACATTGTTGGGTGTCGGCATAAGGGGATTTCAATCATGAGTTGATAATCACTATCTGCAGTTATTTAACAGTTCTTTCCTGTAACGTTTTTTTGTGACAGACATGTTGGAATTCTTGAAATCAAAGAGAACAAAATCTTCAGAATAAACAAGGTCAGATTAAAGACTGTGCGCCCTTTTTACATGGAAGATGTGGTTTTAAGCAACACTGAAATTGACCCAACTCAGGAGGAAATGGTGATGGCTTACCTAGTAAACAAAGTGAGTTTATAACCTTTAGCTTGTTGCCAGTTAAAAATAAGCTTTATCCTGGCCCAGGTTGTTCAAAAGATGGATAGCGCTATCTACCAGATAAATCACTATCCAGTGAATAAGTATTAACAAAATCCTTTGTGTTATCTGCTGGATAGTGATTTATCCAGTGGATAGCGTTATCCACCTTTTGAACAACCGGGCCTGATCTATATATAGGCTCTTTCATTTTTTTGAGGACACAAAGAAAGAAAATGAAGACATGTTTATTCATTTCCTTTGTTTGTGCATGCACATGATGTAAGGCATGTGCTTTATTGAGACACTATTTTTATAGTGAACTCGATCTGACCAATCATAGAGAGCGCATATCTTTGAACTTTTTATAATTATAGCTTTCTGTTTTTGTAAGTTCCACTACTGTATTTGCAAACAGTTTCAAGTATTGACTTGTTTTCTGTGTGATACTAATAGGTGGAACAGTTGATCGAGAAAGCAGAGAGTGAACACACTGGCAGTACTCGGCAGCCAGACAAACCCCTTATAAGGATACGGGTATGTTGTTTGCATGCTTAACAAGACAGTGAGTATTTTTTGGACTGTTTGCTTTAATTTTAAAGTTGTCTCTGAAGTCCTTCCCAAGAATTTTTTTAACTTTGCAAAATGTTCTATCTTAACATGCCAAGAAAATGGGGGTCACCAAGCTTGTTTTTAGTTATATGTACATAAAGCTAAAATTAAGGGTGCCTTCGACAGGTTGCACCGTTACTATAGTAACCTGTCATGTCATAAAAGAAACCATAATAGGTTCACCAATGAACAGGCATTTGTTTGATACCATTATTGAAGCATCAACTGATAACAAATTGTAGTATTGATTCATCAAAGTAGAAGTGATGGAAAATACTGGGAACTATTGCGAGCCACCTTAAGCACTCACAGTTTGTTTGTCATTATATTTGTCAACAGGTTGACTACAGTGATGGTTTCACATCATTTAATATCCGGAGATTTGGACAGCAGTTTGTCGACAGAGTGGCCAATCCAAAAGATATTTTACTTTTCTTTCGGAGAAAAACACAGCCAGCCAAAGCAGGTATTTCCATATTTCCAGAACCATATAGACCTTATTTACAAGTGGTGGCCGATTAACCCTTTCACTCCCAAGAGTGCCAAACATCAAAATTCAAGAAAATTCCCAAATTTCATTTTGTGAAATATTGGAAAACAAATGGTACCATGCAAAAGTACTGCCAAAGAGGTTTCATTTGAATGGTCACACCATAGGATTTCGTCCACAGACTAAAAAGTTAGAACAAATGGTACCATGCAAAAGTACTGCTGAAGAGGTTTCATTTGAATGGTCACACCATAGGATTTCGTCCACAGACTAAAAAGTTAGAACTACATCACATGTCTCCATAATTGACTCTGGGAGTGAAAGGGTTAATATTTATTCTTTTGCCTGTGTGCTAATCGACCCTACTGACCTTATTCACACATGCAAATTTAAAAGAAAAAATTCCTCCAAAATGAGGCCAATAGGGCTAATTAACATAAATATAAAAGAATAATAAATCTTCCTCATTTTTGAATAAGGTCTATATTTGACTGTACGTGTATTTTTTAAGTGGAGGTGTGATGGTTTATTGGTTAGGGTGTTGGACTATTGATCTGAAGGTCGGTAGTAACGTGCAGTGTTCTTACTAGGATTTTCTGCACTGGGGTCCACAGGACCCATAGAGAAGCTAAAAGGGGGTCATGAGGGAGAAAAGCGGGTCACAATTTTTAGACACAATTTTTTAATTAACGGACACCTCGTCAGGGAGTTTTACAATACAACATAAGTGGCCTGTATATATACCTACTTAAGAGACTAAAATAAATTTTACATTACATAAAACCGCACCTACTAGAGCAGATTTGCGTGTAGGAAACAGGCGAGGGTGTGCAAGGTGCGACATATTTCGTGCGTGACATAACTATTTGGGGCCCACAGTTAGTGTGCGTTAGTCACACGAAACGCATAGGAGAAAATAAATCGTTTTACAACTCTAAAAGTTCGCAGACGTGCTGCTCACTAGTTCAATGTTAAAAAAATCTGCTTTTTTGTGCCCTTGGGGTTATAATAGTGCGGCATTCCCCGAAAAAGTGCAGCAATGCCGCAATGCCGCGGTCTGGTAAGAACACTGAACGTGGTTCAAGTCCTTGTCATTGCCATTGTGATGTTTCCTTAGACAAGAAACTTTGCACCACATTGCCTCCCTCCATCCAAAGAATTAATATAAACGGGTACAGGTGAGCTATTACGAGACCTAACAAGATGCTGTAATGATGGACTAACAGGCAATCAAAGTGGGGAGGCAGGAAGTGGCGATTAATACTCCTACATGCAACCAGGTTCTTGCTATGTGGGCTACCTGTGGCTCACATGCTATATGGGTGGCCTGTGACCCATGGACAACTTTACAATGCATGTGTACAGCCACCTGCAATTTTGGTCACAGACTTGATTAACTGGAGCTTTCTATGTTTTTATTTTTATTTTTATTGCAGGTAACAAGGGCCAGGAAGACTCTAAATTTCCTCACTTTCGTCCAGAAGCACTAGACAATATCAGAATGGAAGATTTGATCAAAGAATACCTAACTTCAAAAGAAAATGTATGTTAAAACACTAAATAGGCCATTTCTGAGTTGCGCTTAGCCTCTTTTTCAAAGTTCGGCAAAGTATAAAGCCTTTCATATGAAAATAGATTTTATTTGCATGCAAATGAAAACTAATATGCATAACAAAGGCTTTGCACTTGGCCTTGCTTTCAAAACGATACTGAAGGCAACTCAGAAATGACATGTAAAAGCTTTTGATCTTTTTTATCTTTCTGTTGGTTGTTCTGATTCCAAAAAACGACGTAACGGTAATTAAAAAAAATTAATTACAGTAATCAGTGTTGCTTATCATTAAGCCAAAAAATCCAGAAATTTCAGTTGAAAGTCAAATGGATCAGACAATTTCCGGAAAATCCGTTTGGAAGTTTTGGAATACCTTCAGAGGTAGTCCTATTTTTCCATTTCAGAATGAAACGTTGGAAATTTCCTTACATTGTACCATTTGAATTTAGAAAAATTCAAATCGCTAAATCAAGTTAACAGTTTGGATACCAGGATGGGGAAATGGAATATTTAAATGGTAAGGGTAATCTCGTTGGTTGGTTGGTAAATTTGGAAAATTGCTTACCATTATGCAGCAGTCACCCCAACTGGTTTTTTCCTACAAAATGGTAGTAGTAACCTTTAATCAGAGGGTGTGTCATGTGGTAGATGCCAATTAATTCCTTTGTGCTGGAACGTCCAAAGAGTGCAGGTAATAATTTAAAGTTTTTTTAGACTTGCTTTCTGAAATGAATTTTATATAATTTTATTTTATGGTATTTCAGGCATTAGAGCTTCGTATTTTAACAGAGGGGAGAATGGCACAAGCACTTCGTGAGTTTGTGGAAAAAGATGACAAGGAAGCCATCTCAGCACTTGTCAAGTGGCAGCTGGAGCAAGCGCAGGAACACTTGAAGGCACGGCAAAATGTGCGTGAAGATAACATTGAGGGTGAAGTTGCAAAACATACTGAACAAATACGACATAAGGAAGAGGAAGATGATGATGATGATGAAGCGGAAGATATAAGAAAGGTATCAATGAAGAAACAGATGTAGTTAAAATTAATGTGGAGCTTGGTCTCCTAGTTGGGACAGTATGCAGCTCTTACAAGGTCTTCTCTGATTTGCTGAGAAAACAATAGAACAAACAACACAACAATGGACCCTAGCCCTGAAAAATATAGAGCTGTGTGACACCCAGGTCCAATGAAATTAGAGGTTGTAAAAAGCTGCGTGGTATCTGACCTACAGTAGTTAGCATTGATTTCTGAAAAACTTGGGAGTTTGTTGTGAATGACTGTTGTGAAATGCGCATTTGACTTCAGATCCAAAGGTCAGTTGTTCTAGGCCTGTTCTCTCCCGTCCTGTTGTTTCCTTAGACAAGAGGCTTTGTTCCACAATGATGTCTTGAACCAGGTGTATAAATGGTTACTGCAACAAAATGCTGGGGTAACCCTGTGATGGACTAGCATCCCATCCAGGGGGGAGCAGCAATACTCCTAGTTGCATTATGCTATGGAAACCAGGTTAAGCTCTGGCTGAGTGGGTTACCTGTGGCTTATGTGTGACTTTGCCTTTACCTTGTTGTGAATGATCCCTGTAGCTCAGCAGTCGGAACAATTCTGACCAACCAGTGCGCAGAAGGTCATGGATTCCTATATCCTATTAGGGACTGAATTTTTTCTTGAGCTTTCATGCTCAACTTAAATGAATGCAGTTTACATAAAAATAAAGTTAATTAAACATCTACAGTTTTTTATTATAATGTGAGGATAACTGTTTTATGGCCAAATTTTGGTTTTAATTAACTTTTCACACTCCAACTGAAGCAGTCATTGTGAAATTCTACAACCACAATAAAAAACACTATTTGTTGGACTGGATCGGCATTTTTCAACTTCAATCCTTGTGACATGTGTCTTTCAAAAACCATCTTTAGATATACCATATGACCAAAAATCAAAAAAATCAAAAATCTGAGAAGAAAAAACAACTTTAACTTTGAGAATGTCAAGTTTTAACTGTGTTGTTATAACTTACTGGACTTTAACTGCAATCAAAATGTGAAAGATATAAAAAGTTAACTGGAGAATTTTGACTGCCACATGTGCTCATGAACCTTAATTACTGTAAAGATTCAAGAGTAACAATAATGCGCAAAAGAAACAACCTTCTGAAAGTATGAACTTCATTGTTTTCCCTGGCTCATGGCTCAGAAATTCCCTCCAAGAGGCCATGCACAAAATAGTTTTGTTTTCTTGATACCTATAAGTTTTTTTAACAAAATCAGGTCCTGGCAGAATCTCGTGCAAGCCAACCAAGCAATGAAAATGATAATGCTGATGATATGAGTGGGAGCAGTGATGAAGACAGACAACCTGGACCAAGTACCAAAGGTATAATAAGCATCAAAGTAGAACTGCTGTACTGTGGATTTTTAAAGCAAGGGGTTTATATAATCATTAAGATTTAAACACTCATTCAATTATTCATTAATCTTTCAGTTTTCCACTTGACTTTGGGGTTGTGAACTGCTGAACCATCCGTTTTATAGGATAAAAACCAAGTGCATAGAATATTAAGTGAATCTGAATCATATTATAGCCTGAGTGTGCATCTAGTGGAATTGTTCATGCAAGGCCTACCAAAGTTTTGGCAGAAGAGCCTGAAATACAAGCAGTTTGTAGTGGGGAGAAGGGAAAAGGACATCCACAGAGACACAGGGACAGTTAGTCGAGGCAAGGGAGAATAGAAAAGGACAATGTAAAAATTCCAAAAAGTTTCCCTTTCCCACTTTTCCTTGCCCCAACTAACTGCCCCTGGGTCTCCAAGGTAGGGGGAGGAGGTGAGAAATACACATATGTTGTGGTTCAAAATATTCTTTGATTTGAAAATTTTCAAACCAGTTTTATTTTTGCTTTATTTTGTCTTAGATTAAAAAATAAAAAATAGACTGGTTGAAAATTTTCAAACTGAAAAAATTTTGAAACCACAACATATACGTGCAGGTCAACAGTCATATCCTTTCATATCAACAGTGACAAAAGGGAGTGGTGGTGCAGCCAACACATCTACAAAGGGAACAGGTGAAGGGCGTGGCAGGGGGCGAGGACGAGGAAGGGGAAGAGGTGGTGGGCGTGGACGAGGCAGAGGGGCATCACAGGCAGGAGCAAACACTTCACAGACTACTATGGACTGTAAGTAAATTTGTTAGCAGCAGGCAAGACAAAGTGCTCTGATTGGCTACCCAAGCGGGCAAGATGGAACAGTCTTGCCCACGCAGGGTTGCCCCACTGCTGTTTTCCAGCAAGAAACGTTTTCTAATTTGGCCATATAATAAATTAAAGCTTTATTGACCAAGCGTGTTCCATCAAGATGGCTGGATATGAGTTTTATTCTTTTTGTGTTTTTTATGGACCTCAACTTGTCTTGGTCTATGAAAAATGCAAAAAAAAAAAAGGACTTGGCCAATATTCAGCCATCTTGACCTCACGCTTGCTTCTTTGTGCATGAAAGTTACATTGCTAGTAAAACGGCACAGGAAGGTTAAAAATATTTTTCTCAGTTTCCACTCCTGATAGAATGGGGGCTATACCAACAAGACACTATCTTTTTAGGTGTGGGAGGGGGTACATAAAGAGACCACAAGTCTTTTTTAAAATGGCAGGTCCTGTTCGAGTACATTTCGGCCATAATTTCCCTAAACAGATTCCTTTTCTTTTTTCAGCATTCACTTCATCATCCAAAAAACGAAGACAGCCTAGCTATGCAGTGGAGGTAAAACACATAATTTTCCCTTTAATGTACTTCAACTTAGTAAACCCTGATATGGTTTTGTTTCTTACTGTGGTAATGGTTTAAAGAAAAAATAGTTTTGTACAAAAACTATTCTTATTAAGCGACAGAATTGCTCCAAATGGGCTCTTTCAACAGGTGGAGGGTGGGGGTGGGGTTTTTGGATGGGAACCATTATTGCTATTTCTTCATAAAATTCAGTTTTTTTTTAATGTGAAGCCTATTTACCAAAAAAACCTAAATATTTTAAAAGAAACTCAAGCAAAGCTTTAACCCAGCATTGCTCTTTCTTCTGTTAGTTGCACTCACTGTTATTAAAACACAGCAAACTCATAACTATGATATCTTCTATCATCCAGAACATAATTTCTGATGATGATGACGATGATGATGAATTCAATATCCCTCTGTCGTCGTCTGTGAAGAAGGCAAAGACTTCACAGTAAGTACTAATTATTTAGTTCTTCTGGTTTTGCTGAGAGAAACTCTGTGAAACAGAGGTATCATTAGAAGCCAGCAACCGGCAAATTCCACCGGCTACTTCCTAAATTATCGCCGCCTACTTTTCGATTAATTTCACTGATCAGAAGTTGATGCCCAGAATGCTAGAAATGCCATTTCTGAGTCCCTAGACCTCCCTAGAGGAAAGGGGCCTTGTGGCCTCGTTTATTTTATAATATTGCCACTTACTCTTTTTTTTTTAGGGTTAAAGTAGTTTGTATTTTGTAATTTTCAATGTACACTTTTTCATTCTGTAGGCCCACTCCAACTCAGAGGTCAACAAGAGGCAGAAGCAAGAAAGCTGTTACGAGTGTTGTTGATAATGCTGTAAGTTTTTCAAGTTCTTTTGTCATGAGTTGTGGCCGTCTATTTTACATCCACTAAGAACAGTAAAGGCTGGTTTTCACGAATGATGGAGTCGGAGTCGGAGTCGTAATCAGAAGTGCAGAGCGATACGATCTAGTGAAAATCAAACCCACGGAATTGAAAGAAGATTATGGAGTCATACATGTAAGCGGAATCGGAAGAAAATGGAACCGCTCTGATTCTTCCGACTCCGATTCCGTCGAGCTTATGACTCAGCTTATGACTCCAATTGTTGATTTTCACTAGATTAGAAGCCCTCTTACGACTCTGACTCTGACTCTGTCACCAGTGAAAACCAGCCTTAAAGGGTCTGGTGAAAGTTTCTTTTCAAAATTTTTGCATTTATTTTACTTCCTGTAGGATGAAAGCGAGGATTCAGATGACCCATTCTCCATGCAACCGAGCAGTAAAAGAAGCAGACGATAGGGGCAGATGAGTTTTACTATAATAATGGTTACGAGCAAATTCTTTTACATGTAATTCACTATTCTAGATACTGTACAAGAATTTTGCCATAATTTCAAGACCTTGTCTTCTAGGACTTTTTTCGCAATAAACAACAAACACAGGATTAGATGAGGTAGGAAAAGTTCTTGTTAAATTGTTTGGCTCTAGGTCAGACTCTGATGGCTCTGTTTTGTTTTAATTTTTTAACATTGTATGATGCAGTATAAAGAGTGCAGTGTTCTATCTTAAACAAAAAAATAATGATGAGGTGTTGAATTTGCATGTCAAAAAATTGGCACTGGATGGAACATTAATTTACTAATTTTGAACAAACTGGCAGAATTTCTGTGTCTTCAAAATAATGCAGAGCGAAACACAGCTTCCCATTTTGCATCCTTAGCACAATGCCCCATATCATGCTACCTATTTTCCTATGCTTAACTGGCATTTAGGATGAGTCAGTTGGTATGTTACTTGACTAAAGTGCTAGATTGTGAGTCTTTGGAGACAACAAATACCAGAAAAATCTAGTTTGTTACAGGTGCACAGCCACTTAGAAGGCTTGATTTCCAGTCATTTTCATTGAAGAGTTAAGGGGGAAAGTGAATGGGCACAGGGAGGGGTGGAGGGTGGAAAGTCCATGGGAAATGGGAAAAGAAAGTGGGAAACATTCACAAGTTGTCAGCAAGCAGGTGAAGAGCCACCAATAAAAAATGTGAACTGGGGAGGGGGGGGGGGGGGGGGGGGGGGGGGGGGGTGGAGCAACTGGTGTAGGAAATAGGAAGTTCAGACACCCCATATCCATTCCCCCCCCCCCCCGCCAACACCCCCACTTCCACCCCCCCCCCCCCCCAAACCTCCCAGAGTAAACAGCTGAAAAAGGGATTGAAAGAGGGATAAAAACTGGACTTACAAAATGGCTGCAATTCAAACCTAAAACCCACATTCTGGTAAAAAAAAATGGTGTCATTATAAAAAGAAAAACAGCCTGTTTTTCTTGATAGGCATTCTGTGTAAATTTATAGCAATAGTTCTAACCATGTGCAAAAAGACCAAAAGGGTATTTATTTTTTAAGATTACAGGTTGTACCACATAGAGTTAAATTTACAAATTGAATTAATTTTTATAGTTCGAGTTTCAAAGGAAAATATATGTTAATAGAAAAAACTGGAGAAACAAAAATAAAGGAGATAGGTGTCCACATCTGTTGTGTGCATTTGACCTTTACTGTCATTCCCGCCCTTGAGAAATTGACTTTAAGTCTGGGCCTTTGTAATGAGATGTTATACAATGCTTGGCATCATTACTGATTCATCACAATAGGGGCCGGCAGGGGTACTTTGCCGAACGCCGAAGGCTGAACGCCGAACGCCGAATGCCGAATGCCGAATGCCGAACGCCGAACGCCGAATGTCTGTCAGCGGTTTATCTTGTGAAACATGTGCTTCACCATGGCGGAGCGAATTGTAATTTCGAGCAGGTATAAAAAGTCTTGTGCTACCAAAAAAAAAACATTTAACCTGTAATTCTGTAATTCATATATGATCGAACTGGTAAAAAATGTAAAAAAAAAAAAAACAGTACATAGGGGAAACCAAACGCACGATTCGTGAACGCTTCACGAACACAGAATTGAAAATTCTCTTCGGTTGCATCGCATTAGAAGAGAATTGATTTCTGTTCGCTATTGTTAGAGCTGTTAATTACGATTTTTGTTATCTGTTGAATGTAGGCATGTTTTATGCCGATGTAAGTTATGTGCATGCACGTGCATTTACTATGCCCGTGGAAGTATGTGTGTAAATAGTTGGTTCTTTAGTATGCGAGTCAGTTCTCGGTCGTTACACTGACGATTTGCCCTAGTCAAATTTTACTTCTATTCCTTCCCATGACCGCACAAAGATCAACCGTCGAATTTCAGGGTATTGAACATGATGAACATCATCTAGCCCTTCCTTAGCTGGTTCTTCCGTTCCGTCTGTTGTGTCCGACTCCGTGATCAAGGCAATCGTTAACAAGTCGTTGTTGCCAGTTCGTCGTCCTTGGTGAAGGTCGTGGATGATATGATCGCCTAGAAGATTTCAGAAAGCGGTTTGCTTAGGTTGCACGGACACTTTGGCAGTTGACCATCCCAGTAGCGGTTAAAAATCGAGGCCAAGTAGATTGGAAGAGGAAGAGTCCTACATCCGCTAGAAGTCTTCCTTTAGCGGCAAGTTCTGCGTCAACGTTTCCGATCCCGTCGTATACTTCCAACAGAGTTCCTGTTGTGCGATCGCCTTTGGGTCCCTGTTCCGCGTGCGGCAAGATTGGCCACTTACAGGCAAAGTGCTCTGAGAAGGCGAGCTTCCAGTTTGGCTGCGGTCAGAATGTCTCAGCGCCTCAAGGATGAGCTGGATCAGCAGGAGGAATCAGATAAGTGTATTTTTTGTTCTGTATATCACAGAGATTATGAATATCAAGCGGGTTGCCCTCATGAGGTGTGGAAGGGAGACTGTACCGTTGTAGGTCCTTTTGGCTTTCGACACTGTCGGTCCCTCTGTTTGTCCAAAAATATTGTTACGTTTAGTTATGCTCTCCCTTTAAAAATCCTTTCCAGAGTCCTTTCCAGAGTCCTTTCCAGAGTCCTTTCCAGAGTCATCCTAGTTTTGTACAAATGTTTTTGTTGAGGAGGCCATCAATGACCTGCTATAAGAAAGCGTTGTATTGAGAAGCATAAATGCCCTCCTCATGTTGTTAACCCTTTGACTGCAGCAAAACGGAAAAATTGAGGCTTGTTTTAGATTTGCGTTATGTTAATTATTTTATTGAGTGTACACGTTTTAAGTACGAAGATCTTAGGACACTTTCAGAAATTTTTTAGTCTGGTTTCATTTTCTTCACATTTGATTTAGAAAGTGTGTATCATCACGTTAGCATTATTAAGCATCATCAGCAGCTTCTCGTGTAGAGCTGGTTATTTTCAATGGTAAGGAGGCATTTTACCCGGGGGGGGGGGGGGGGTACTCGCAGAAAAATTGGGTAGGGGTGTGCGGCCCGCTTCCCAAAACCCTTACCCTATTTATGACCAAAATCTGCGATTTTCCCTACCCTATTTATGACCTCACCAAAAATTTGATACCCTATTTATGACCTGACCCTTAAATCAATACCCTGTTTCAGACCTGCCTTATAATTATTTCCCTAGTTCAGACCAATGTTAAAGGCAATGTTTATCTGCTTTTATTAGGTACGTTATAAGATAAGGAAGTACCTTCTTCTAAAAAAGTGCATTCAAGACCACAGTGCAAAAATCGTTACCCTATTTATGACCAAAATGGCGGCAAAATAGCCAAAATCGATACCCAATTTATGACCAAAACGGCTGAAAAACCCTACCCTTTGGGGCCGCACATACCTATATAGCCCATATTAGGGAGTACCCCCCCCCCCCCCGGGTTTTGGGGTATTTTACCTTTAAGTGTTATCTTTTGGCTTGTGCTCGGCCTGTTATTTGTGTACTAACTGCTACGCCCGTTAGTAACGCGTGGGCGATCTATGGGGCATATCATGTTTCCGTCGTTTATATTGACGATGGGATTTCGGGTGCCAGCGATAAGATTAGTGCGAAAGCTGCTAGGTTTTGTTCATAGGGGGGATCTCGATCATTTGGGCTGAAATGTAACAAGACTAAGAGGAACTGGGAGCCTCAGCAGATAGGTCAATGGTTGTATTATTCCACTGTTCGAATGATTTTTTAAGTACCTTCGCATAAATTGAGACTCTCAAACGGGCTTTTCGCAATATACTGGGGTCTGAATGGGTTCCTGTAAGAATATTGCCCACTTTATAGATTGTTTGCCAGGCAAATGTCTTTTGTTATGGCTTGTAGAAGATCGTGGCGCGTTCATATTTTTGTCGCCGAACAGGCGTCTCAAGAATTAAAGTTTTGGTCACAGCACATTGATGCTTTAAATGGAGATGCCATTAAGAGAACGTTTTCTGCTATAGCAGTTTATAGCGATGCCAGTGATACTGGCTTGATGGTTATTCCGCCCTTATGGGGTCCCATGTACAGGATATTGCAATTAGCATTTTTGAAGTTCGTATGTCTTTTGACATTACCATAGAGATGGAGTGGCAACCTAGATGCCAGAACGAGAAAGCAAATTGAAAAGTTAAGTTGTTTTTTTCGGCAGTCAGAATACTTGTAGAATTGTTTCAGTGGGGAGCCCCAAACCTGATTTGCAGGGTATTGCAGTTACCATTTTTGACGTTTGTATGTCTTTTGACATTGCCATAGAAATGGAATGGCAACCTAGATGCCAGAACGAGAAAGCAAATTGAAAAGTTAATTTGTTTTTTCGGCAGTCAGAATACTTGTAGAATTGTTTCAGTGGGGAGCCCCAAACCTGATTTGCAGGGTATTGCAGTTAGCATTTTTGACGTTTGTATGTCTTTTGACATTGCCATAGAAATGGAGTGGCTACCTGGATGGCAGAACGCAAAGCTTTGTGAATCCTACAAATAGCGCAGTGAAGCGCTTGTGTAAGAATGTTTGATTCTACCACAGATTTGTCTAGTTTTTTGATCCGGGTACTGGGGAGGTCAGTCATTTCAGTGTAATGAACGTAAGACTGTATTTTCAGCGAACCCGAGTTTCAGGGTTGTGGCTTTGCGAATAGATTGCAAGTGTTTGTGAATAGGCATGTAACAGAAGTTTATTTGAGGTCGTTTAATTTGCATTATATCTCCGTGAATGATACAGGCTTGTTGCGTGATCCAACGCCTTTGCAATTTTAAAACCTGTATTTTCAGGTTTGGCTTGTAAGCATTTTGTGATTGATGAATTAAAATGGAAGTAGACTGATAACAGATCTTTGTTTTGCTGCGTTTATTGTTTTAGTATTTAATTGTACGTTATAGTATTTCTCAGTCGCGTTTATGCACGCATTGTTTGTGATACTTATGTTTCTTCCTGGCCTTACCCAAGACTGGTCACGTGGCGTTAATTGGCTTTGTCCGTCAGTTTCGCTTATTGTGCGTATTGTTAAGCATTTGGTTGCTAGTAAAGGCATTGGAGCATTGATTATTCCAGAATGTCCTTCCTGTTATTTTTGCCTTTTGTGAATCCTACAAATAGCGCAGTGAAGCGCTTTAGTGTGAAAGAATTTTTGATCCTACCACGGACTTGTCCAGTTTTTGATCCGGGTACTTGGTACTAAAGTCATTTCAGTGTCATGAACGCAAGACTGTGTTTTCAGCGAACAACAACTTTATTTCAATTTATATTATAATAACAATTACAGTTAATAAATTATTATTATAATAAAATAAACCCTAGTTTCAGGGTCGCTTGCGAATATATATATTGCTCAAGTGCTCGCGAATAGGCGAGTGTAACAGATTAAAGTTTATTCGAGGTTGTATAATTTGCATTATATCTCCGTAAATAATACAGGCTTGTTGTGTGATCTAACGCCTTTGCAATTTAACCTGAATTGTCAGGTTTGGCTTGTAAGCATTTTGTGGTTGATGAATTAAAACGGGAGTAAACTTAAAAGAGACCTTTGTTTAATTTGCTGCGTTTTTTGTTTTTAGTATTTAATTGTACGTTATAGTATTTCTTAGTCGCGTTTATGCAGGCATTGTTTGTAATACATTTCTTCCTAGATGTCCTGAGTTCTGTATTGTGGCGAAACAGCTGTCTCCAGTCCGTTCTTGTTTGAGCTAGCCAAGGACTTGCCAAATGTTGTTTGCTTGCCAAAGTTCCCAGCACCTTGGACAAGTATCGCTTGGCGTGGCTGCATTGTAAGCGTTGGGCTGTTTGTTTTTCTTACGCCTTGCCGTCTTCCCTGCAAAGCCTTTACTCCTTGTCGCCCTTTATCTGAGGGACCTGCAGATTCAGCCAACTCGTTCGCTTCCTTTTCTTCAGCAGTGTACGGTATCCTCTAGGCCCATAAAGTTGCAGGTGAACCATCTCCTACGACAGGCGAAGCGATAGCGGCGATGGCAAGTGGCCTTTGATGCCGATGCTATTGATAAGCATGCTGGTTGGCGATCTAAGAGTTCCAAGTTTAGATATATTTCTGGCGCTATTGGCCTATATAGTGTGTACAGGTGACTGCTGCACCTAGCTTTGTTTACTTCTCTGTAACGGCCAACTACGGCACAATACTCCAGAATTTGTTGTCCGCGTCATTATTTGTTAAGGGGAGTATGTAATTATGGGCACGTTGTTAAGAACAGAATTGAAAATTCTCTTCGGTTGCATCGCATTAGAAGAGAATTAATTTCTGTTCGCTATTGTTAGAGCTGTTAATTACGATTTTTGTTATCTGTTGAATGTAGGCATGTTTTATGCCGATGTAAGTTATGTGCATGCACGTGCATTTACTATGCCCGTGGAAGTTTGTGTATAAATAGTTGGTTCTTTAGTATGCGAGTCAGTTCTCGGTCGTTACACTGACGATTTGCCCTAGTCAAATTTTACTTGTTTGTTTTGATTGGTCTTTTCCACCGCTGAACTTTATTTGAACATTATCCATCAGTTTTTAACTGCGATAATTACATTTAAATTATCAGTGGCCCCGTAGGAAGGGTCGCCGGAGTTTTGAGCTTGGTTCCTACCCAGGTTTCCTACAATTTTTTCCCGTTGAGTTTCGGGTTTTTCAAGTAGGTTTTTCCTGGCCTCCGAGTATCTTTTGTGATGCGCTCTCAATTCTCCAGTTATTTTGTTTCTTTTATTTATTTTCTGTAAGATATTTAGCTGTGAGTTGTCATTTTTTACGGCATACGTGTGAAATAAAGTGTAACGGCCAACTACGGCACAATGCTCCAGAATTTGTTGTCCGCGTCATGATTTGTTAAGGGGAGTATGTAATTATGGGCACGTTGTTAAGAACAGAACACAGACCACAGACAAGGGACAAACAACCCACATCACGTCAACTCCACAGCAGCGGCCCCTACACATTTCAACTTACCAGGTCACTCTTTCGCGGACATGAGACTCGTCCCGCCTGAACTGCAGCCTACCATCAATGCTTCCCGTCGAAAAGCACGCGAGGCCTTTTTAATTCATAGAGGGAACACTTTATCACCAGAAGGCATTAACCGAAGGAACGAACGCTGAACTCATGCACTATATATTATTTTTATCTTATGTTTACAAGTGCGCTGTCTACATGTCATGTATTAACCAATCATTTATAACCATGTATTTTTTTAAATTTTAGGAGCCGTTACAATGTTTTCTCATCGCCGAGAATACAGCGACATATCCGGGACCTTCTTACGGTCCAGAGCGCTAAATTTGAAAAGCTTCCGTCTGACAAAAGAGCCAAATTAAAAAGAAAATTGGGGAAAATGGCGAAAAAAGGTGTATGTTTTACTCCATAACAAAAAAACTAAGTACTTTGGCGGTTAGGTTCATCCTGGTTTTTTCAGAAGAGGTATTAAGGAATCATTTAAGACCCTTTTTATTTGCCTCGTGTCTAAACAAAAGATTGGCGAAGTTTGGATTTAATACGATGCGTGGAAATAGTATCAAAGCGCTTCCTACGAACTCCCACGAGACCGGCAAACGAATTCAAATTTGAATAATTATCTCAACACAAACAATGTTCCTCAGTCGTGAGAGGCGGGCGCTTGCTTTTTGCTTGTTCAAGTTAGGATTTCAAAGAGAGGCCATCATTTATTTCACATTTCTCATTGTCCGGTAAATAGATAGGCCTATATTATTTTTCAAAACCTCAGTTAATATACTCAAGGTCTGAACTACGTTAACCGATCGAGTAAAAGATCGCGTCTAGATCTGGACTGCAAAACGCTTTGTAAAGAGCACGAGAAACAAAGCGCAACGTACAAGCGAGTGACCCGTGATTCACGCTCGTTATTTGGCAACGCTTTTAACTGAAAACCATGTTCTGCGAAAAATGTTTTTGCCGTCGTTTTTGCCATTCGACGCAATTAAAATAACTTTAAAACGATCTAAACACTGTTAAAACGCGATAGTTTGATAAAAAATTTCGGTCTTTGAGCCTCTTCAGTCGTCCGCCATATTAAAGTTCTGTAAAGAGCGCGAGTAAAAAAGCGTAACGAACAAGCGAGTGACCCGCGCATTGCGCTCGCTATTTGGCAAAGCTTTTAACTGAAAACCACGTTCTGCGGAAAATGTTTTTGCCATCGTACTCTGACCATTGCGAATCTAACGAGTCAAAATGAAAATCTTGCCGCCCACGAATTTGTTGACAAAACGCTCTGCAAAGAGCGAGAAGAACAGGACATCACGTTTTTTATAGACACTCGACGCACTTAAAATAACTAAAACGATCTAAACACTGTTAAAACGCGATAGCTTGATAAAAAATTTCGGTCTTCGAGCCTCTTCAGTCGTCCGCCAAATTAAAGTTCTGTAAAGAGTGCGAGTAAAAAAGCGTAACGAACAAGCGAGTGACCCGCGCATCGCGCTCGCTATTTGGCAAAGCTTTTAACTGAAAACCATGTTCTGTGGAAAATGTTTTTGCCATCGTACTCTGACCATTGCGAATCTAACGAGTCAAAATGAAAATCTTGCCCCACACGAATTTGTTGACAAAATGCTGTGAAAAGAGCGCGGCCCGCTTTTAATTACAGCACAATTGTTAACTTTATCGCACCTTGGGATTTACATCACGCATCAAACCGTGTAATTGACAGCAGTTGAATCTGCCAAGAGACTAGAGCCTAGAGTATTCCCAAAGCTTATTCTGTTAAGCAAATACAACCGACTGGTTCTGTATATGCAAATAATTATGCTGCGCATCAAGAAACTGGGCACTGTAAGTGCATGTCGCGAAAGACAATGGCATTCAGGGCGATGCCTCGCTACTCCATGACTGGCATCACCAAGTGTCCTGGGGGTGCACGCTACTCCATGACTGGCATCATAAAGTGTCCTGGAGGGGTGCACGCTACTCCATGACTGGCATCACAAAGTGTCCTGGGGGATGGTACGCTACTTCATGACTGGCATCACAAAGTGTCCTTGGGGGTTCACGCTACTCTATGACTGGCATCACAAAGTGTCCTGGGGGTGGCACGCTACTCCATGACTGGCATCACAAAGTGTCCTGGGGGTGGCACGCTACTCCATGACTGGCATCATAAAGTGTCCTAGGCGGGTGCACGCTACTCTATGACTGGCATCACAAAGTGTCCTCGGGGGGTGCACGCTACTCCGTGACTGGCATCACAAAGTGTCCTAGGCGGGTGCACGCTACTCCATGACTGTCGTCACAAAGTGTCCTAGGGGGTTGCACTCTACTCCATGACTGGCATCACAAAGTGTCCTGGGGGGTGGCACGCTACTCCATGACTGGCATCACAAAGTGTCCTCGGGGGTGCACGCTACTCCATGACTGCCATCACAAAGTGTCCTGGTGAGTGGCACGCTACTCCATGACTGGCATCACAAAGTGTTCTGCGGGGTGCATGCTACTCCATGACTGGCATCACTTATTGTCATCGCCGAGAATACAGCGACATATCCGGGACCTTCTTACGGTCCAGAGCGCTAAATTTGAAAAGCTTCCCTGTGACAAAAGAACCAAATTACAAAGAAAATGGGGGGAAATGACGAAACAAGGTGTATATTTTACTCCATAACAAAAAGCTAAGTACTTTGGCGGTTAGGTTCACCCTGGCTTTTTCAGAAGAGGTGTTAAGGAATCATTTAAGACCCTTTTTATTTGCCTGAGATTTGGACAACTACTATCGAATCGCGTTCTTAAATTCCTTTTTTTCGCTAATTTCAGTATGGAAAATACACCGCATTGATATTCAGGATGGTCTTTCTCTTCAAGAAAGGACTTGCTAACTAAGGTTCACCCTGGAAATGTTAGCCTCGTGTCTAAACAAAAAATTGGCGAAGTTTGGATTTAATACGATGTGAGGAAATAGTATCAGCGCTATTTTCTAGAAGGTGTTCCGTAAACTAAAAATGGCGTTCCAAAATGTCTTCCTACGAACTCCCACGAGACTGGCAAACGGATTCAAATTTGAATAATTATCTCAACACAAACAATGTTCCCTTAGTTGTGAGAGGCGGGCGCTTGCTTTTTGCTTGTTCAAGTTAGGATTTTAAAGAGAAGCCATCATTTATTTCACATTTCTCATTGTCCGGCAAATAGAAAGGTCTATATTATTTTTTAAAACCTCAGTTAATGTACTCTAGGTCTGATCTACGTTAACCGATCGAGTAAAAGAGCGCGTCTAGATCTGGACTGGAAAACGCTTTGTATAGAGCACGCGAAACAGCGCAACGTACAAGCGAGTGACCCGTGATTCACGCTCGCTATTTGGCAACGCTTTTAACTGAAAACCATGTTCTGCAGAAAAATGTTTTTGCCATCGTACTCTGATCATTGCGAATCTAACGAGTCAAAATGAAAATCTTGCCGCACACGAATTTGTTGACAAAACGCTCTGTAAAGAGCGAGAAGAACAGGACATCACGTCTTTTATAGACATTCGACGCACTTAAAATAACTTTAAAACGATCTAAACACTGTTAAAACGCGATAGTTTGATAAAAAAGTTCGGTCTTCGAGCCTCTTCAGTCGTCCGCAATATTAAAGTTCTGTAAAGAGCGCGAGTAAAAAAGCGTAACGAACAAGGGAGTGACCCGCGCATCGCGTTCGCTATTTGGCGAAGCTTTTAACTGAAAACTATGTTCTGCGGAAAATGTTTTTGCCATCGTACTCAGACCATTGCGAATCTAATTACAGTCGGACCTCTATTAAGCGGCCACCTATTAAGCGGCCACCCTCCATTAAGCGGCCACTTTCCAAAGTCCCGAATTATTTGTCAGTAAAGTGCTGCATTCGATACCTGTATTCAACGGCCACCTTTTTGCTGTTGCAAGTTTAGTATTTATTGTTTTTTTACCTCCATTAAGCGGCCAGCAAATTATCTTTTCAAGCGAAATGGTGACAGATAATATGAAGGCGATAGAAGTGAAGTCAGAAGTGAGTTGCTAAATGATGATCTAGACGTTCAGTTCGTTTCAGAAGACACCTCAATCAGATGACGACTACGACAAGGAATTAGAGGAGCCATCAATCACGAGCCTTGCAGAGGCCATGCGCATCACCGATCAACTCCGACACTTTGCCCAGTTTCACGGCTACCAGGACCTTGCCCTATCTATCGGAAAGGCAAATGACTTTATCTTCTCGTTACAACTCCGAGCTCCGCAACGGCAAACAGCAGTGACGGGTTATTTTAAATAAATCGTCCGTGAAATATTTTGAGCTAAAATTTTTACAGACTGTTGATGCAAAAAAAGCCTAAGAAACTTGATGTTTTGTTACATAGATTTGCATATTTTTCTGTACATACATAACCCTAAAAAATACTGTACTTATCGACTACATGCTTTCTGTGTTAGAGCTACAACTTTGCACGGACTTGAAATGCGCAATTACAGGGCACTTAATTTTTTGTTTCAATGATTTTTGCATTTATCTTCACATATATTCACTTTTCAACAAGCGTTTTGCTATATAGAGGCAATAAAATTACGTTGACTGCCATTTCTATCCAATTTATATTGTACTTCTATGAAACGGCCAACCTCTATTAAGCGGCCACTTTTCAAAGTCCCGAGGGTGGCCGCTTAATGGAAATGAAAATGTTGACATAACGCTATGTAAAGGAGCGAGAAGAATAAGACATCACTTCTTTTATAAACATTCGACGCACTTAAAATAACTTTTAAACGATCTAAACAATGTTAAAACGCGATGGTTTGATAAAAAATTCCGGTCTTCGAGCCTGATCTTCAGTCGTCCGCCATATTAAAGTTCTGTAAAGAGCGCGAGTAAAAAAGTGTAACGAACAAGCGAGTGACCCGCGCATCACGCTCGCTATTTGGCAACATTTTTAACTGAAAACCATGTTCTGCGGAAAATGTTTTTGCCATCGCGCTCTAACCATTGCGAATCTAAAGATTTAAAAATAAATAAAATCTTGCCGCACACGAATCTGTTGACAAAACGCTTTGAAAAGAGCGCGGCCCGCCTTTAATTACAGCACGATTGTTAACTTTATCACACCTTGGGATTTACATCACGCATCAAACCGTGTAATTGACAGCAGTTGAACCTGCCAAGCTTAATCTGTTGAGCAAATACAACCGACTGGTTCTGTATATGCAAATAATTATGCTGCTCATCAAGAAACTGGTCACTGTAAGTACATGTCGCGAAAGACAATGGTATTCCGGGCGATGTTCAGTATAGCCCTGGCCTAAATCTGCCCGTTGCCGTAGTGCCAGCCTTGCATTCAGCTTTATATTTTTACTACCCAATTGTTTTTGGACACTTCGCATTACATTCGTCTTTTGTGGAGTCTGCTCTATCTAGTTAATATCATTTGCCATTCTGTCTTCGTTTTAGCGATGAATCGGGAGGTGAAGGTGAATACATCGCATACATCAGCGAGTGTTAATTCACTGAAATATAAAGCTGAATGCAAGGCTGGCACTACGGCAAAGGGCAGATTTGTTAAATGGCCAATGTTTCGACTAATAGAACTAGTATTCCTCAGGGCCAGGGCTATACTGAAAGAAAACATTGTAACGGCTCCTAAAATTTGAAAAATACATGGCTAATACATGACATGTAGACAGCGCACTTGTAAACATAAGATAAAAATAATATAAAGTGTATGACAAAACTGAGTTCAGCGTTCGTTCCTAATGCCTTCTGGTGATAAAGTGTTCCCTCTATGAATTAAAAAGGCCTCGCGTGCTTTTCGACGGGAAGCATTGATGGTAGGCTGCAGTTCAGGCGGGATAAGTCTCATGTCCGCGGAAGAGTGGCCTGGTAAGTTGAAATGTGTAGGGACCGCTGCTGTGGAGTTGGCGTGATGTGGGTTGTTTGTCCCTTGTCTGTGTTCTGTGAAGCGTTCACGAATCGTGCGTTGAGTTTCCCCTATATACTGTTTTTTACATTTTTTTTTACATTCGATCATATATGTGAGGTTACTAGAACAATGTTGTTTTATTGGTAGAACAAGACTTAACGCCTGCTCGAAATGACAATTCGCTCCGCCATGGTGAAGCACATGTTTCACAAGATAAACCGCTGACAGACATTCGGCAGTCAGCGTGCTGCAAATTACCCCTGCCGTATAGGAGCAGATGTGCTTAACAGGGATCTAATTTGCCCAAAGTGAGGGATTTGATCTGATTTGACCCATATTCTCTGCCGTAGATCGAGTGGGGGTTTTGAACAGAAGAAATGTGCCACATTATGTCCCCTTTTTCAACAGACGCACCCTTTATGCTAAACATTGATAATTGCATAAATTCTTGTTTAAGAATATTGCCGATCTATGGTCGAACCTTTGCTAACAGACAAAAAAAAATTATGCATTTGTATAGCGCAAATTCTATATACATATTCAAATGCACTTTACAATCAATCAGACCCACCCCACCCATGAACAAGTGACACTGAGGGTGGTCACAGCCAGAGTTTGTTACGTCCTCAGTGCTTCTTTTACGTTGCCACGGGAGACGGGACCGCCATTTCTACGTGGTCATCCGAGCCACGTGAAGGTCTAACCATTTGCCAATGTCATAGCAAAGGCAGCACCTTCCCGTAGACGGACACCTCCCATAAGCAGACACCTCTCTTAAGTAGACACTTTTTCTGGTCACGATGGTGTCTGTTCATAAGAGGTTCAACTGTATAAATTTTTATTGGACTTCAGATCTGAAGGTAAGCGGCTCATAGCCTGGTCTCGGCTGTTGTGTTGTTTCCTTACACAAGAAACTTTACTTCTGCAATCACATTGTCTCTCTCCACCCAGGTGTATAAATGGGTACTGGTGACAAAATGCTGGGGTAACGCTGCGATGGACTAGCATCCCATCCAGGGGGGAGTATCCATATTCCTTGTTGCTTCAAGCTACAGAAACCGGTTAAGCTCCAGCCGTGTGTACTGTGATACTTCACCTCAAAGTACTGATTATTTAAATACTGGTTACCATATTAATATTAACTTGAGGCTCTGTGACAGAATGGCTTTTTTTATTTATTTGCCTTTGCAGTTACATGTTAGTGCTGTTCATTGGAACAAGCTGAAATAAAATTCTATACAAAAATGTTGAGTATAAAAATAATGTAAATAAATGCAAATAATTTTTTATGCTATTTTTATTTAGTAACAGTGCTTTTTTGCAATTAAGAGACACTTTTTGTCACTTCTCAACAACTGATCAGAAGTTACGATCAGAAGTTACTCTTCTCTACGACCAGTTTTCCTAGAGCTATGTTTGCCGTGTTTTCTGTGCCGATTATGTCGCCGTGATTTATGCAGGGGGAGTACTTTCCTCTGATGTTGATGAGCTTGTTCTTCTTTTTCACGCTCAAGAATTTCTCTTGTTAGCTGCTCTTTGGCTTCCTCTCCATTCACAATAAACTTGTGCTCCTCCTCCTGATCTTCATCCATCTCCACTCCTGCCTGATTTGCTTCTGTCTCTGAAGTAACAAAGGAGAAGGAACATCAAGTAACATTTTACAACAGCTTCCCTGCAGGCAACTTACAGGGATCCAAGAGGAACTGGGAAGGGAATTGGACTCAAATTGGGGAGAGGGGGGAGAGGGGAACCCACAAGAAAAGGAGGCAGGAAGTCTACAGTAGGTGGGAGAAATGGGAAACATTTTCTTATATTTTGAAATAGAAGAACCATGCTAAGAATCAAGATCCACCAAGTAAAGCCCCAGCTAAATGTTTCGAAAATTGTTGGGCCAACCATAGAAGTATTCGGTCGAACATTTTGCCCAACATATTTTTGGCACTACAATGTTTGAACGTTCCAACACAACAATGCGACAGCCATTCTTGTTTCAGCCTTATGTCCAACAATGTTAAAATGTTTATCTGTGTGTCCAACATTGCCATCCAACAAATGTTGGCCAACAATGATTGTTGGGACATTTAGTGGTGGAAACTACAAGTAAAGGGTGCAAAGCATGGGAAACGACCCAAATGATTGAATTGGACTGTACGAGAGTTTGGGGAACAGAAAAATAGACTCTTTCTTCTCTTTCCCTCAATCTCTCCTCACTAATGCTCTCTTTGTCCCCATTCTTTCCGGGCCCTTCCAGACCCCTGCCCTCTCACCCAACACTCTTTCTTTTTTAGTCAGAGTTGCTTTTTATTAAAACAAAACAGATCAAGAGTACCGGTAATGTACTCATGGGGAACACTTACGTATAAACACAACAACAGGCAATTAAAACCAAAATTAGTTTCGTTTCTGCTTGCATGCGTGCGTATTCTTGTACCCAGATCTAATGCAATGCACAAAAGTAGATACGAAAACACGGGGGAAAAAGGAGAAAAACGGAGGGCGATCCTTAACTCGTTGCCCTACCGGCACAAGTTATAAAATCTGCCATAAAAGGACTCCTCTTTGGTGGAGCGGGGTCGTAGCTGTCCAAACAATGTCTATGGTTGGCGAACGATACAATTGATATATCACTTGAATAATGCCCCTATCCCTAATCCCTATCCCAGCAGGACAAATCTATTGTTTTCTTAGCATATTACAGACATCGTTTGGACAAGTGCAGGACTACCCCTTTGGTGAGATTAAAGATTTGTATGAACCAAGGGCCTATAATAATATTATTAATAATATATAATGAAGGCCATGATCTGAGGTAGTTCGAAAATGACATTGTACTCACCGTCACATTTCAAGGCAGTACACACCCACTGTCCACATGCACAGACACTAATAAAAAAAAAAACAATGGTAAAAATTTGAGCCTTCTACTTTCAATTTTTAAGTGGGAGAATTAACTGATCAATAACTTTCACTTGAACTTCTTGCATTAATTAAGGAAACTTTTACTTGCTATTTTTGCATGGTGATGGTAGTCTGTTTATACTTATAGCTACATGTATTTTCTGGTACTATGTTACTGTCTTTTTCTCTTGAACTAAAATGTTTAAATTAAAACAGTACCGCTCCACAGTGTTATTTTGATTGATCTTACTTTACAGTTTCTTCCACAGGTTAAAATCATTCCCTCAGTGACGAAATCCCAGTAACTCTTAGCTTATTATTACATGTAATGTTTTTAAAACAGTACAAACTCTATATATAAGGTTCCAGATCCAGAAGTATTATCCAAAACATTATTGTGTAATTAAAAGTGTACCAGTTGTTGCAGCCATTTGTTGGAATCTCAGTGCCGTCACTATAAACCTCATCATCCAGCTCACAATCTGAATAGAAATGATGTAGATCATGTATAAAATTGATCAAGGTTAAAACGTTTTAGTACATACTGTCATGTCGAGTTCTGAAGTAGTCCCCCTGTTACTTTTGGAATTAGCAGGTTTGGTATGATATACTAAACCACTATTCACCTAAACTTGTGTGATTAATAATTATTAATAGAAAATAATTATATAAAATAATTTAAAAATATTAGTCTCGCAACAGCAGAATTGGTTAAACTAATCCTGCAAGGAGAGAATCCCACATAATATCAATTATCATTTTCTCGTATAAACTGGTGTGTATTTACCTTTCTTTGGTGGTTTGAATTCTGTAAGATAAAAAGAATGAACAAACAACTTAGTAGAATACTAAAATATATTTTCATGCTTTGACCAGTGGTTACTGTTTTTTCCAGTTTTTTGAAGCAATGCATAGTAACTACTCGGAGTCGGAGTCGTAATCGGAGTCCTTAGGGCTCTTACGACCTAGTGAAAATCAAACAATGGTGTCATGATGCTTTGACCAGTGGTTACTGTAAGCTTTCTTCAGTTCCCCACCCCCCGTTTGTTGGGTGCTCACAGTAAGTAGTGTCACATTGTAAATGTTCTTGTTGACAATATTTTGATTACTGTTATAAACTATAAAGCAGCAATGTCAGTCATGACATTTTAACTGAGGTGTCACTGTCGACTTTGCTTTTGAAACAGTGAAGGTGTCATCTTTTAACGCACCTGGATCCAAACACTTCATGAATTCATTGATACTCAGTTCCCAGTCAGAATCCTCGTCGCTTATTGAAATCAGCGCATCAGCGCACAGGCTTTGCAGGATGGGGTTGAGATACTCTTCCATGCTGGCAACCTGTATTTTAAAAAATTATGTGAAAAATTGTACTATCATATCTTAACTAATCTGAGTGCGAGAACTTCCTTGGGGTGGGGAGGGAGGGGGGTACTTTTTAGAATTTTCAAACAAACTTAACCAAACCCTTTGAGGTAAGTATACCTGGACCCAGTTATTATTATTATTATTATTATTATTAAAATTTGGAGGTGCTATCCACTGGAGGAATCTCTATTCAGTAGATAAATGCAATTGTGTTTGTTAACGCTTATCCATTGGATAGTGATAACTAATGTAACACTCTTGGAATTAACAGCATGTGGGCCCTGTATGTTGGGAGTTCCTCTCTTGAGACAAAAGAGCCACAAGTGTATGATATGACCCCACCCTTTTGACCATAAGAAATTTGCACCCTGCATCCCCCTCCCCCCATGAAAAAGTAAGCCACTTTGTCGTCTGCCCTCTCAGTTTACCAGTTCCGACGCCCCCCATATCTTTTCTCGTCCCCCAAACCCCTCTCCCCCGAGTCAAGATTCACTCCTGCAAACAGAATCAGGCATAGTTACTGAAGCTGAATAATAATATTGACAGGACCTCATCTATTGACTGATTAGCTGCAATAAATCCTCTGAACTCAGTGGCATCAAGTTTGCCATCTTTGTTTTCATCCAACATGCCAAAGTAAGACTTGAGGAGATTTCTGTACCCTTCAACTCCTTCCAGTGATCTATCTTGATTCTTCAACCAACCAATCAAACGGCTGCGTATTTCATCACGATCATGCTCATAGCAAACAACTGTAGTGAGTGATGAAAAGAGATTTGTCAGATGGTCTATATGTCATGGTGGACATTTGTGACAGCGAAAATGGTAGCGTTTTGATGAGAATACAATATCCTAAAAGGATATCAAAACTGAAATTGTTTTTGGAATCCAATCAAACAGCTGTTTTTAATATTTCATTTTGATCATGCTCATAGCAAACAACTAGTGAGTAATGGAAAGAGATTTAATTTGTTAGATGTAGTCTGTCTACAAACCAATTTATTTTTAACCTAGTGTGAGCGAAGCGAACATATGCAAGCGTGTAGCGCGAGAACGAGCCCCTAGGGCGACAGAAAAAATAAATAGGGTCTGTGGACTTCTTTCTAAAAAAGTGAATTTAGGTTTTTCCCGAAAAAGAAAAATGCCATTGGCTAAAAGGCGATTAAACTGTCATCAACATATCAATGGCCATCAGTCGCGCGTCATGCGATTAACAACAACTGCCATCACTTCGAGGCGCTCACCACAACAATTTTCAATTTGCATAATGACACAATAGGTCGATCTTCACACAAAATCGACATGTAAACAAACTTGTTTCTCTCAGTTTCTTTCACCGAAACTTTGGTTTTCGATCAGCGATGAACAAAGTAGATCATGAAGCGTTTGCTGGACGAGTGTGTTGAGGAAAAGTATACTGGTTTAATGTATATAGAAACGTTTTTAATTTGTAGCTAGAAACACGACCCCACAAGCAAGATTTTTGCTTTAACTTATATCGTGCATAAATAAAAGATGTTGTTGTCTGTATTCCTGCCCTTAAAAAAGAACAGTCGAAAGAAGCTATTTTAAGCTTGCTCAAGGTGAAGGACGTCGTCGCCATTCTTCCCACTGGTTTCGGGAAAAGTCTAATTTATCAGTTGTTTTCGTCTGCAAAACAGCAACAAACCAAAAGTAATGTTGTGGTACTGGTTGATCTCTCTTCATTTTCTGAAACAACGAACCCAATATCGCTCAAAACATCCGCCAACTTGCGTCTGGTAACACCTTGACGGACAGTTTCGTGGAATAAATTTTCCATTCCAATCTTACCAAAATTACTCGTACGGATGGAAAACGAACATCTACATATCCTACAGAAATCCAACAGCCACATCGCTTTGGCTTTTGGCCTCTCTTGGCGTTGTTTTTTTCAGTGTTGAAGCATTCGTCTGAAACAACATACTCCAACACGTGCCAGACACCGCACACTATAAACTAAAAGGCAATTACGTCAATTATAGCCAAGGCAGAGGTGATAACGATAAGGTGTTGACATGGGGGAGGGGTCTAAAAAGCGTCTTTTCTCAAAAGAAGTCCACAGACTTTCCTTTTTTTCTCGCCCTCCAGGCTCGTTCTCGGGCTACGTGCTTGCGTGCTGACGGCTCAAAAGCAAAAGTCTGTGAACAGATTATGTTAGATGATATATATTATGTCATGGCGGGCAAATGTGACAGCCAAAACTGTAGCATTTTAATGAGAATACAAGGATAACGAGGATATAAGCTACAGCTGTACAAGGATATCAAAACTGAACATTTTTTGTTTGATCCAATCAAATGGCTCCATAATTCATCACAGTCTCATAGCAAAAAACTTAGTGAATGATGGAGAGATCTGTCGGATGGTCTATGTCATGGTGGGCATATGTAACATGCAGCCAAAATGGTAGTGTTTTAATGAGGATACATGGATCGCAAGGATAGAAAAGCACTCAGTTCAGTCCATTCAACCTTTTGCTCCCCTTCATGTTATCATGTTATAAGGAATAGAATACTGGTATGTCAATAAATTCATAAATAGTTCAATGAAAAACAACCTTTGACCAACCTACCTGGTTTGGACTGATTAATCTTTGAAGATGAAGGAGGCTGGGTTGGTTGTCCTGTGGTTCAATCAATAAATCAGTCAATTATTCAAACATTGCAGACAACACAATAATATAAAAACAAACTCATTAAGATAATATATACAAGACTCAGCTTCCAAGGGAATGGGTGTCAGAATGAAAAGTGATTTTTTAGGAGTGAGAGGTCAGATGGCAGCTTGAACACACAAACAAACTAATCAAGCACTCCCCTATGACAGTACACTCATACATAGCACCTTAACCATGGTCAAATGAGAGAAATTTGCAAAAGTTAAGGTTGTCATGTTCACTAGTTAAAGTTTAATATATTGCCTATACACTGTCAATTTACCAAACGTTTTGAAAGTTTACCAAAAAAGTTCTAAGCGTTTAAAAACTGCGAACTGCAGAATTGTCGGCGCCATTTGCCAACATAATTTTGATCAGGCGCAAAGAGTTTTGGTAAGTTTTCAACGGAAAAAAGCTCATCATTTTGAGAAAAATTAAAAGATAGTTAATAACGTCGACTAACTTTTTTTTGTACATCCCTGTCCATATTTCCATTTAATATTAACCCATTCACACCTGAGGATTTTTACGTTTTTGGGTGATTTTCTGCATACACACGCCCCATAGGATTTCGTGACTGCATATTTGGAGTTACCATTGAAAGTGCTGCTGTTCTAAAACACTGAAGGCTCGAGTTTACTGGAAACGTCATTGTGACGATCTCATTTTGCTTGCTTGATTTGCAATAAAGGGTCCAATATGAATTATCTACGATTTTTGGTAAGTTCACAGCCATTTTTCATCTTTAGTAGCTCGTTGAACTGGAAAAATGGCTGCCTGGAAACGAAGTAGCTTTCATTGGGACTCGACTCTGGATGAATTTCTCGACCTACCGTGGCATATTTTGGAAGTTGCGACCACAGGAGAACACAACAAGCGCGAAATTTCGGCGGTGGGTCAGAGTGGCTGTGGACTTAGTATATATATGAAAATTGTGGAGGACTGAATGGACGCTGTCAAAAAATCTGTTTATTTCCCAGCATGCAGTGCGGTGGTGATGTTGAAAATCGAGGCAAGGTGAGTATGCACCTAGTATAAGAAGCTGTAGCTAGGCCCGAGCAACGAATAAGAGCAAAAAAATTCACTGCTAAGCTAGGAGTAGGACTGAATTTTGCTGTAAATGTTGACTTTTGGGTTTGCCACGATGATTTGAATAAAAAAAACTAAAGGCAAAAACGTGATTTTTGTTGTTTTTCTATGACGTTAAAAACGGTAATTTTTGTTATTGTCCAAATTCAAACGTTGATATTCTGCAAAAATCACTGACTTTTTTGTGTTTATTGGGTATCTCAATTTGAAAGACTTTCTAGTCAATGCTCACAACTGCTAGTTAAGGCAATGTTCGCACGATTGAGAAAGTTACAATTTTTTAAAGCAGTGGAGTCTTGTACGGGCGGTTACGGGCGGTTCAGGTGTCAATGGGTTAAATAAAATCCCACTAAATAAAACAAGAAATCCCTCGGACGTTTGACCGCGGTGGACATAGCACCTGAGTGAAGACCGTCCCTTTTCCACCCTTCCTCTCACCAACCCCTTCTCAGCCAAACAATGGACTGACCTTTGCATGTCCCAATGTGCTTGACAGAAATCTTCTTTCTTTCTAAACAAGCAGTCCTGTGAAGCTCACAGTGGTTAGGATAAGTCATGCCATTTGATCCACAAACTGGTTTTTCATGCTCAGGACATGATTCCTTGCAAACACAGGCAGCATTGCCACTTAGGATGACACACTCCTGGCCAGCATGACACATGACATTGATACATAGATCTACAATCATATGAAAAATCATAAATACAGTAAACTCTCGTACGACAGACACCCCCATAAAGCAGGGACAGACATCATTTTTTATTGGCTGGTTCTGGTCAAATTTTACTTGTTCATCTGTAACTAAACTCTCTATAAGGCAGACACCTCTCTAAGACGGACATCAATAAATTATTATTGGCTGGTTCTGGCCGAATTTCACTTGTTCGTCTGTAACTAAACTCTCTATAAGCGGACACCTCTTTAAGACGGACATCAATTATTGGCTGGTTCTGGCCAAATTTCACTTGTTTGTCTGTAACTAAACTCTCTATAACACGGACACCTGTCTAAGGCGCACCGCTAAAGCTGGTCCCAAAGGTGTCCAGCTTTATAGACAGAGTATGATGTTGATTGGCATCGCACATCAACGAGACATTGATCGATCTGGCTTGGAATTTACTGATACATAAATAACGGGAGAATCCAGGATTTTTTTTTATGGAGGGTGGCTACGGGTATATACCTATATCTATAAAATTTTTCATTGTTGCAATTAAAAAGAAAACTGTTAAAACCGACAGTCTAAATGGGGGAGGCTAGCCACCCAATCCACCCCCCCTCCCCCTCCCCCTCCGCCCCCTCCGCCCCTGAATAAGGTAAAGTACCTTTGTTTGTTGTTTGAAGTGATTCAACATCCTCTTCAGGAAAACGCTGGGCCATATAGGAAGATCAACAAAACAAATAAAATGTTAATTTATAGTGCCAGACTCTTCCATGGTATATTCTATATCGGTTAATTTTTTTTCAAGCTACAAAATTGTTGGTATGGGATCCGGCAATTACAAATCCAGAGATTGTAAACGAGAAAATTATCTTCAGCAGATAATCTGATTTCATTTCAAGTAATATGAGGCTGGTAATGGTAAAGACTGTAGTGACAATTATTATTCACTAAGACAATAAGATTTCTAGACTTCGTGTGTGTACCCCCGGCATAGTAAATCGAACCCAATCGAACTAAATTTCAATCGAACCTTATTGAACTCAATCGAACTCAATTCATGGATTGAGTTCGATTTAGTTCGGCAATCGAACTCACTGAAAAGGAAAAAAATCAATCGAACCCAATCAAACGTTTAATTTTTGAACTTGTGATTTGTGTAAAACAGGCGTCGAAAATCCATAACCAGATCTTGGAAGCTTGAGTTACTTCAGCCAGGAGTGTAGCGCACATGTTTTTCGTAAGCAAAGAAATTCCGCAGAAATGGCTTCAGATTCGCTGTGGATTGTAAGCTTCAAATGCGAAGAAAAAGGCTACCAGGAATGCCGCTTTGATGTCAAGGATGCCGTGGACAGTTTATAAATGGGGTTTCTGTTATTGAATAAATTGTAAAAAAGCACAAGAAAAACCTGCTTTGATGGGCTTGCTTTGGGCTTGCTTTGTATAAGTTTACTAGAGCCAATCGAACGCAATCCATTTAATTGTGTTCGATTGAGTTCGGTTTCCGAACTCAGTCGAACACAATCAGATGGATTGAGTTCGATTGAGTTCGATTTGTTCGATTGAATTCGATTTGTTCGGAAATCGAACTCACTGAAAGTCCGGTGTTCGATTTCGTTCGATTGCCGAACTCAATCGAACTCAATCCACGGATTGAGTTCGATTTACTATGCCGGGGTGTACCATACACAACAATACAGCTGTCGGCTTGATCAAATGAATAGAAAATTTATGGTAGCTCGCTATAGCCTAAAATTATTTTAAATGGCTTGGAAATCAAGCGAATGAGAAAATGAAAAGACGTTTGTAACATAAGCTTACGCGCGTCAAAACAACTCGCGACGTTTGCGCGGAGCAAAATGTTTGATCTTTTATACAGAAATTTTGGTTCCCTTTCTGGGCAAAAGAAACACTCGTAAAACTCACCGCTTCTTCTGTGATAGCAAGAGAGGCCAAATTCCACAACAGACAAACGGAAAGAAGTATTCGCATCGTCCTCCGGTCAGCCATTCTTTGAGTCTTCACAGTCGCCTAAAAAGAGGTTAAACACGATTTAGCCGGCCTGTCACCTTGTGTTAAAACACCCTGAAGCTATGTTGAAACGGTGTTCTTCTCGGAAGATCAACAAAGCCAAAGCCGTTAAAAGAAAGTTACTTTCTAGCAGAAAGAAATGAACCTCACCGTTTCGTGAGAAACTTTCTTCAATGGCTTGTTGATCGGTCTCAAGTAACTCACATTCCTGAGGTTGAATTAATTGTAACATGATCCTTTTAAATTGTATTTGGTCTATTTGATCGCCCTCCTTGTCAACATAATGTATCCATTATATTATACAAATGCCCTTTCAAAACACATTTAGTAGATATAAACATTTTTAATGTCATTTCGATTCAGAAAAATAAATGCAGTCGTTTTCCCCAAGAGCTATAAAATAAAGTTGGAATAAAGTTGCTGAGTTCTCTTTGTACGTATTCCCCCCTCTTCGCCGCCCTCTCCCCCACCTAAGAAGACTAAGAAGATGGTGTCTTGTTGGTAAAGCCCGAGGATAGAAACTGAGAAAAAGATGTTCAAACCTTCCTGTGCTGTTTTACTAGCAATGCAAGCTTCATGCACACACACACAACATAAAAGTCTCATCTCAAATTTCCAGACCAATAAATTGAGTCCATTCACGTTCCACTTCGGCTCATCAGATAGGTGGTTGGTACCCCTACACACAAGATGGGTCATCGTCGGGTATACTTGTTATGGTAATTGGGCACCCCACCCCCGCTCCCTGCAGCCCGCGCCTGTCTGCCTGCATGCAACTCATGTCGAATTGGAAAAAGCCGGAAATGGTTTGAGAATACTGAAATTAATTGATAAACTTCGCAAGCTGTTTAAAGCCTTGACCTTGGGGATTTCTGATTCAATCGAAATGTTTGCGCGTTTTACGTTTCAGCCTTAAAACTCTTCTGCTTCTCGGAAGGTCCTGAAGGAATAAAAGGGGGGAATAAAATGGCAAATGGGCCGCTTTGCCTGTTTTGCCTCTGGTTTTCATTCAACACGTATCACTCTTTGACTTTCCTGGCTGTCAGGTATAATTCGGCGGGGTATAAAGGAGGTATCATTAATAAAACGGGTATTTATAAACGTGGTTCCACACCCTTCATTTTTGGCACATCGATCATATCTTACCCCCAGGCCACAAACAGTTTAATACTTCGGAGAGTATTTCATCAGCTGCATAAAGTTATCTGCTCTTTCAACAGCCAGGGCAGATAAGTCTGATTAAGATGGCTGCCAGTATTAAAATAAGAATAATATTGGTATCGTTATCTGTTTTGCGATGTCGAGGCTTCTGACCTATCGTTATCGCATTTTGACAGATCATTATCTGCGATCAGAAAATAAAACGCCTGAACGCAGGTACGGTGAGACCGAGTGGCCAATTACATTCCTACTCAAATACAAAATATTTCGTTTTATCAACCAAGTTGATAAGGAAAATTGGCCGTCACAAAGAGATTAAAAAATCTGACGTTTCCAGCGCTAGTAATCTGTCCGAACTGGCCGGCTAGACCCGTCAGTTCGCAAGTAGAATGCAAGACCTGTGCAAGTCCATCAAAGTGCAATGGCGCATACTGTTTTAATACAAATTGACAAATAACAGCTTGCTATTTATGAATTGACCTGTCCGGCCGCCCGGGGTGGGTACTCAACAAAGTTTTGTACGGAGATGCTCCGCCCCGTTGTCCAAACCCTTACCCTTTCATATCCCGTTTTTGACAGAAAAGGTACCCCTTTCATATAGCCTTTACGTGCGTCTGTTTGATATATTTAGAAAGGCCCTTTTTATAAACTTAACTGGCAGTTTTCCCTAACTTTTTTACACTTGAACTGGTGTTTTCGCTGCCATTTCCTATTCTTCGTGAAATCCCTACCCTTTCATATACCTCCAGCCTCGAAAAGGTACCCCTTTCGGGCGGAGCATCCCCGTTTAGCCCATTATAGGGAGTACCCCCCCCCCCCCCCCTTCCCGGGTCCGGCTGGCCAATTCTGACAAATGGTAAGCCGGGCTACCTTAGTCACGTTTAATAGAACATGTGTTAGAGCAAACACGCGCACCCGCGCAAAAAAAAAAACAACGACAGCAACACGCGGTGCGTAAGCAAAAGAAAGCAAGTAGGATAGTAGAAGTAGCTGAAATTTCAATCCGGCCAGAAATCCGCCATGTTATCAGCGCCTTTGATTCAACTTTTTATACTCGACAAACAATCAGACAGTTGTTGCCAGTTATTCCCATAATTTATTGATTTTCAAAAACAAATAAATAGCTGTCACAGAGAAGTCCAGGAAAGGAGGTATAAATTATGAATAAATAATTACGTTTGTACTGCAAGTATTATGTGTAACATATTCTCAGGATCTCGTTCTTGGAACGTAAAATATGACTTAGAATAAATAGCTATCATTGGGTAAAGTTAAAAAAAAATACAGAGCAAGGGAAATCCTATTTAACCCTTCTGCTACGGTTTTAACAGTGATTCGCTGGGCAAAAATAAATAGTAAATTCCGTTCTTACTTCAGTCAAACTTCTATTAAGCGATCACCCTCGGGGAACAGCCAACCAACCAACCAATCGAAAGCACACGTGTAACCAGGCCTTCTCACTTAGCATCAAGGCTTTTTCTGGACTCAGGATCCCTCGGTCAATTTTCTCTTTCTTTTCTTTTGCCCGACCGACCGACTCACTTTCACGAGTAGGAAGGCGATGGGTAACGAAACATCTTATGGGGATGGCCTTAGATCAGGAGCCCATTACCAGTAGCGTGCAACTGCCATATTCTTGGCTTGCACTAAGGCTGGATTTCCACTGTCGCGTAATTTTTACGTGCGTAAATATAATAAGAGACGATGTATGATGAGCTTGCGTAAAAGTTTACGCGAGCTGTTCATACATCGTTTCTTATTTTTATTTACGCACGTAAAAATTACGCGAACTAAAGCTATACATTTGGGTCAAATTTTGTAGCGCCAGAGCATTTAGTTCAAGAATTATGGGCGAACAAGTATTAGAGATTTATAGTAAAAATGTATTGAGCGGCCATCTTGGTGTACTATTTCAATTAATCATCGATAAAGTTTAAGCGCTGCCGCTTGTGGGGTCGTGTATTTAACTATACTATAAATATAACTGTATAATCTTGTTTAAAATTATATTGATATTTTACATAATCAATAAAATATTGTTGATGATAGCCGAGAGGAGCGCGAGGGTTCCCATCACCGCCTTCGGTCGCGCTCCTCTCGTTCTGCGTCTTACACAGTGATGATAGTGCATGAAAAAGAAATCAAAAGCCGTTCTAAAAAAACTGGCCTGTAAAAACGCCGTGACATAGGCGCGCGCTCGCCCGCCTCAAAAACGGAAAAAAATTACCCATGTTCTGCAGGCTATAGTATGGGAGTTGAACGCTCCGGATAATAGTTAGATTAAAAACTAGACTTTTCTTGAGTAAAATTTTGCCCCAAACTTTCGCAACATCGGAAAATTTAACGCCTTTTGTTTTCGAAGGGATAAAAATGTCGTTTTGGGTACGAAATAAGGTCGGCTAAGATTTTCGTAGACTGCTAGCAGTCCCTCTCTGGAAAGTGGAGCGGGCGAGCGAAAAGTAATGCGAACCGAGGGGGCTCGTTCGCTCGCTCCAGTCTCACAGAGTTTGTTTTTGTGATAAGCTCGCCCGCTCGATTTACTGAAAATGGACAGCTAGGATTTCGGAAAGGTGAAAGCAGCCTGTAAGTTCGGTAGATAAGCTTCCCGCTTTTCCTAAACTTTTTCTGCCGCTGAAATATTCAGCTAATAGAACCAAAAAGCTCAAGCTATATTAGCTTTCACATATTTTCCTTCAGAGCGGTTTTCAATTGGGTGTCGTAAAACCAAAACCAAAGTAATTACTCCGACCAATCACAGAACTCGCAGCCGATACATGTAGCCGGCGCCAAGCGCGGGAAAACGCGTGCATGCAAGTCACGATTGGTTAATAAAGTGGCGCAAGATTTTTTAGCCAATCACACAGCGTAGCAATGCAAAACTACTTTCGATACTCAATTGAAAACTGCTCTGAAGGCAATAAAATGAAATCGAAAAACAGAACATCGCCATTCCAAGAGTTTTCCGTTTCCGTTGGGTGACCCTGTTAAATTATTTTCAGTCAGTATTTAAAGGCGCCCCATTTGGCCGCTTTCTGAATAAACTCCTTGATTGTGCTCTCTTCCAGTTGATTAAAGGCTTTAGTTTGAGTCACAGCTGTCAGGTGATTGACACAGAACTTGAAGCAGAATTCTTCCAGATCCTAAGATGAAAAATAAGTCATTTTTTTTACTGCTGCGCAGCGAGCGAAGCAACAGTTTTTAACATTTCAATTTTATTATTATGATATGATTTCCTTTTTAACACGTGAATACGGGGAAAAATATGCAAAGTTTCACTCGGTAGTTCGGCTGTCAACATTGAGCCCGCGATATGTAATGGTCACATGCCGTACCCATGAGGTTGACGTAGCGGTTGGGAGTCAGTGGAGGAGGAGGGAGGGTCCGAAGGTCTGTGTTCACGAGTTGGCTAATAGCAAACTTTGAAGTCTACCGTCTATTTTAACAGTTTATAACCTTGAATAAGGGATGAGCTCCCGCAAGCTATCGGCCTTGTTACTGGGGAAAATACTGGGAATGAAAACAAAGTGAGGTTTGAAAAAAAGGGGTCCCCAGTTAAATACGAAGTAACTAATAAAGCGAGGCTGACTGTACAACTGGGATTAGTATATTCTATTTAATATTTCGTCAGGCACGGCCTGACTTCTTCAGGGAATAAAATGACTACAAGAAAAACGTTACAATATAAATCGCCAAGAAACAAAATGATGTAAGATTACTTTATTACTTACCACAGCCTCATATTTGAGCGCTGCCGCAAGTAACATGGAGGCGTTGTCCACGGTTATGTCTTGTTTTATAATTCGCTCACACAAGCGTTTTAACTGCGTCTCACAGTACGAATTTGCCAAGTCAAGTAGACCTGTAAGAAAAATGAAAAATAAAAGCACTCAGTCTGATAAAACGCTTTTTGTAAATATGCGATTTCGAACATTCTCATTTGAAAACGGATGGAAGGACAAAACGGATGGAAGGACAAACCAAATATTAAAACGTTTTTGTTCTTGTTGTCTACGTGTAAACAATAATCATCACTTTGTGGAGGAATATAGGACACCAGGGAACGAGTTCTAACCAATCAGGCACGTTTCTTTTTTTTCAACCAATCATAAGTTTTTCGGTTTTACGCACTAGCGACGGAATCGGAGTCGGAGTCGGAGTCGTAATCGCAGTCGTAAGGGCACTTAGGACATAGTGAAAATCATACAACGGAGTCGTAATCAAAATCGTAAGCTCGACGGAATCGGAGTCGAAAAAAATCAGGTTTCCACTTTCTTCCGATTGCGCTTATGACTAGTGAAAACTGGGTTGTCGGAGTCGCAAGCAGAAGTGAATAAGCTAATCACAATGCCCATTCCCTGCTTACGACTGCCTGCGCCATCGGAAACTCTGCTTACGACTCCCTTCTTTGATTTTCACCAGATACGCTTCCGACTCCGACTTCGTGGCTGGTGAAATGAGCCAGCCTCAAGTTGCCATCCAACTTACCAATAGCGCCCTCGAGTTCGAGATGAACATGATCCGTGTAAAGATACTCGAGGAAAGCATAATACACAGGGTAGCTAAACTGAGTGACTTCTATTACACTACAAACAAGAGAATGTAAAATTTAATAAGACAACTTTGAAACTTGATGATTGTTTCTGTGTAGAACAAAATGACGCATCGTGGGCCACGGTATTTCAGACAAACATGCCGTTTATTCAAAGGTTTATTTATTGTAAAATAAATAGGGGTTATTCAGCGTGAAGTTGTGTAATACAGCTGAGTATTTTCACGAGTCAGTTTTTATTTTTTCGAGCCTTTAGGCGAGAAAAAAATAAAAACTGACGAGTAAAAATGCCCAGCCGTATTACACAACTTTTCGCTGAAAAAATTGTTTATTAAACGACAGTAATCTTCTCCTAAAACTAAGTTTTTGAAACTGTTTTTCCTAACGCGCGGTCAGAAGAGTGTAATAATGTGTCATATTTGCACTCGTTTTGATGCGTATTTGCACTCTAGAATGCTATGTCGAATAATAATTCTCAGTTATTGAACTTTGGTCCACTTTCGTATCCGAAACTTTCTTCACAAGGAAGTGTTCAATAAGTTGTCCTGGAAAAATTTAAAGGTTATACAGATATTCCGGAAGGTTTGTAAAAACATCCTGTTCACGCAATACGTCGACTGGGGATAATCAGCTGTGACTTGAATGCACTGAGAAATGTTAGTTTCGCGTTTCCTCGGTTCCTCCGTTTTATTTATTTATTTTTTGATGTGTGTTGTTACAACCATAGACAACACATCTTAATAGAACCATGTTTCTTCCTCAGGGCATACCAAAAATACTGATGAACCAAGAAACTGCATGTATTGACGTCACAGTCGACTATCCCCAGTCTTTCTTTTTGCGCGGTATTGTACCCTAACAGAAGTGAAATTTCACGTTTTTAGACGACTAAAACATGGAGAAGAAAAATCGATATCGAAAAATCTTTTCTTGATTTTCTTATCAGAACACTATGTAGATTCCATCAAGCAAATAAAAAATCTGTCATTTACACTTGAAAGGCCCAGTATTGTCCGTTATGGTTCACGCGCCTCTGTTTAATGTTTTGGTTTGCACGGGAGCGAGGCGTCTATTGTTCAGAGGCGCGTGAAGCATAATGGACAATACTGGGTCTTTAAGTTTGACTTATAAAAGTAGGCAGAACGCAAAACGTGAATTTCGAAAGATGTTGTTCGAAAAACTCATGATCAATGTATGAATCATTAAAAGGAAAGGGCTTATTTAAACAAATATGCGGCCATGTGTTCTACTTACTCTTTGTCATCTTCACTCCAGTGTGCCTGGAACATGCTCCGAAAGTGTTCACACCTGTGAAGATGTGCACTGAATGTACAGGCCCGAACACACGGGACAACGTTTCTTGCAACGTGCGCGCAACAAGATTTTTTGGGGGTGTCACATGATGCAATTTGTTGCGCGCAATGTCGCAAAAGTAGAACTCGATTCTACTTCTGCAACTGGTGCGCGCAACGTTGCATGACAAGTTAACACCGTGTGTCCGGGCCTTAACGGTATTATCACCAGGGGCGGATCTAGGGGAGGGGTGCGCACCCCCCCCCCCCCCCCCCCCCCCTCCACCACTGAGATGACCTGCATCTTTCTGCGTTGTTCGCTTCTAAAATTTGTTTACGTCACCCTTAAGTTACGTCATTCCTCAGAGGTGCACCCCCTCCTAAGAAAAATCCTGGATCCGCCCCTGATAACTGAGATGTAAAGCCTAGTTATTTGCTCAGTGTAGGGATGGCGCAGTCGGTTAGAGCACTCCCTCTTACCAAAGCGTCCCGGGTTCGATTCCCAGACACGACTGATGAAGATTCGGTTTCCGATTAGCTGGAATAAAGTAGACTCCTGGGGTGCTTACAATTTAGCCAAAAATCCCGCTAATTTCGTTTTGAAAGCAAATGGAACAGTTTATTTTCCGGAAATTGGAGAATTCGTTCTGATGTTGGTACAAACGAACCGAAACATCTGTTCCTTTTTGACCATTTCTTTCGGATCCAATCCTATAACAAGGGGAAAACAAAAACCAGAAAACGAATTGTAAATGCTAAGCGCCATTTCTTTCTGCTGTTTCGGTTAGAATGCTGATTTTAGAGAAACCCTTACCATTATTTAATGGTCATCCCGGACTAATAACGAATAACTAAACTTCAGTGACTTCCGAAGATTACAACATTGGGTTACATAATAAAAATGACAAGGCGTCGGTACCTTATTTTCAACATGGACTTGTGGACGTAGACAGGCTTCCCTTCAATCATAAATGTTAGGTCACTTGTTTCCTGGCAAAGAATTAAGAAAAGGGAATAAACAAAACTATAAATGTCATATGAAATCAATCCCCAGCGACAATAAGTTCAAAACTCTTGCTCTGCTTCCGAAAAGGTACGTCAGAGAGGTTTAGAGAGTTCTTCGCCATAGCGTTCTCTCTTTTCACTCAGCGCGCGCGAAAGTCATCCGTCGCGCGATAACGCGCACGGGTTGAGATTTTTCGCGTTTAGGCAACTTTCCGACCATTCAATGCTCTGATCAGAGAACTGTGCCGCACCTGGTCATTAAATGCATCTTTAACACTTTTTTCAACCCTCTTCTCTTGCACTTGATCTGAGAACAAAGCAGAGAATAAGTGTATCAGCAGAACGAAAAACGATATCCTTTTAAAAAAAGCCCGACGACCACAAATGTAGTTGGCAAATGTGAGCTTCTCTTTCAAACGGATAATTTATTTACTGACAATGCAATTTTAGACCCAGATTGGATGGAGGATTTGGGTTGGGCAGGACACAGGCAGCCCAAGCTCACTATCAGATGATCGGGACGCGAGTCTTTCCCTTAGCAGTGGAAACACAAATAACAAAAACTCGCCAAAATCGCGTTAAATCAGCCTGAGGAGCAAGCAAACAACAAAGAATACAACACCGTAACTGGGTTAGTCAATTGTATTCACAAAACATGGTGCTCCAAAATGTCTTCCAACGAACTCCCACGAGACCCTTGTAAATGGAATATTTGTAACACAATACTGTTCATAAGCAATAATCTGATAGTGAGCTTGGGTCGCCTGTGGGCAGCAGGAAATCTTTATGACTTTCGTTTTCAAGCAAGCAACAGTTGTTAAACTGGGGGAAAATTGGTATGGGTAGGAAGAAAACATCATGGGTATGTGTTATTAAAAATGTGGTTGTTGTTCATCGTGGTGTGTAAGATAGGTGAACGCTTGTTCGTTTGTCTCACGATGGAGTCACTTTGAGACGTTGATCGCGACGTTTCGACTGCTATTACTGCTAGTCTTCATCAGGTGATGAGGTCGATTGGTTACATGTCGCTTTATGTAGCATGGTGGTTTGTTGCTATTGGTGCATTTCGATCCTCATTATTATTCCTAATAGATGTTGTTCCCTCACAGGTCTGATTTGTTTTCGATCGGCTGTTGTGCTTCTTGATTGTGGGCATCCATGCTTCAGGAATTTCGATCCCACTATCTCTGCTGATGTTACTAGCATGAAGTCTTATGTGGATGGTTTCTTTAACCCTATGGGTGTACCAAGGTCACGGTCAATTAAAATGTCCGATTTGTTATCGATCGGCTGTTGTGCTTCTTGATTGTGGGCATCCATGCTTCAGGAATTTCGATCCCACTATCTCTGCTGTTGTTTCAGCATTAGATTCCATCCACCAACACCACCTCGGACACTTAATGAGAATTATACAACGTAATGTCGACACTTAAGAATTTTAGGCTTACATAGCCTACCGTACCAGAGCACCACCTAGCTTCTCGGGTTACCCCAACCTTAACGGAAAGCTAACCAGTTACTCCGTTATATAAGTCTCAATAAGGTGTCCGAGGTGGTGTTGGTGGATGGAATCTCATGCTAACCGCAAAAGTATAGGTGGTTTTCATGTTACGTCATCGCCGCCATGCTGGTGGACATAAACAATAGTTCTCTCATTAGCTCCTTTTGTTCGTCTACCAGCATTTGTTCGTTTCACTATTGTTATCTATGTCTCTAGAGATTGATTGCAAACCACCTATACTGAAACCGTCATATCCACAATGGTTTCAGTATACATCAAAACATAAGCAAAAGTAATTAAAATAATGCAAACAGTTGATACTACCAACCTATTTTGAGTGGTCTAAACATTGACGGAGGTGAGGCAAAACATGCAAAAATGCTATCAACTTTTGTGAACTTTGTTTCCATGGGACTGGTCACTGCTTGACCACGACACTGGCCCCACATGTAAACCTACAAGACAGCAACAAGAGCTTGTCAGACAGTCTAAAGCTACATTGTAGCTATAAAATGACTGGGAATTGTGTGGAAATCCGAAGTGGAATTTAGAAGTATTAGGTTTGAAAGACTGGAGTTACCAGAGAAAATAACTCAGAGAATAGGATGAAAAGCAATGTTCAACAAAGTCAACCCACTTCTGACGCCAAGCCCGGGATTTCAGCCCAGGTCAAGCTGTTGCCATTTCTGGTCCCTGCAAGTAAATTGTGAGTAATAAAAGAACAAGATCCAAGTACAGATTTGGCAATAAACTGCCGGAACCAGGAAAAAAGGGAAAGGAGGCTAGGTAAAGGAGGGCGGAAACTATAGAAAAACATTATTTGTGAAACGGCAGTTAGTGGAAAAAATACACCATAAGTAGTCCTCATATCTCTCACTGAGGTGATTACACCTTGCAGGAAGTGATATTTTCACTCATTCGTGCGATAACCACTCGGCTATCCCAGAGAGAAATGAAGGACTACTCTTAGCCTAGGAAGCATAATAGCCAATTGAAAAGTGACATGAGCCATCAAGGAAAGGGACTGTAACCATAGAGGATAAGGGAAGTGAAAAGTTCACACATCGCCCCCCTGTCCCTCTTAAAAATTTCCACCGAGACAAACCTTTCCAGTACCAGTCATAGCTCCTGATAAGTGGCTGTAATGGCAGGCAGCAACTTCAACAAATCTGAAATATGTTCAAATGGATAGGGTTAGTTTGTAAAGAGAATGTTGTGCTGTACCAACAGACAGGGTAGGGAGACTTAGTAGGGATTAAAAGTGATTCCTTCCATTATACAGACCAACCTTAGTAGTATAGGAAGGAGAGATATTTCTACCTAAAGGAAGCAGACTGTTCAGTGTTCAGAGACAAGGTCCAGGTCAACCTTAGTAGTACAGGAGGAAAGGAATTGTACCCATACGAAGAATCCTATTTAGTGTTCAAAGATAAGTGATAGACATTAAGGTGATTATCTTCCCTTATCTATGCTAACGTTAGTAATATAGGAGGGAGGAATATTTTAATCCAAAGGAAGAAGACTATTCAATGTTCAGAGATAAGTGACATAAGATATTAAAAGTGATTACCTTCCCTTATCAAGACCAACCTTAGTAGTATTACTATAGGAGGGAAGGGATTGTACCTATATGAAGAAGATTAATATTTAGTTCAGAGACAAGTGATATTAAAGATTACAAATGATTACCTTCCCTTATCCAGATCCAGACCAACCTACGTACAGTGTAAGTAGTATAGGAAGGTAGGGATTGCACCTATATGAAGAAGACTATTCAGTTCAGAGATAAGTGATATTAGAGATTAAAAGTGATTACCTTCCCTTATCCAGACCGATCTTAGTGGGTGTCACCAGGTGCGTTTTGTTTCCAGTCCCTAACTGTCCATATGAGTTAGCTCCCCATGCGTACAGACACCCAGCATCTGATAAAGCCAGCGAGTGTGCATAGCCACACACAATCTATAACAGCAATCAAAATATCACAACAGTGAAACCTCTAACTGATAATGGATAATGGACACCCTTGTGACTCCGCATAATAATTGTACACCAGCTTAAGTTGTGGGGATGCAGTGTCTAATTCAAATTTCACTTTGAAGATTGGTGCATCTTAATTACTTCATCCTACAGCAAGTGAATAGGGGGTTAGGAAGCAGGAAGTGGGAATAAAGGGGGTGCAGACCTAGAGAAAAGGGGAGAGAAATTGGCATCCATGAATTTTTAGCTGGAAGCAAGAAAAGATAGAAACACTGTGCAATAATAATGTTATATATTATAACAGTTGAAGCACAGAAAGGGGCTGAGGAACAAGGAGTAAAAGGTGTAGGAAATGGTAAGTTTCTTCCCCCCTCCACAAGTGCACAAGATGTAGCTCCCTTGAGACAAATAATGCATGACCAGTGACAGTCATCACGCTTAATCTAGGAATGGAAGAGTTGTCAATCTCTGAGCCTTGCAAAGATAGCTCCTTGGCAATTTTTACGACTGGCTATTTTCATCATCTCTTACTTGTGTTGTGATTGTTCCAACAAGTCCAATTACTTTGCATGGTGTCATCTGATTGGCATTGTTACCAACTCCCAACTGACCATTGCCATTATAACCCCAAGCAAACAGCTGAAAATTAAAGAAAATATTACTAAAGTGTCAGCATCAATCTTGAATGCATTCAAATGACTGTGTATTCTGAACTCAACAATGGTTCTGTATCAAAATCAATGATCATGAAGCAAAACCTATATCATTGGGGGTTGATGTAAATCATTAAATAAATTTCATTTGAGGTTTATTTTAGTATTAATAATTATACTCTCACCTCGCCAGCATCTGACAAAGCCATGGACGATGTCTGACCACAAGCGACTATACTTATCTTTTTGCTTCCTAGAAATTAAAAAAGATTATCAAATTAATGAACAGATAATTTTAAAACGTTGTATTTAAACTAATAATTAAAAACATTTAAAATTGCCCATTGCACTCAAGAGACTCATAACAGGAATTGTGCTTTCCTGTACATAGATGTCTGGTTTGGTGGGGAAGGACAAACTCTATTGATATTTGGCCCTAACAGGGATGTGTAGCAATTCCACTAATAGATAATATAATTACAACTAAGTGTTTATAGGAAACAATCAACTAAAGATCTTTATGTACTTTGCAAAACCATCTGTTTTGCATCAACGCAAGCTAAAATCACAGACAAATTATGCTGTTGGAGTGTTGTTACTGTCTTACAGCCGATTTGTGATAGCTGGCTACAATTCAACTGCCATAGTTCTCCTATGATCAGACAGTTGTGAAGGAAATTTGCACATAAACTGAGTTTGCAATGTATTAATACTGACTTCCTGAAATATAAAAAGTCCATAGAGATCTCCCTACAGTTTGCTGAACCAAGTTTTAAACATGATTGGCTAGATATGATTTGCCTGCTGCAAGTCCCTTTTCATATCTCTTTGTGATTCACCCACTGTCAGAAAATTGACAATTCACAGATGTTGTTCTTTGTGGATGTTTCTATTTCCAATCAGGAAGTTAGTTAGTTACTCTTTGAGCTCATTTTATGGATGAATTCCTTCACCATATTGTTTTATCCTGGTTGAACCATACACCGAATGCAAATATGGCTGCCGATTTATTATTCTTTTATGTGTATGTAAATTACCCTGACTAGACTCGTTAGCATGTGTAAAGTTCAAAAGAATGTTTACTCTAAAATGAGGCTAGTCAGGGTAATTTACATACACATAAAAGAATAATAAATCGGCCGCCATATTTGCATTCGGTGTATGATGGGCGAATCATAGCTATAGAATTATGTTTGAAAAAGCCAGGTCTACACACTTCAGTGGAAGTGGCTGTAAAAAGATCACAAAAAGTGATCTGCATTTCACGCGCCTTTCGGAATGTGTATTCAAACTATCGCCTCACTTCCGCGGAGCGGGAGAAATTAAGGTGTCATTTAATATATTCATAAATATATAAAGCATGCAACTCAAGTAACGGAAAATTATAATTTAACCAAGCCGCGAAGTACATTTCGACGAAAGTTACAGAAGTTAGGACCGCAACTCAACGGACTAAAGACACGGAAAAAGAAACACAAAATGTAAGTGTGTTTAATCACTGCGTGGCCGAAATGTATAGAGAAATTTATAGTAATTTGTAAACGTTTCTATTTTTCAGTTGACTACTTCTTCAATAGTGCAAATAAACAGTCTAGTGTTAAAGTCCGGGCTGGTCTTCCCTTATTGCCGTTTCGATCGCTAACGGCGTAACAGTCAAATTTTGTTATCGAAGATTGGCCGAGTCAAACTTCGCATCGCAAGTGGAGTCGTTCCCTCAACATACGCCGAAATCTACATCAAGATTACGCCGAAATCTTCATCACGATTACGCCGAAATCTTCACCAGGATTACGTCAAGCGATGAACTGAATTCCGTTCAAATGCCGCCTAAAGTAGACGTCAAAACTCTCGTTGGGAAAATGGAAAATGCCGTAAACATCCTCTACGAATTGATCGAAGAATTTGAAATAATTCTCTCGGTGAAACCTGAACTGAAAACACTCGAAGCAGCCTTCAACCAAGTAGAGACAAAATATAGGCTCATCAAAAAACAGCAGGAAACTATTTTAGACAGATCGGTCGAAGAAGCCATTGGCGCAGACGAAGAACCGTGTTTGACGGCCAGGAAGTTTGGAGACAAAGCCAAAGCTGATTTTCTTCAAATTGCTCTCAAATTTGCCGCGTATCAAAAGGATCAAAATTCAGCAGAAACATTTAAGAACTCTGAAACCTTAGAGGCTTTATCATCATCAATGACATCAATGTCATCAGCAGTTACAAAAATGGCTGACACCTTAGGATCAAAGCCAAACGCAAGTGGTCTACAAAGATTACCAGTACCAACATGGGGTGGAGCTCGCAGATCTTATTCTACCTGGAAGAAAGAATTCAACCACTGGATGGCGAAGTATGGACAAGATAAAGACGAGCAATTACAACGCTTCAGAAACGCGATGCCCAAAGATTCGTGGTGGACCGACCAAGTTAAAACCTGTAAAACCATCGACAGTGCGTGGAGCATCTTAGACACCGAGTTCGCAGACAGGCGAAAATTGATGGATCAATTGCTGTCTGACATAAACAATCTCAAGTCAGTCAAACGAGATTCCAAGTCCTTCAAACAATTTTCCACAACAATATCTTGCTATGTAAACGATATGGAAGCTAATGGGTGCCCTGTGCTAGAGTCCTCTGAAGCACCATTCTTCATGTCTCAGCTTCTGTCTAAGCTTGATCCAAACGACAACTCAGACTTTGGTAGAGAGATGAATCGCGAGGGAAAAGAAGAAACCGTTAACAACCTCATCACCTGGTTACATCAGGAAGCCAGCATTCGTTCTCGAGGCAAAAGTAGTACTAACTCTGAGGAAAGACAGAATGAACTAAGTCGCCGAGACAAGGGATCCAAAAAGTCAGACAATAACGCCGCGAGTGGCGAAGAAGCTGATGATGACACATGTCCACTTGTCTGCAAAACCAAACATCATCTCGCTGCCTGTCCAACGTACCATAATGCATCAGCCAACCAAAGGTGGGAGATCGTTAAGCAACATTGGCGATGTCGCAAGTGTCTTAGAACGCATCACACAAGCGATTGCAAGAAGCCAGACGGTTCAACCTGCGACAAATGCAGAAAAAATCACCATCGGTCTTTACACAATGAAAAGACTACTGGCGAAACAAACACAAGCTTAAATCCTAAAGCAGCTCCGTTCCAAAGTCAAGTCCAAGGCCCCTCAACTATGGCTCCGGCTAGTGGCAACGTCCAAGGTAACGCTGTGAGTCAAGAAAGGAAGTTAAAACCCGTCACTGGACTGTGCCCAGTTCAAAAGGTTAAAGCAATGGACAGACATGGGAACTTTGTCGGGATTCTTGCAATGTTAGACTCTGGGTCTAACACCAGCCTGCTCTCCAAACCTGCAGCTAAACGACTTGGCTTAAATGGATCAGCAACTCAACTTACTATGAATCTGGCTGGAGGAAGGAAGAAGAGTGAATCTTCCCAAATAATCGATATCACGATTGCCTCGCCTACAGATGAAGATATTACGAAGTCCATTCAAGTGTACATTGTAGCAAAGCCTTGCAGCAACGCAAAAATGATTTCTAAAGGTTCAGTTGGACAATACACTCATCTGAAGAACATTTCTGATAAATTGCATCTTTCGGGCGGAGCCATTGATCTCCTCATTGGCACAGACCTCGTAGAAGCCTTCCTTGATATCCAGACAATGTCCGGAGAACCAGGAGAACCCATTGCAAAACGAAACTGCTTTGGATGGTATGTCCTGGGACAGTTCGAGTCAAACAACTCAAGCATATCAGAAATTCAGTCAGTAGAAGTCGGAACAGTAAGCGTTGTGGAGGATATTAAGAAGCTCCTTCAGCAAGACCTCCTTGGTGTCAAACCAACTGAACTGTGTGCATGCAGCGATAACTTGATCCGTGAAAGCAAGTTTGTGAAGTCTTTAGCAGCCTCGACTGCGTTAGTTGACGGTAGAATCCAAGTCAAGATGCCCTGGAAGGAAAGTGGACCTCCCAAACAAAGCAATTACGACATTGCTCTAAAGCGGCTGCTGTCTGCTGAAAAATCGTTCGCGAAAAAAGGTTGTTTCAAAGTCGTTGACGAGGAAGTCCAAAAGCTATTGGATCAAGACTTTGTGACTAAAGTTCCACCTGAACAAGTTGACCATGAAAAGCCTGAATGGTACCTTCCTTTGCAAGCCGTGTTTACACCAGAGAGAACTACGCAAGTTCGACTCGTCTTTGACTCGTCATCAAAAGGTCACGATGGTTTGTCCCTCAACGACTGTCTCGAGAAAGGACCTAACTTCATCAATAGTCTCCTTGATGTATTGGCAGCATGGCGATGGGACGAGGTGGCTTACACTGGGGACGTGCGCAAAATGTTCAACCAAATCTTGGTGCACCCAGACGATCAAGTCTATCACAGGTTCCTGTGGAGGAGTAAGCCAAGCGATCCACCAACTGCATGTGTACCAATGGCTTAGGCTGAACTTTGGCGATAAACCTGCCCCTGACATTGCAACTAACGCCATCAACACGCTCGCAAAGTTAACTCAAGCAGAGTTCCCGGAAGCGGCGAAAGAACTTCAAGACCATGTGTACGTGGACGATGTCGGCGGATCTAGAGCAAGTGCAACAACAGCAAAACAACTCACCAAAGACATTGACACTATTCTCGGAAAAGGACACTTCCAGATCAAAACCTGGCATTCAAATGAAGCAGAAATCGACCAATCTAACGACCACAAGTTCACATATCTACTTGGCCTAAGATGGGATAAACAGACAGACAAGTTTACCCTGAAAAAAGAACGACCTCGACCAGCTTGGTGTCCTGACAAAGAGACGTTGCCTAGGTCTTGTTGGCCAATTATGGGACCCTATCGGTCTCGTGTTGCCCGTAGCGATCAAGTTCAGAATTGATCTACAAGAATTGTGGACTTCAGGCTACAACTGGGACGAGATCCTACCAGTGAGCATCCAGAACCAGTGGGTGGAGAATGCACTAACCATGAATCACCTCTTGGCATTTGAATTCGATCGAAAACTGAAACCAAGTCGTGCAGTTGGTGTACCACAAGTCCATGGATTCTGTGACGGAGGCCAAAAAGCCTATGGTGCAGTCATTTTCCTTCGATGGGAGCTAACGAATGGTAGTTTTAAGTGCGTCCCTATCCTTATCAAGTCCTTCGTTGCTCCGTTAAAGAAGAAGACGATCCCAAGATTGGAGCTCATGGGTTGTTTAACACTCGCAAGAATGTACGATACTTGCAGAACATCATTGCAGTTTGTGAACATCCAAGAGTGCAAGAAAGTCTTCTGGGTGGATTCTTCAACAGTGTTGTCTTGGATAAGAACCCCACCGCGAAAATTTAAACCCTTTGTTTCAGCAAGAGTAGCCGAGATACAAGAAACTGTCGGTGTGGAAGACTTCCGCTACATAAGATCAAAGAGTAATCCAGCTGACACTCTTACCAAAGGAACCGAGCCATCGCAACTTACAGGTTGGCTAGATGGACCCACGTTCCTGCAATTGCCCGAAACCAAATGGCCCAGTTTTCAACTCGATGACCAAAGCATTCAAAGTGAAGTCTTAAAGGAAATGAAGAAAACTGAGAAAGCAAACGTGTCCGTAGAACAAAAAGCAGCCACATGTACATCAGCAGTCAACGCCATGCCAGAACAAATCAAGAAAGAAGACACATGTAACCCTATTCTTCAACAGTTGCTGAAGACCTGTTCAACATTTCCAAAATTAAGGAGAACTCTTGCTTACGTACGCCGTTTCCCTGAGAACGCAAGAAAGAAGAATAGAAATACAGGCCCTATCACCGTCGAAGAATTGAAAGAATCTGAGAATTTTCTCTTCAAGTGGTGTCAACGTGACTTAGATCCTTCCGTTATCGACAAGAAGTTGATTCCAAAGATGGACGAAAACGGTCTACTCCGAGCTCACGGAAGACTGGAAGATGCCACGACACTACCACAAGAATTGAGAAACCCAGTAATCCTGCCACGTGATCATCCTCTTGTCAAGTTACTACTGCGTCACCTACACAACAAGCGTAGTCACTGTGGATACAAAAGCTTAATACATGAGGCCAGAAGAAAGTATTGGATCGTAGGAGTCCGAAGCATGGCCAAAGCTCTCACCGCAAAGTGTATCACTTGCAGAAACCTTCGCAAGAAACCTCTTGACCAGCTTATGGGGCAGATCCCGTCTCTACGAGTGGCAGCAGGTTTCCCCCCTTTCTCCAACACCGCCATTGACATGTTTGGACCCGTGCATATTAAACTCAATCGGAAGACACTGATAGAAGCTCAAGTAGTTATTTTCACCTGCATGACAACAAGGGCAGTTCACCTGGAGCTGGTCACCGACAAAACGTCCGATGCCTTCTTGATGGCTTTTCGCCGTTTCGCGAGCCTGCGCGGCCACCCCAACGTTTGTTGGTCCGACTGTGGAACGAACTTTGTTGGTGCGCAAAGTTACCTAAACGAAATTATGCTGAACTGGAACATGCCCAAAATTCAAAGTGTTCTTTCTGAAGACTTCTCATGTGACTTCAAATGGCAATGGAACATCCCTAACGCAAGTCATCAGAACGGAGTCGTGGAAACCCTCATCAAGTCTGTTAGACAGAGCCTCAATGCTTCGTGCAAGGATCGACCTTTCACCGAAGAGCAATGGAGAACATTTCTCGCGGAAACAACCTATGTAATCAACGGCCGTCCGCTTTATCCAAGTTCCAACAACATCTGGGAAAGCCCGCCTATCTCACACAACGATATTCTCATTGGTCATCATCTTCCACCTCCTCAACCAGAACCTGAAGAAAGGATCAACCCGAGGCATCTTCTGAGAAACACGCAAGACCGAGTCAATGAATTCTGGAAGTGCTGGATGCGATACTTTGCACCAAATCTGTTACCCAGAAACAAGTGGTTCCGCACAAGAGAAAATGTTCAAGTTGATGATCTAGTTTTGGAGTTAGACCCGAGTCACAAAAGGTCAAAGTGGAAGCTGGCGCGTGTCATTGTCACCTATCCAGGAAATGATGGACTAGTGAGGAAAGCAAGGATAAAGACTCAAGATGGAGAATACGACAGACCAATCCACAAATTGTGTCTTGTTGCAACAAAACAGGAACTGAATGCAGAACTTTCCTAAATCGTGCTAGAACACAGAAGTGATAGACATTGTGCTATTTTCTGACATTTCTTACAACTGAACGCTGTAACATTTATTATAGTCGTTACTCAATTAGAAATAGTTAAACATATCTAATTTCCGTACTGGGGCGGAGTGATCTGCATTTCACGCGCCTTTCGGAATGTGTATTCAAACTATCGCCTCACTTCCGCGGAGCGGGAGAAATTAAGGTGTCATTTAATATATTCATAAATATATAAAGCATGCAACTCAAGTAACGGAAAATTATAATTTAACCAAGCCGCGAAGTACATTTCGACGAAAGTTACAGAAGTTAGGACCGCAACTCAACGGACTAAAGACACGGAAAAAGAAACACAAAATGTAAGTGTGTTTAATCACTGCGTGGCCGAAATGTATAGAGAAATTTATAGTAATTTGTAAACGTTTCTATTTTTCAGTTGACTACTTCTTCAATAGTGCAAATAAACAGTCTAGTGTTAAAGTCCGGGCTGGTCTTCCCTTATTGCCGTTTCGATCGCTAACGGCGTAACAAAAAGGATATCCTGTTTTAGGGTTGACAACTGAAAGATTTTTGTCTTGTTCTGCAATAATACAGTCTGGGAGACTTGAATCCTAACCAATAAGCTTCTCTTGAGTATTCCCCCCCAACCCCACTGCCCCATCATGCATGTTTAACATCTTTAACTGGGTACAAGAAAGATGACATTCAATCGCCTATTGTCCAACCTATTATTGCTGAGTTGATTTTTCTGGGTAAAGTCTGATTGTTAGTATTTCCAAGTCCAATCTGCCCACAGTTATTGTATCCCCAGGCATAAACCTATAGGAACATTAAACAAGAGGAATAAGAAAAATGTGTTGGCTGATCTATACATGTATAATGCTAATAAAGACATTAAGTAGCATGCAAAATGTATTTTGACCTGGATAGTCATATAGGGTGATTATTAGCCAAAGTGTATTTTGATCTGGATAGTCATATAGGGTGATTATTAGCCAAAACATATTTTGTCTTTTTTGTAATAAATAGGGGATCGTTTGGCCTGATTGGCTCTGCTTTAAATTCCATGAACTTGTCATTACTCCAGCAATAAAGTACTTTCTCGGCTCAAAAGTGAAAAATTCTCAAAATTTGACAGTTATTCTCCCTTGGCTATTCTTCTTCTTCTTCCATTAAACTTGCCTCCTTCACTTCTGAAGACAAGGTACTGGAGGAAAACAGTAAAGTACTATAGTAACTAAAGTACTAATTGAGAATGCTGTTTTTTACATCCCCTATAAAAGATAAGAACCACTATTTCTATACGGTCATCTGAGCCACATTAATGTCTAACTGTTTGCAGATATCATAGCAAAGGCAGCACCTAAGCAGGCTTCAACCTCAGTTATTTTAAGACCCTGAGTATTGGTCTGGCTGGGAATCGAACCTGCAACGCTAAACAAAAAAATACTCTTTTGACTACCAACTGAGCTAACCCTGCAGCGATTAAAAAGAAGCCCGGGGAGGGGGGGTACTCTGCAAATTTTTGGGTGGGTGTGCCGCTGGGACTCTGAGATCCTTAACCTATACTAGACCATTTTAGCTGCATTTTGCAACCCCATTCTAGACTAAACACCGAAAAACCCTACCCTATCCTAGACGTATTCCAGACTTGCTTTTTTCCACAAACTCGTTCACTATCACAGTTATTGGTTAACAGGGGTCAGTAAAAATGCCATACTGCCCGCCATACCAATACTAAATTCTTCACACAACTGATCAGTTTTGCGGAAAATGATACCCTATTCTAGACCAAAAATCTCTGATTACTATTCCCTATCCCAGACTAAACTGCCTGAAAACCATACCCTTGACAGCGGCACATACCTATATAGCTCATATATGGGAGTACCCCCCCCCCCCCCCCCCCCCCCCCCCGGGAGAAGAAGTTAGGAAGAAGTGGATCAAGTTAGAAAGAAGAGGTTTCAGAGGAAGAAAAGAAAGATGAAGAAATCTGTACCTCGCCGTCATCAGTAAGGGCTAGAGAGTGATGGCTGCCACAAGCCACTTGCATGACCTTCTTCATTTGTAATCCTGAAGTAACACGTGACGGTATTAATCCTTGGTTTATATTTCCATTTCCAAGTTGACTATAACCATTATGACCCCAGGTGTACACTTCACCTGATGCTTAAAACATAAAAAAATAAAAATTGGTAAAACTTTTGTTCTGGGGCCATTGTAGCTTGATAAGAAATAGAACACAAACCGCGGTGATAAACATATTGAACTTATTCATTTTTTTTATAAAACTTGACGTTTTGTATACTACTACATACATTTTCAAAAGTGACCATTACAGTGTTGAAAACTATACTTATATAGTATTGAAAAGGGACTAGGACCGAGATTAAGTACAAAGTAATAAGATTAAGTATAAGTTCAATATGTTTATCACCGCAGTTTGTGTTCTATTTCTTAAAAATTGGAAAATATCAGACCAGCAAATAAGACTTCTGATCAGCTGATTTTAGTTATCAGGCCTCTCAACTACCTTAGTCATTTAATAATTTTCTCTATTCAACGAAAAAACAACCTGACAAATACCTGATACTGCAAGTACATGGGGACCACTGCCACAAGCCAAGGACACTATGTTCTTCTTACACAAAGCCTCTACTTTCCTTGGATGAAGACAACTCTGGGCATCTCCAACTCCTAAACAACTGCTGCCATTTGACCCTAAAGCGTACACATCATCGTCTCGGGTGATGACAATCGCTTCGTTCCCTGCACTTCCAAAAACACACGCTATTCTGAGAGATGTCAAAAAATCTTCATCTAAAAGACTAAAGATCGGCCATCTCCCGAGCTCTTGCATTGCAATTTTTGATTAAAATTTTTAAATAAGGATTAAAACTAGAACATTTTACATTATCTCGAAAGAGAACCACCCAGAATTTTTTAAATAAACAAGAAAACACTATGTGAATATTATGATTCAAGCTTCCGCTGTTTTTCTGAAACCCACATTGCTTAGCATCCAAGCCTTGTTTACCCAGGTAACCAGGCCTTCACTTGCGCAAGCGCAAATGAATACACATGACGTCAGTTCTAAATGCATTGTGGGCTATATTAATGGCTCCGAGGTTGTATCGCGGTTTCAGTAAGCAAAATGGAGGGAATTTTCGCAGCGATTTGCGAATTGCAAGAGAAGATGGGACGTTAAAGCTCCAGATTTTCGATGCCTGGGAATAATTTTTAGCGAATTAACCAATCTCGTCGACGTTTTTTTCGATTTGTCGCAGTAATTACAAGTTTTTGTCGATAGTATTGGGAGTTGCTTTCAAGGGGCTAGAGTTCGACATGTCGAGTCTGCGAACTGGGAAGAAAGACACAAAGATGAGGATTCGGGCTTTTCCGGTAAGGTTAAACATCTTTAGCAACCTTAAAATGTTACTAGGTATCATTTTAAAGGTTATAGTGGTTGAAATGTATCAGCTAATCGTCTTCCGCGGGTAGCAGAAATATCGAAAGAACTGTGGTATTTGAGCCATGTCGAGCAAGTCGAATTTGGCGCGATTTGCACCCGATTTAAAATTTTTCTATACAGACATCGCAAGGCAATATTAAAGGGAAATACATTGATCGCTTACTGCCCTTAATTGCAAAAAATGTTATTTGGTTGTAGAGATCATGCTATTTCACTCAATTATGAAACCAACTTATGCAAATGACAATTGCGGAAGTTACGTTCTTCAAAACACGAACAGCTTTTGTGCCAGTGCAAAAGTTTGTACTTTCTTGGTTTATATTCTGAGGCTCTTTCGTATATGTGATGTGCTCGGGGTCGGTTGCCCCTAAATACAGTAGACACATTCCAAGTATTTGTTCACAGATTGTCTTCACATCTTTCATTAATTTTAAAATCTAGCAGAAAATCAATAGGTTTTGCATATGTACATTTGTTTATGTACATTGGTCAGCATTCTTAGTTCATGTTCTTCTTGTGTTAAAAAGACTCTTGGTTCACTAGCGACATCACATGATCAATATGATGGAATTGTGTTGCTTATAACTTTGAAAATAGATGTCAGAGCTTAATTGCTGCGGAACGAGCGCAGCGAGTGAGCAGCAACATAATCAGGATTTAAGAGAAATATATGAGAAAAAAATATAAGCTATGAAAAATCTCGAATTGATCGCTTTTTACCAGAATTCACTGCGCCACGAACACATTTTGGGCCAGAATGCACTGCGCCACAAACAATAGCCTCGCTTGCTGAATCAAGCTGTTGGCTGCGAGATTTGTAATATTTTGGTCCAACATGTCCCAGTCGAAATCGGAACTCAAGTGTCGAAGACTACCGCAAGTTGAGCGAGGACTGTGAGGCATGGTGATAGGACCGTTGGATAGCAAAGATTTCGAAGATTGTACGGAATAAAAGACAAATTTATTTTGAAATCACTCTGACAGCAGTCGATGAGACTGAACTGAGCTGAGCATGTGGGGACGCGAAACCTGGGCTGAGCGCATGGAGATGCGAACACGATATGGCTAGCTAGTAACGCAACATTCTCACTATCAATAATTAACCTAAATTTTCACACCTTCCTCGTGGTGAACGCGTCCTTTGCTCAACAATATTCTACAGACATTGCAAGAACTTGATGCGTGAATTACAAAACAACATTAGTCTTAATATCAGCTGGAGTTTTCGTCGATTCATCCCGTTTACATTTGCTTTGCTTCCCCTAAAAAAAAAACGAAAGACAAAATTCTGTAATACCAGCGAGACGATAAAACAGCATTATTACAACAAATTTACCACAGCAATTACTATCTTTTGGACACACTAGTTTAGTTTTATCGACGAAGGGCTAGCGCTCGAAACGTCAGCTATTTGAATCTTTTTACAGTGGTCAATTTACCTCATCGACTCAGTCGATAAAACTAAATCTCGTGCTTCACCAAAGTAGGCCACTACTTGGGAAATTTTTCATTAGCTATAAAAGTTAATAAAGATGAAGTTGGCAGTTGCTTGGGTCCATAGAAGCATGAAAATCTGTCTGTTGTCACCAGTTTTTGACAATTGTTATTACCTTTGTTGTGTACTGGTGCTTTTAGACGCATAAGCCCTTCTGATAGTGTGTGACATGTAGCATTTTTAGGGCAGATTGTGCGACAAGAGAGCTATTATACAGCAGATTGTACATTTTTCTACATCAAATTAAGCCTTTCTTTTCAGTTTTCAAAAGAAACAGTAACTTTTGTCTGTCCCAGAAGTATTCTACTATAAAATATGGTATCAAACAGTAGACACAGCATGAAAATCGACCCTAAAATTAGGTGGTGTAATGATCACATTGTATTACATGAAGTACAGACCACTGACCATAAATGAGCCAATAGTTATTAAAGTGTTTTTTTTTATTTGCTTGATCAAATCTACATGGTGTTCTGATAAGAAAATCAGGAAAAAAGTTTTTAAATTTCTCTTCCAGTGAGGTACAATATCATGTAAGAAGGGAGGCCGGTGATAGCTCGGTTGTGCCATCAATACAAGATCGCCAGTTTGGTGTGCATATTGTATCTGTTCAATAACACACGTTAGAACCATGATTCTTCCTTGAGGCACACCAAAACATACTCAGGAACTAAGAAACTGGTCTTCCTTTTTGCCCAGTATTGTACCCCACCAGAAGTGAAATTTCATGTTTTTAGATGGCTAAAACACGGCAAAGAAAAATCAATATCAATTTTTTTTGCAATGTTCTTATCAAACCACCATGTAGATTTGATCAAGCAGATACATTAGAAACATATCTGTCATATTCACTTCAACATACATGTACATGTAATTTTCACAACTTGTGTTTTCTTTTCAAGTTTTCAGTCAGATCTTCAGTGTTTTTGACTTGTACATGTAGGTATAGTTCTAGGATAAAAAGAGCTTGTGGTTCCTACATGTAGTTTTAAAGAGGTTTTGTGCAATTTTTGAAAAAATACATGTATTTCCTGATAAGTAAATTCTGCAATTGTATGTGATTTGAGGCCAGTTATGCACAATGTTTTACAATACACTGTATGGTAAACTTGTTTCAATATTAAAAAGATTTGTCTTGGCCACAGTTAAGCGACATTCCATTCAAATTTCTGTAAAAAACCAAATACTTGAATGAAAGAGATTGTGTAAAATGTTGTCAACCAATCATATCTTGTTTGATAGCACATTTAATTAGGTGGGTCATGTTTTTACGTGTTTCACAAATCAAGTACAGTGTAGGGTGTTGAAATGGGAAATATGAAATTTTATGTAATAATTATCTTTTATTTTTTGTGACTTTTTATGATCTTCATTTAAAGAAACCTATAAAAATTGTTTTCCTTGAAAATATTACTCCACTGTAGAAACAATTATTACCAAACAAATATTATTTAACAGTGACCAGTCTAAGACCCTGATAATAAGCAAACATAAACACAAATATTTCTGGTGTTGCATTGACATGCCATTGACATTTTGAGGTGACAATAATAATAAATTATTAGATACTGTAACATACATATATATCCAGCCTTTTTAAATTTCAAAAGTTCAATCTAGTTAAAAGTGACAAATGACTAATTTGCAAAACAAATCACTGAAAATATTAATTTTTATGCTACACAGGATGCAATTTAAATTCTGCTATCAATGCTAAAAAAATGCTACATATATGTGGTCATTTCTCCACCAATTATTGTTATCCTAAATACAATGTAGATGTCTCACTGCAATTTCTTTTAAAACTACTGTGTCACTTAATTGCTTACATAAATTATGTTACAGTACCTTCAGTTGATTCACAGAACTCTATTGAGACAGGAAATCAAACTACATGTACAACATTAATGCCATCTGCAAGGCTGCAAATTCAACAACCTCTCATCAGACAAATGTCCCGTAAATTTGGCATTTTGACTTGTGAAAGCTCGACATGGCCTGACAGATGGACTAGGTAGTTTTGCTACAATTAAATTCAGACAGAAAATCTTTTCTCTCTGTGAAACATGCAAAACTTTCCATAGAACTTAAGCTTTGATCACCAGGCACTTTTCAGTAAGGATAAACCATACAGAACAAAACTGTGTGACCAGACTGACTTCTTGTCTGAAAAATGACTTCAGTGATAAATGACTTTCTTAGAAAAGAAAGTAATTTGCAGGCTTGCATTTGCCATGTTAAAAAAGTTTTTTTTTGTCTGCTAAATCAGAGCTGTCATTAATTCAGGTTGCATGCTACACAAGAAAAATAGATGTTTATAAACTCAGAATAGCCTCCCATGGTTGTTATCATTTAAGTCATTTTCCAACTTTGAGTTGCTTGTCATATTCACCACTGTAGCCAGCGGTAATAGCCGGATGCTGTCTGCTAACGACAGCCCTGTGACTGTATAGCTGTAACTATATTTAGAAAGCTGTTCTCTAAATATTATTCGTAGACAATTTATTTTTGGAATTAAAAACCTATTTTTAGATTATATTCATTAATTATTTTCTTACCTGTGCATATTAATGTATAGAAGGTTCCCTTCCAAGTGTACCTGTGAAAATTCATTCACCGTATTTTAAACTTAATACAGCTGCATGAGCATGTATCTTAAGTGCTTTTAAATGTTGTGGAGGTAATGTAATATCTATTTGCTTGTTTAAATTATTTACATTCACATTTTTGTTGCACTATCACCCAAAAAAAAATCACATGGTTCATCTCTCTTTTTTTAATGATACATGTACATGAAGTTAATTTTGTGAAGTGAGCATGATTATAGTCATTTAATACCTTCTGTAATTATATTTTAGTTGTGGGATAATACAGTGTACACTTGGGTTTATGGTGATAATAATATTATTCCATTATAATTCTTTACATGTAATTACTTGTGCTTTTAAAGATACACTGTATGGGAAAAGACTGAATACTTTAACATTTCTAACTGCATACTCTATTCTTACTCTTATCTATTCTTTGCATCTGTAAGTTTTTAGTACAAACTTGTGGCAAAAAGTCACACAGCTGTACTTAGTGGCTTTTCACTTTTGCATTTTGCGTGTGGACATATGTGCTCCCAAAGCTTCTGACAGCTACAGACTGTAGCAAAACATGTCAAGCAATACTTGGCAAGAAGCAGTTTCTTTTGTGAAATGAAGTGGCACCTTTCATGAGTTTGTTCATTTATATAAAGTGTATGTCTGGATTTTTCAAAGCAATGCTGCTCTGTTTACACACAAAATGTATGTGCATGAGAAAGCATGCCATACTTCATTTTTTTTGCATTTTAAAAATGATGGGAATTGCTAGTCTTTTTTATCTCCACTCTCTTCCTTTCCTCTTTTTATCTTGTGAATATGCGAAGCGTTGAATGAATATATAGTATACGGGGACAGATATGCAAATTTTCACTAATTCCATCATCTGTAAACCTTTTTAATTCCCCAGTGTATTACGTGTTAAAAGATAATTGCTGGAGTAAACTTTTTTTTAATTCTGCAGTGTACAATGTAATTATGTCATTCAGTTGTCTAGACAGTCTTGTTTCACACAATGCATATTAATATGTCACACTTAGATGTTTTGCTTGCTTTAAATCTGTTTCACTCTTCAGTGCTTTGACTTCGAACTCAGTATGGAAAATTAAAACCCACATGTGGACTTGACCTTATGTTATTATTTGTATTCATGAGATGGCTCTTAGAGCCCTGTGATTTTCTCTTTTGTGTGATTGTTTGGGTTGATTCAAGTCATAAAACTCTGAACATGGTTGAAGTGAAAATGCTGCAATTTTGAAAATGAAAAATAATTTGAAAATGAAAGAAAATGAAAATTTTGAAGTGAAAATGCTGCAGTTTTAAACAAAATCAGGTAGACATACCAGGGCAAAAAACTTCCACTCGTCTGCTTGTCTGAGACGAGTACTTCTTTATCTCGGACAAGTGGATTTCCAAAAGCACATGTCCAACGGGACGAGTACAATTTACCAGGAGAAATTTGTCTCGTTTTTCACTAAGTTTTAAGTTTCCCAAGCATCCTTATTCTTCCATTTGATTTTTGGTCTCGGAGGCACTCTGGCAGCTCTGTTAGAGAAAAAAGACTCACTTTTCTACACCATCTAAAGTTAAAGAATCATGTTTGCTCCACGTTGTACACCTCAAATAAATAGAATGTTCAATTTCAAGGCTCAAAAAGTCTGGTCAACTTATCACCGGAAAGTATAATCTATTGCAGATGTTCCCACATATAAGCCGCACCCCCATTTTGGGCAAATGTTGCTTTTACGCCAGTTTCTATGGTACATGTACATTGTAAATTTGTTCGACCGTTACATTTTTTTAATTTATTCATTTTTTGGACAAGTGAATTTTAGTTTCGGACAACCAAAATTTGAGTGGCACTTGTCCAATGGACAAGTGGAAAGAAAGGAAAAAAGTTTTTTGCCCTGCATACATTATAATACTGGTATATAAAATGTGAGATACCGGTATAAGAAATACAAATTTTATGAACCTCTTCTTCAAAATGAGTAAAATTCAAGTAAAACAAGGCTGTCAATAAGGGCAGAGCAGATAAGGGAAGGTAGGAGGAAGGTAGTGCCTTAAGCAAGGTTGTTGTTTTCTTCATTTTTCACATTCATAAGCATAAGGATCGTGATTGGTCAAAATTAGTTATGTGTCAATCAGGGTCTTGATACACAGTTCGTATTGGACAAAAAAAAGATGTTGCATCATTCAAAGGTGGTCTACGGTTATCTTTTTTTTTTTTTGTGACTCCAATGACTGGCAGACCTGTGCATTTGATGTTGCTGAACAGATGAAAAAGATACGTGAACTGTATTAATCCATTCAAAGTTATATCAGAATGCTTTTCACCAGAGAAAACTGCCACAAAGGACAACACTTACGAAGAGAATGGCGGTTTACTTAGTGGTGCTTTCTGTAAATGTGTATGTATGAATGAATGAATGAATGACTTGTGTATAAAAACACAATATTGTGCTGTCTTCAGTATTCTGAATTTTGTTTTACTGTTTTGTAACAGCAGACTCATTCATTTCCTCTTTTCTAGTAAATGCTCTTTTGTAGTATTGTCAGTGAAGCAGTTACTCCAAACCACATGCTAAATTTCCAGCTCAAGCTTCAAGATTGTTTGTTCTCACAAGCTGGCTCAGACACAAGCTACCGCAACCACTGAGTCTGAACAATGTTTACCAAGATGTCATGCCGCACAGCTATTATACCGCTTTCTTTTGCTTCCAATTTTAAGGTCCTTATCTGTTTTAAATGAAGACAGTGTTTTGCATAACTGTATTTTCTTTCTCCAAGACATACAAAAAACTCTGTTTGGAACAATTCTAATATTCTTCTGATTGAATTTATTGCAGCCATATGTTTCACAGATGTCTTGTATTTGCATAATTTATTATTTAGGGGGCGGAATGGCAAAAACAATGACGTAGCTACAGGTGCTTCCTTCTCCCCTCCTTTTATGCTTAACATGTTTTGCGTATGTCCAAGCCCCCCCCCTCCCCCCTCGCTCCCCTTCTAGTGTAAGTAAATGAGTGCAGACACTGTTGTTGTCTCGTAAAAATGCGAAGCACTGAACAAGATATAGTATACAGGGACAGATATGCAAATTTTCACTCGTTCCATCATCTGTAAACGTTTTTAATCCCCCAGTGTATTACGTGTTAAAAGATGATTGCTGTAGTAAACTTTTTTAATTCCACAGTGTAATGACATCATCCAGTTGTCTAGACAGTCTTGTTTCTAAATCTGTTTTACTCTTCATTCTTTGACTTATTTAAGTAGTTATTGTGTGGTAAAACAGTTGTAACTCCTTGGTGCATGCATGCATGTATTATTGTTCAGTGGCTCTTTTGCAACTCGCTTTCAACTTTTTCTTGCACTTGCCATGCAGCAAAAGGGAATCTAGCCAACAAAATTTAAGAACTAAAGCGAGGCTCAGGCTTAATTACCAACCCAGTCTTGTGCGGTCTTTGTTGCAACATTTTGTCACTAAAATTTGTCACGCATGATGTAGCCACCACTGTGCGCTGGCGACATGACAATTTTTCAAAAAATCGCACATGTAGCCTCAGCTTTATCATACATGTAATTTGTTATGTGACATTTTTCTTTTGTAATTTATTTGCTTTGCTTGATTAGATGACTATGGATGACAAATATGTCGAAGATATATGGAATCTATTGAAGAATGCTATTCAGGAGATCCAGAAAAAGAACAACAGTGGCCTGAGCTTTGAGGAATTGTACAGGTAATGAATGTATGCATTTATAAACAAAAGGGCTATGATAAAATTATGTTTTGGTTCAAATTTTTCTTTGGTTTGAAAATTTTCAAACCAGTTTAATTTTGTCTCAGATTTATTATATTCTGAGACAAAAGTAAACAAAAATGAAACTATTTTAAAATGTTTTAAACCAAAGAAGAATTTGGAGCACAACATATAATACATGTGTGTACAATGTAAATCAACGGGCACTTACCATTTGGCAAAACTGGTCCGTTTGTAACTAGAATGCATCTTTTTGAAGACTTGTTCCTACAAGTCCATCAAAAGGGTGCATACTATTTCCAAATTTACCAGTCTGGCCAACCAGTTCTGATAAATAATGGAATAATATTTACGAATTAGGTGGTCTGGCCGGGCAGTTCTGACAAATGGTAAGCGCCAACAATACTCAGAATCTATATGTTGTAGGTTCAAATTATTTTAAGTTTAAAATTATTTCAGACTAGGTTAATTTTTATTTTCCTTTGTCCCAGATTTATTAACATAATCTCGGACAAAGGGAAATAAAAATTAACCTAGTTTTGAAATAATTTCAACCTAAAATAATTTTAACCTACAACATATACTTGAATGTGTGAATAATTGAACAAGGTATATAGGGACAAATATGCAAATTTTCACTCCTTCCTTCCATCTGGGGATATACTTTATGGTGGGTTTTAATTTATGCACATCAAAGAATCTGGCACTTATTTAGGGTTAAAAACTCATTTTAAAATGGTTAGCTTTTATTTACTGTTATGGATATCACTACCCATAACAGTAAATAAAAGCTAACCATTTTAAAATGAGTTTTTAGGATCCCTATATGATAGGATCCGTATATGGTGTGTTACCATGAAGTATATACCTCCATCTGTCAGCTGTAAACTTTTCTTGGTAATTCCGCTGAACAGTGCATAAGGCATGTGCATATATTTTACCACTTCCATTGTGGAGGTGCGGTGATGTAGTGGTTAGCACGTCGGACTTTCACCCTGAAGGTCGGTGGTTTGAGCCTGATCTCTGCCGTCGTGTTGTTTCCTTAGACAAGAAACTTTACTCCACATTGTGTGTCTCTACCCAGGTGATAAAATGGGTACCGGCGACAAAATGCTGAGGGTAACCCTGCGATGGACTGGCATCCCATCCAGGGGGGAGTAGCAATATTCCTAGTTACTTCATGCTACAGCAACTGGGCTAAGCTCCGGCCGTGTGGGCCATCTGTGGCTTGTGTGCGACTTTACCATGGGGATACATAGCATTGGAGGGAGGAAGGGGAGTTAGATGCAGAGGGTGGTTTTTTTTTTGGGGGGGGGGGGGGGTTGATGTAGCAAAATGTATAAGGGAGGGGAGGGTCTGAAGGTTGTTTTGTATTCACTAGTTGGCTTGTAGGAGCCTTTAATTTAATTTAAATTTTGTGTATTGTTGTGTAAAGTTTTGTCAAAGCACAGCTCCTTATCTTACTTTATGTGCTGAAATGTTTAGGAATGCTTATACTATGGTTTTACACAAGCATGGAGAGAGATTATACTCTGGACTCAAGCAAGTCGTCACAGATCATTTGATAGAAAAGGTATCTTCAATTTTTTTTATCTGACTTTCCTTTTATGAAAGGAAAAAGAGGGTGTCTTACTTATTGTTTGGTCTAGTTAAATCTGTGTTGTTAGCTGAGAAGTTCAGGGAAAAAAATAGAAAGATGTTGAGCAGTACTTTTATTATACAACTGTAATCATAGATTGCATTAATAATTTTATGGCTGTACATTTTCAACTTGTTAATACCTGGATGTGTAGGAGTTAACCAGTTGGGGACACATTTCATTCGCTCTAAGAAAAAACTCAGCAGGCTCATTAACAAGCCCAGCCAGTTTTTCTGGCGTGTGCACCTTCAAAATCACCCCAAGTCTTTGTTTCCTAGTGAAATTTTAGCTGGTGATACATGTAAGTTTTCTTTCAGCTGGTGCAATTAGCTGGTATCTGGCTCTTAGCTACACACCTGGTGTTTGGTGTATCAGTGTTTTATCCTGTAGTCATTTGTACATGTATTTTTGTACTTCATTATTTAAAGATACGCAAAGATGTAGTGGTTTCGCTCAATAACAATTTCCTGGACACACTGAATGCTGCTTGGAATGATCATCAAACGTCGATGGTGATGATTAGAGATATTCTCATGTACATGGTATGTTTATAATCTTAATCAAAATATTGCATCAGTGTACAGTACAGATCGGAGATAGTGAACCACGCAGACGCAAACCATGTACCTGTTTAACCCGTATGCGCAGTTGCCATAAGTTTGCATTGTGTGGCATTCCAGGTGAAAAAGCAGTCGCCGACGAGCAGAAGATTTGCATGTTATGAAAACAACAATGAACGCTATCATATTTCAATCAATCAGGTCAATAACCATGGTTCAATCATTCTTTTGGCTCTGAAGATGATGTTTTGGTTTGTTTTGTTTACTATTAAATTAGTATCAATATTATGATAAAACATTACAAGGACAAAACAAATACAAAGTGCGCATTATCTGCTGGCAGAAAACTAATATTTTTGGTGCAACAGTTAATATTTACCATGCTGTAGGTAAAGATAAATTACAGTTAAAAGTTATTGCCCTGGTCCCGGTTGTTCAAAAGGTGGATAGCGCTATCCACCTTTTGAACAACTGGGGCCAGGTTGTTAAAATCTTCCTCGGTTAGTTGCCAACAACAGTCTAACTTGTTCAGCACTACATGTACTTTCACTTGGACAGCTACACCAGGCAAACTTACTTCAACATGTTATTTTGTATTCTTTTTGCAGGATAGAGTATATGTTCAACAAAATGATGTTGATAATGTTTACAACTTAGGTTTAATCCTCTTTAGGGACTTGGTGAGTGTTTAATTTTTTTGACAGACTTTTTAGTTGTTCTTGTAATCTTGTTGTTGTTCGACGTTGTTGTTTCCGATCCAAATGCCTGCTTGTAGTCTAAGTTGTCTGCAATGTTCCATTATGGTTTTTGTTTCCTGTGAAGGTTGTGCGGTATGGTAATATAAGAGATCACCTATGTCAAACATTGCTAACATTGGTAAGACGAGAACGCAAAGGAGAAGTGGTTGACAGGTATGTCGTTACTCAATGCCAATATAAACACAGCCTTACCTTTCTCTGCTACTACCTGGTTACAATGTATTGAGGCTAAATGCAATTTAGGCAAGGTTAAACTTGTGACATTCATTTGGGACAGCAGTTGCGCCACATGCCAGTATGTTTTATGTGGGGTGGCTATGGGATATTTCAGGGGCGGCTACATGTAGGTGTTTCACCTGTTTCACGTGTTTGCCGACAACTTACACAGTTCATGTTTCCATTTTTTTTTCATTTCTGTCAAATCAATTTATTTCTGACCTGTTGTACCAGACCACCTCTCTCAACGATCCTGGAAAAGAGGTGGTTGCATGTACATGTATTTGTTGTGGTTTAAATTTTTCTTTGGTTTAAAAATTTTCAAACCAGTTTGATTTTGATTTTCCTTTGTCTCAGATTCATTATCATAATGTGACACAAAAGAAAACAAAAATTGAACTGGTTTAAAAAATTTTAAACCAAAGAAAAATTTGAACCACAACATATTTATTAGGATACCAAGAAGGTCTTCTTACAAATGGTGCAATACAAATGAGTTTATCCTAAGAAAATTAGCCTTCAGGCAACAAAATAAAAACAGAGGAGAATTACGACTGTCAGAAGACAAGTGACCACAAACCCAAGGTAGCCTCCTAGTGGTGGTGTAGTGGTGGTGTAGTGGCCTCCCACCATTGTGGCCCAGTTTCGATTCCCGGCCCCAGCATCATATGTGGGTCGAGTTTGTTGTTGGTTCTCTCCTTGCTCCGAGAGGTTTTTCTCCGGGTACTCCAGTTTTCCCCTATCCTCAAAAACCAACACTTCCAAATTCCAATTAGATCTGGAAAATGTCCCCAGTTAGTACTCCTGTGCTAAGTCACCTTTGATACTTAAATAAAGTGATTTTATTTATCCCTTTCACTCCCAGAGTCAATTATGGATTCATGTAGTGCAGTTCTAACTTTTGAGTCTGTCGACGAAATCTTATGGTGTGACCATTCAAATGAAACCTCTTCGCCAGTACTTTTGCATGGTACCACTTATCGCGTTCAAAGAACGCAATCCTAATTTCGTGTTGCAGACAAATTTGAGATTTTTGGTAGACGGTCTTCCAAATGGCCGCCCCTATTGTTTTTTTCAGGGGCTCATTTCCGCCGGAAATTCCTTCGAACGCGTCTCCATAAGCTGTGATTACTGCTAGTTTATCAATATTTTATCAAAATGAAATTTGGGATTCTACATGAATTTTTATCTTTGGCACTCTTAGGAGGATTAAGTCATTTTCAAGCTCTGAGTTGCCGGTTATCTTCACCGCAGTTGCCAGCAACTAATGACAGCCCTGGAATTGTTAAATACACAAAATCCACAGTGCATGCAAACATACAAACTTTTTTCTCAGATTTCGCAGACAAAAAGTGTGATGTATGCCCCTTTCGCATTAAGCCCTTCAATTGGTTTAATTTTTTTTATACTACCATTTAAGGTTCAAACCTGTGTGTTGACTTTGGAAACTGTTTTCTCTTTTTTACATTCAGATGATTAATTTTGCTTTCTTAACAGGATGGCCATAAGAAATGCCTGCCAGATGTTGATGATTTTAGGAATCGACACAAGAAGTGTTTACGAAGAGGACTTTGAGAAGCCCTTTCTTGAAGAATCTGCAGAATTCTACAAAGTAAGAATCCTAGACTTACATTCATGAATATTAATAATGATAACAGGGGCGTAGCTAGGATTTTTCAATGGGTGGGGGGGGGGGGGGGGGGGTCACACTGAGTCACAGCCAGGGTACTTACCAAATTGTCATGTCGACATCCACACTGTGCTTTACTAAAATTATCTCACAAAGGGGGGGGGGGGGGGGTCACGGCACCACAGGTCCCCCCCCCTCCCCCCTTAGCTACGCCCCTGGATAACATAACTTTTCTCCAGACAATCTTGTCGCTCCCCAATGTCTATGGCTACAACTTTTCCATACAACAGTTAAGAAACTTGGGTGATGTCAGTAATAAACTGTCAACTTCTTAGAGTGGCAGAATAATCAATAGTCGGAGAAATCAATGTGCAGTACCACCAGCCAAACTGACCATGAGTTTTTGCATATATGCATGCATCCTGCAGAAAGGATTTTTGTTGTAAATAATGCCAACTTCCTGTTATTAATTGTTTTTCATTGTGTTTGTTTTTCTGAACAGTTAGAAGGTCAGAAGTTTCTAGCAGAAAACAGTGCATCAGTGTATATTCAGAAGGTTTGTAAACTTGAAGTATTTAATTCAAAACATGCCCTTTGGGTTAGCAAGTCTTAAGTTTTTCTTGCCTGAACAAGTTTTTATAAATTGGTACTTTAGTGTACTTCACAGGCAGCTTGTCTGTATCCTTGCCCCTCTGGCAAGTGATTGGGGAAAGTTACTTGTCAGACACAAAAATCTACTTGTCCAGGACAGGATTTTTTTCTTTTTTAGCCCTATGTTATTTGCGAGGGAACTACATTTTAACTGTCAATGACTCTCCATCAGGTGGAAGCCAGAATTAACGAGGAGTCAGAAAGGGCAAAGCACTATCTTGACCCTACAACTGAGGAACCCATTGTAAAGGTAAAAAATTAATTTTCATGTCAAGTGCCTGGATGGGGGAGCAGGGATGGCGCAGTGGTGAGAGCACTCGCCTCCCACCAATGTGGCCCGTGTTCGATTCCCGGTCCCGGCATCATATGTGGGTTGAGTTTGTTGTTGGTTCTCTCCTTGCTCCGAGAGGTTTTTCTCCGGGTACTCCGGTTTCCCTCTCTCCTCAAAAACCAACACTTCCAAATTCCAATTAGATCTGGAAAGTGTCCCCAATTAGTACTGCGTGCTAGATACCTTTGACACTTAAATAAAGTGATTTATTTTATTTTATTATTTATGAGATTTCTTTAAGCCAATGTCACACACCTTAATTTTGTGTGGCATTTTGTTTGTGTAGTCATTAACCTTGTGAAATAAAATTTTATTGATTAATTGTTACATTAAGTACTAACATGGAAAAATTATTTTTTGTAAGTAAATGTGGTTTTACATGTATGTGCAGGTTGTTGAAGAGGAATTAATACGCAAGCACATGAAGACAGTGGTTGAAATGGAAAATTCTGGTGTAATTCATATGCTGAAACACAACAAAATAGAAGGTTTGTTTACACTACATGTTATTACATACATGTACATGCTGTACTTACATACTTTATTATTATATGCTCCACTAAGGGCTTTTCAACATTAACCCATTCACTCCTGAGAATTTTTACGTTTTTGAGCGATTTTCTGCATTCACACGCCCCATAGGATTTCGTGACTCCATATTTGAAGTTACCATTGAAAGTGCTGCTGTTCTAAAACACTGAAGGCTCGAGTTTACTGAAAACGTCATTGTGACGATCTCATTTTGCTTCGTTGATTTGCAATAAAGGGTCCAATATGAATTATCTACGATTTTTGGTAAGTTCACAGCCATTTTTCATCTTTAGTAGCTGCCTGGTGAGCATCATTAAGCTTGGAGGTAGTTCAGAGTCCACTTCTCAATGAAGCGAGTTAGTTGTTGTACTTCGTTTACGAATTTGGCTCGTTGCTCGTTGAACTGGAAAAATGGCCGCCTGGAAACGAAGCAGCTTTGGGACTCGACTCTGGATGAATTTCTCGACCTACCGCGGCATATTTTGGAAGTTGCGACCACAGGAGAACACAACAAGCGCGAAATTTCGGCGGTGGGTCGGAGTGGCTGTGGACTTAGTATAAATATGAAATGCGTGCGGAAAGAAACGAACGCTGTCAAAATTCTTGGCCATTTCCCAGCATGCAGTGCGGTGGTGATATTGAAAATTGAGGCAAGGTCAGTATGCATTAGAACGAGAGGCTAGAGCTCGGCCCGAGCAACGAATAAGAGCAAAAAAATTCACTGCTAAGCTAGGACTAGGACTGAATTTTGCTGTGAATGTTGACTTTTGGGTTTGCCATGATGATTTGAATAAAAAAAACTAAAGGCAAAAACGTGATTTTTGTTGTTTTTCTATGACGTTAAAAACGGTCATTTTTGTTATTGTCCAAATTCAAACGCTGATATTCTGCAAAAATCGCTGACTTTTTTGTGTTTATTGGGTATCTCAATTTGAGGACTTTCTAGTCAATGCTCAGAACTGCTAGTTAGGGCAATGTTCGCGCGATTGAGAAAGTTGCAATTTTTTAAAGCAGTGGAGTATTGTACGGCCGGTTTTGGCCGGTGTAGGAGCGAATGGGTTAATAGTAGTTGCTAGCATTTTGTACTTTTTATACCTTTTTTCTATACTAAAACCTTCTTGGGTCATCTGATGTTGCTTTAAGTTTTAATCCTGTGGATAAAATCCTTATCTGTAAAGATTCATCTGAAACCTGTTGAGCATTACATGTACTTTTTTATTTTACTGTATTTGGCGGTGCCTGTGGATGAATTCAAAAGGTAAATGCACATAAAATAGCCTTCCAGACCCAAAAGGTTATCGGGACTTTCGAGAAACAGGCCCCTAGCTGAAATCTGTAATCCTTATACTTATTAAATACATGAGGTACTTTTCTATGGAAATTTGTAGAAATTTGTACTATGTATCAGTCTAGCATTTGACTCTCTGTTTTTGTTAAGATTTGGCAAGAATGCATCGCCTCTTTATCAGAGTAAAAGATGGGCTGAAGACAGTGTGCGACTGCATGAGGGGATACTTGCGTGAACAAGGAAAAGCTCTTGTTGTGGAAGAAGAAGGAGAAAGTTGTAAAAATCCTATCACTTATATTCAGGTGAAGACTTCTGTCACTGACGTGAGAACTTGGTTTGTAGCTGATTTCACACTCAATTATTGTTTTTTTTTTATTTCAGAGTCTTCTGGACTTAAAGGACAGATTTGATCACTTCTTGAATAATTCCTTCAATAATGACAGATTATTCAAACAGGCAATATCTTTGGTAAGTTCAGAAGTCATTACTGTATTTGACTGCGCGAGCAGAAGGGCAGGACATCTTACTATATTTTCAGTAGAATCCTGATAACTTAAACCATCAGGGGAAATAGAAAATCAATTCAAGATAGAGCAATTTTGGTATGACCTCTACCCAGGTCATGGGTGCCGGCGACATAATGCTGGGGGGTGACCTTGCAATGGACTAGCATCCCATCCAGGGGGGAGTAGTAACACTCTCAGTCACTTCATGCTACAGAAACCAGGTTTAGCTCCGGCAGTTGTGAGCCACTAGGCTTGTGAAGTCTTTACCTTTCATGTACATCTGTACCTTATCTTACCTTGAAATGATTACCGGTACTCGCGAACTCAACCACAACAACAAACGACCTGGAAGGAAGCAATTTGATTAAGTGAATGGAAGCAAATGCCCTTGTCTTTTGGTTGGCTTAGCAAACATGCAAAGCATAGCAAATGGATTGAGAGCAAAAAAGGAGCTACAGTATTCTTTGACACACGTGCATATCAGCACTCTGATAGGTCAATCGAACAAGCCTCTTTCCATATAAGGGATATTTTAAGCTGGAAGACAAGCAAAGCTTGTTTTGATCGTGAACACTTAGGGAAACCATTTTTCATTGTCATACAAAAATCGCCCTATCGAAAATTTGAGTTATTGAGGGTTTAATAGTGTAAGCAAGTGAAACAGGTAAAACTGTATATAATTTGCGAGAAGTTCAAGTTAAAGGGAGTTCCAATTATCGAGAAATCCGTTTGTAGTTTAGTTGAGAAATTAATGCACTGTGATGTGTTCTGTTGCAGGAATTTGAACATTTTCTCAACCTCAATGGGAAATCACCAGAATTTTTGTCCCTTTTTGTTGACGACAAGCTCAAGAAAGGAGTCAAAGGGGTAGGGTTTAAACACTCTTTTTCTAGTTTACATGTACAGTATGCTTTATGTTAATGTCCTTCAGGCAGGGCTGTTAATAATTCTGGTGCTGCCAATGTTTTGTTTGTCTTTCAAAGTAGCCAAGTCTCAAACACATAACAACCAAGGAACATCCCCTGCCATCATCAACAGCTGTGTTCAGGGATTTTTTTCCTCTTTTTTGTCCAGACCTTTCAATTACTCTTTTCTTTTGGGAAAAGGTGGACAAGTCTCAGTGTGTGTTTAACCTTTTAATTCCCAAGAGAACCATACATGAAGATACAAATTCATATAAAAATCCAGAATTCATTTTGTAAAATATTGAAAAACAAATAGTACCATGCAAAAGTACTGGCAAAGAGGTTTCATATGAATAGTCACACCATAGGATTTTGTTGAGAGACTCAAAAGTTAGAACTACACTACATGTCTGGGAGTGAAAGGTTAACAAGATGTTTATTCATTATTTATTTCAGCTTTCTGAGCAGGAAGTAGAAACTGTATTGGATAAATGTATGGTACTATTCAGATTTCTTCAAGAAAAGGTAATCGAAAGTGACCAGTACCCTTCTTGTTTTTGTTGTGGTTCAAATGTTTCTTTGGTTTGAAAAATTTTACATCGGATTGATTTTTGTTGGTAATGAATCTGAGAGAAAGGAAAACAAAAAATAAACTGGATTGAAAATTTTGAAACCAAAGAAAAATTTGAACCACAACGTATATTTTGTGGTGCAATTTTGTCCTTGATGCAAATTTTATTTTCCTTTGTTTAAAACTCATCATCATACATTACAGTAAAAACCTGCGTGTAAGAACCTAGTGGTTTAAGAACCTGCTGGTGGAAATTTGCCATTTTAGTACCCAAAAATATAAGAACCTGTTTAGCCAAGCAAGATCAAGCAGGGTCTTATATGTGGGTTACAGTTAAATTATGATAAACATTTTAACCAAGGAGTTTGACTTCAAGATTGCAAATATATATTACAAGAAAATACCAAACTGTTATTACAAATAAAAGTATGTGATTCCTACAACAAAAACAGGTTTATATAAAGTACATACTGTAATTATTGTCTTCATGGACCTTGCTTAAAGGAGGTTTGTACTGTATATCTCCTTCAAAGAAATTAAGAACCTAATTAAGAACCTACTAAGCCTAAATTGCCAATAACTACCCCCAAAATACAAGAACCTATTTTGCCAGACTTCAAAAAATCTAGGTTCTTACACGCGGGTTTTTACTGTATCATACATTTCCATACCCAAAAACAAAGGAAAATAAAATTTGCACCAAGGACAAAATTGCATCACAACGTATACATGTACATATAAATGCTTTTGTTTTTCTTATACCTATCTTGCCTTGTGCATAAATAAATCTTTGCATAGTTTCACATATGAGTAGGCTTGTTCAAACATTTATTACTAACCCTGAAGAGAGTGGTCAAAAATAGAAATATAAAATAGCTAACAGCACCACAGAACAGTAAATGTACTGCTAGTGAAGTTTCATATGAATGGCGACACTTAAAGTGCCCATAACCCAAATTTGAATCGAAATGTCACCCAATGACTTTCTGCGAAAAAATTTTGCAACTTGCACAAAATGCGATTTGTTAAATAAGTTATAAAACTTTGCTGCTATTTTGGCTTACCATTCGCTTTAGTCCTCCCTCGGTTTGCAAAGGAGCTATGACGTACATTAAGGAACATGTGACTTCAGACTTGCTCCCACTTGGAAGTTTGTTGCTGTGATTAGCTGGTATAACTAAAAATGTTTGAAAGATGTTAAGTTCTTCAACATTGCCACTTTCTTATTCACTAATAATAAAAGCTTTATTCTGTTGATGACATTGCCAAACAACATGCATTCCTGAATCTACATCACAATGTGAGCTTGTCGGCCTAAATGAGCAGGGCGAGCAGGCTGCAAAAATATTGGATTTTGAAGACAATGAAACAATTATAAAACAATCTTGTTAATGCAAATTGTAAATTTTTTTCACGGAAGGTCCTTGGGTGACATTTCAATGCAGGTGAGAAAATAAAAAAAAATAGGTTATGGGCACTTTAAGAATTTCATCCATTTACTCAAAAGTTGGAAACACCTTACATGACCCAATAGTCGAACTGAGATGGTGAAAGCATTCAATAATTTTTAAGTATTGTAGCCCATCGCCAACTCAGATGACACTGTTGTCTTGTTAGGATGTGTTTGAGCGGTACTACAAACAGCATCTGGCCAAAAGACTTCTACTTGGAAAAAGCATCTCAGATGATTCAGAGAAAAATATGATCTCCAAGCTGAAGGTTGGTTATTGATCAAGCCTAAGGTCAACTCTTTTTCATAGGGTGGGGGGGGGGGCATTCTATTTTTTACTTTACCCTCCCCCCCCCCCCCCCCCTTCATCCCCTCCAATGCAGGGGGGGGGGGATTTGAGGCCTTCAAATCTTGACTCTGTTTAAGACAAAATCAGTTCATTTTGCCACTCTGATTAAGGGCGCTTACCATTTGTCAGAACTGGCCAGTCAGGCCAGTCAATCGGAAAATAGTATGCCCTTATTTTTTCGAACTGACTGTCCAGACTGGTCAATTCGTAGAAAGTTTGCATCATTATCATGGACTTGTAGGAACAGGTCCTCAAAAAGGTGCATTCTGTTTACGAACTGACCAGTCTGGTAGGCCAGGTTTGACAAATGGTAAACGCCCTAAGACAAATTCTTTTTTTTTTTTGCAAAAAAACATACCATTTTCTAGACTTAAGTCACTGAACTCTAGAAAGACACCCTGTGTATAAAGACGAAAGTCCCGAAACACCATACCCTGTTGAGTGGCACGTCCCTGTAAAGGCCAAATTAGGGAGTGCCCTCAGGCAAACAACGCAATGTACCTCTGGACAGTTGGACAACTCGTGATGATGAAAGCGGCTTTATAATGGAAGAACTGTTGTGTCATAATGTTGCTAAAACTTTCTTTCTTGTTTGCAGACCGAGTGTGGTTGTCAATTTACATCCAAACTAGAAGGCATGTTCAAAGATATGTCACTATCACACTCAACAAATGATGAGTTTAGACAACACATTGCCAACAATCAGGTATGTCTACTTAGTAATAATATTTGTCTCTGCATGTAATTAAATGTGTTGTTCAAGAAAATATTCATTCAAAATTCAAGAAAAATCCCACATTTCATTTTGTAAAATATTGAAAAACAAATGGTACAATGCAAAAGTACTGCCACAGAGGTTTCATTTGAATGGTCACACCATAGGATTTTGTCCACAGACTCGAAAAAACTACATTTAATGTCACCATAATTGACTCTGGGAGTGAAAGGGTTAACTACTCCCCCACCCCACCCCTCTGGAAATTGCAGTTTGGTTTCATACTTTTCTTTGAAAACTTTGGCTTTTGAGATCCCCCTCCCCCTCAGACTTTTCAATGACCTTCTATGGGGGGAGTATGGATAATTCCTGGAACAGCACAATAAGTGATAGTTAGCTGTGGTTATGAGTCCCTTGTGCTCTTGTACTTTGTGGTTGTTGTTGTTTATTGCTTAGGAACTTTCTATTGATTAAACAAACCATTGTAACATTTCAGATCAATCTGATGGGAGTGGATCTGGTGGTGCGTGTCCTCACAACAGGTTTCTGGCCCACCCAAGCCTCTTCTCCAAAGTGTTCAATTCCTCCCCAGGCCCAGCATGCTTTTGACTGCTTCAAAAGGTACAATACTACACATTAGGGCTTGAATGATTTCATAAGCACATGGTTTATAACTTAGACATTGCTAGCATGACATAACTTAAGTAAAGTTGCACACAAGCCACAGGGTGCCTACTCGGCCGGAGTTTAACCTTGTTTCTGTAGCATGAAGCAACTAGGAATAGTGCTACTCCTCCTGGATGGGATGCTAGTCCATCACAGGGTGACCTGGTTTATATACTGTGAAGTGACTAGGAGTATTACTACTCCCCCCTGGATGGGATGCTAGTCCATCACAGGATAACCTGATTTATATACTATGAAGTGACTAGGAGTATTGCTACTCCCCCCTGGATGGGATGCTGGTCCATCACAGGGTGGCCTGGTTTATATACTATGAAGTGACTAGGAGTATTGCTACTCCCCCTGGATGGGATGCTAGTCCATCACAGGGTGACTTGGTTTATATACTATGAAGTGACTAGGAGTATTGCTACTCCCCCTGGATGGGATGCTAGTCCATCACAGGGTGACCTGGTTTATATACTATGAAGTGACTAGGAGTATTGCTACTCCCCCTGGATGGGATGCTAGTCCATCACAGGATACCCTGATTTATATACTATGAAGTGACTAGGAGTATTGCTACTCCACCCTGGATGGGATGCTAGTCCATCACAGGGTTACCTGGTTGATATACTATGAAGTGACTAGGAGTATTGCTCCTCCTCCAGGATGGGATGCTAGTCCATCACAAGGTGACCTGGTTAATATACTATGAAGCAACTAGGAGTATTGCTACCCCCCCCCTGGATGGGATGCTAGTCCATGGCAGGGTTACCCCCAGCATTTTGTCCCCGGTACCCCATTTATACACCTGGGTGGATATTGACAATGTGGAATAAAGTTTGTTGTCTAAGGAAACAACGTGATGGCCAAGACCAGACCTCAAACCGCAGACAATAGTTTGACTCACTAACCACTACATGTACACCACCACACTTCCACACTATGCCATAGCCATAACAGAAGTCAAATCATGCTTTTCAAGATTTTTTCCAGTTTATTTATCCAGTGCTCACTTGTGCTCCCCTTTAGCATTCTAAGAAGGTGGTTTTTCTATTCATTAAAATACTTCTTTGTTTTTTCTTCTATAGATTCTATCTAGGTTGTCACAGTGGACGACAACTGACACTTCAACCACAACTAGTAAGAATTACTCGTCTGTAAGAATTTGCCTTTCCTTTGCTAAGAAATACAACACTAAGGGCGCATTATTTGGGGACATTCTTCGGTATTTATTGTGTTTGAGTCTTGAAACTAAAGAGATTTGTATCCTTTGTTTTTAGGGAACTGCAGAGTTGAATGCCACGTTTCCACCTTCCAAGAAAGTAAGTGTTTTAGTTTGGTAATTTTAATACTGACTTACAATATTGGTAAGAACTTTTAGGGGCAGTTTCGAAGCTGAAGTCTTTGATGTCATTTGGTTCGATTTCCAGACGTTTTGTGCCCCCACCATCGTGGGAGGAGAAAGAAAACTGGACTCATAACACTTCTTCAAATGGAGCTTTAATATGCACTACTAATACAACACACTATGTTCAGAGACAAGACTAGTGACAATAGAGATTGAAAGTGATTACCTAAATCCTGACCAACCTTAGTGGTATAGGAGGGAGGGATATTTGTACCTGTAGGAAGAAGACTGTTCAATGTTAAGAGACAAGTGACATATTAAGAGATCCGAAGTGATTACCTTGCCTTATCCAGACCAACCTTAGTAGTATGGGAGGGAGGGATATTTGCACCTGTAGGACTGTTCAGTGTTAAGAGACAAGTGACATATTAAGAGATCAGAAGTGATTACCTTGCCTTATCCACACCGACCTTAGTAGTATGGGAGGGTGGGATATTTCTACCTGTAGGAAGAAGACTGTTCAATGTTAAGAGACAAGTGACATTAAGAGATCAGAAGTGATTACCTTGCCTTATCCACACCGACCTTAGTAGTATGGGAGGGTGGGATATTTCTAACTAAAGGAAGAAGACTGTTCAGTGTTCAGAGACAAGTAACATATTAAGAGATTAGAAGATTACCTTCCCTTATCAAGACCAACCTTAGTAGCATAGGAGAGAGATATATAATATCCATGTATAATTAGCAGGGCTGATATTAAACTTTGAAGGAACTAGGCTCGCTACTAATACATTGCCATTCTCGGCTGTTTGTTATTGTATGGATCGAAATTTTCCCAAGAAAAGATGTCCAATACATCACTGGTGACCAAACGTCTAACAGACATGATTGTTTGCAGGAGGGTGGACCTACAGAGACCCGCCGTCACATATTCCAAGTATCATCATACCAGATGTGTTTGCTGATGCTGTTTAACCGACAAGAGAGATGGACTTATGAGGTGTGTATAGACAATTGAACCCTTTCATTCCCATACCCTAAACCTCGAGTTCTGCAAGTGCTTCTACAGTTAAACCATGTTACTGTGGGCAGAACTCAAACGTTGGTGTGACCATTTAATTGAAATGTATTTAACTTGCACTTTCCTGTGGTGCTGTTTATTATACTCTACAAGATGGTTCTAACTTTTGAGTCTGTGGAAGAAGTCCTTAAGTGTTTCTTTTGCAATGAAAGATATTGTCCATCGGTTCCTGTGGTACAGTTTATTATACAGTTTATTATACTGTACAAGGTGGTTCTAATTTTTGAGTCTGTGGATGAAATCCTAAAGTGTGATCATTCAAAAGAAAGCTACTGAGCAGTACTTTCCTGTGGTACTGTTTATTATGCTGTACAAAGTGGTTCTAATTTTTGAGTCTGTGGACGAAATCCTAAAGTGTGACCATTCAAAAGAAAGCTACTGAGCAGGACTTTCCTGTGGTGCTGTTTATTGTGCTGTACAAGGTGGTTCTAACTTTCAAGTCTGTGGATAAAATCCTAACGTTAGCCTGGGAGAACGGACGTTTTTTCTTGCTCTTTTTTCTTGGAGATAAAAAGGGCTGCAATAACGTCTGCTCTCGGCAGGCTACCCAAAGTGTGACCATTCAAATGAAAGCTGTCGAGCAGTACTTTTCTGTGGTGATGTATTATGTATTTGCAAGGTGGTTTTTACATTGTCAGGTGCAGTACTTTAGTGAAGTACAAGGTGGCTCTTATTTTTGATTCCATGTATGCAACCACGATTTCGTTTTCTCATTCTCGTCATTTCATCTTGCAGGAAATTAGTCAGCATACAGAAATTCCTGAAAGGGATTTGAACCGAGCGTTACAATCGCTAGCCTGTGGCAAAGCAACACAAAGAGTTCTTACTAAAGATCCAAAGGGCAGAGATATATGTGAGTGTCATTTTTGTTACATTCATTTTATTATGAATACGTTCTCGATGTTACACTGTGCGTAGCTTACATGGGAGGTGCTAGAAAAGGGATTTGGGAGCGCTTAGGGTGCGACGCCATTGTCCATTGTCTCCACCCCTCCTAACAAGCTGTACTGAGCTTTTCTAAAGGCCCTGTCACACTATTGCGTATGAGAGAAACGTATGAGTTGCGTATGAAAATTCACAAAACAATTTTCATACGCACAAAATGCCCTTGAAAATACAGCGTATGACCAGCGTACTTGACCTATGCGTAACGTACCTCCAGCGTCACTCTTGCGTATTCAGCGCATGCCTAGCGTACGCTTAGCGTATATGCGATACGTCCGAATACGCACAAAATTTTTAAGCATGCTTAAAAAAATTTTTCTGGCTCGCCGTATGCCAGCGTATGCGACCGTGCTTGAAACGTATACAACCTATGCCTAACGTACCCCTAGCGTATGCCAGCGTATACCAGCGTATGAGTGATATTTTTCATACGCTGGCATACGCTAGTACGATACGCAATAGTGTGACAGGCCCTTAGGAAGATCCACAGCAAATGGATGTAAAACTTACACGTTTTTTTGCCCGGAATACTAAATTATAAAACATCTGCCTTCTGTTAATGATCATGGTTCTGTTTATTGATAGATGTAATTATTTTGTGGTGTAACAGTTTGTATGTTTGTTATCTTCAGCATCAACGGATATATTTTCAGTCAATGAGCAGTTTACGTCCAAATTACACAGAGTCAAAATACAAACAGGTATGGCAATTTCTATTTTTCCTCGCGAAGCGAGGCTAATAAATTTGTCGTGCCTCGCGCGAATTCAAGCAAAAAAACTTCCTCTCGAACATAAAAGGGAAAACCCGACTGCTTTGCACTATACGAAATGACATAATAGCGTTAATAGTGTCCCCTTGTCCCCTATTAGCAGCAATGAAAGGACTAGAAAGACCCATTACCAAGATGAAACTGAAAAAATATACATTTTTCAATTCACTTTATGCCCTTCTAGTCCTTTCATGTCAAGAAAAAACCAAATACATATGTTAGCGCTGGCGAGATGATTCATTCATCTCGTAGAATTACTTTCGCAGTCCCCTATTTTCCAGTGTGTTCGTCGAGATCGATCCTTGAAGGCCACGGCCTCAGGGGTTTCATTTAGGGCCTGGTCCGGCTGTGAACACGATTTTGCCCGGCTGCTTTGAACATCTAAACCTTTTTGTTGTTCGCCAACAAGATAAATAATTTACTAACTTGACCTTTTTGATGTGTGTTCTAAAAAATAAAGCATATTTCAACTTAAAAACAACGAGGTTATTGCTTATTTACCTCCCGTTGCTGCCTGTACAGAAGAAACGTGACAAACAACTGAAATCGCCCCAGAATGCATTGCAAGCTTAGTGCTCTGCATTATGTTCTGCATGATGTCACTGAGTTGCAAACAAGTTCCACGTGTGTTATGGCGACCGGAAAAAGGTCAGAACGGTCGATTAAACAAACAAAATACAATGTTCCAAGCAACAGTAAAATGCTTAAGTTCGTGCTTCCAAATGCAGGAAAATGCATCTCCGCGAGACTAAAATTTTAAAATTTTCCCGGGAGGGAATGCCCCCGGACCCCCCTAGAGGGGAAGGCTCTTCGGCCCTTTCGATCGTGTGCTTACCTGCTCAAACCCATTGCTCTCATGTTCAAAATCTTAATGAAACCCCTGCGGCCTGCTTGAAACTGGGGAGAGTACAAAAATACTGCTCAGGGTATCGTTACTTTCACCCACCCCATGTGTAGCTTTCGTACTCGCCCCAGTTTTAAGCATACCGTGACATTCAAAGATGGCAGCTGAACGAATTCAACTTTATAATTCGACAAACACACGGGAAAATGGGGGACTGTGAACCATCTACACTCACTTTTGTTTGTGTTACATTTATCGAAGGTGTTCTTCCTTTCTCTTTGCAGTCCTCGCAAAAGGTGACATGGAACCCGAGCGAAAGGAGACTAGAACCAAAGTCGACGAAGACAGAAAACACGAGTATCCTTTCAATCCACGTACAATATAGACCAACTCCAGCGTCAAATAAATTAAGTTTTTTATGCTTATTGTTGGGTTGGGCGAAATTTCGAGGCGTCACGCGCGAGGGTGCATTCCTTTTCCCGCGTGCCCCTCGCGCGCTCGTCATCGAAATTTCGCCATATCAAAAAATCGGCACCTACTAGAAGCGATTATAAGCATGAAAAAAAAAACATTAATTCTTTTGGTGACTAGTCATCAAACATTTCAAAGTGAAAGCCTGTGACGCAAACTTTCGCTCTTGAAGTGAGTTTTAGTTGTTAGCGAGGAGGGTGGGTGGGGATGGTCTTACACGTGTTTGATCAGCGGTTTGCAATCAAGCGTCGTTAAACCAAAAGCAAAGTTATTACTCTGACCAATCGCAACAGAGGCAGACAATCCATTGAACCGATTAGAACTCGTAGCAAATACATGTAGCCGGCGTCAAACGCGTGAAAACACCATGTGCGGGTGATTGGTTGAGAAAGTGGCGAGAGTTGTTTTAGCCAATTACAAAGTAAAGCGATGCAAAACCAAAGCAATAGCGAAACGATTTTCGATCCTAAATAGAAAACCGCTCTGTTGTGTAACAAATTAACATCACCATGGCTGACAGAAGCAGTATTCTTTAACAAGCTGTAGAATTGAAGCTGCGATTGTAAGAATCATGAAGGCTCGTAAGAAGAGACCACACAATCTCCTAGTTGCTGAGGTTAGTTTTGATCGTAAAGAACCTAAGCACTATAATTTACACACAGAGTTAATTATCTGATTCCTTGTTTGTATCACCAGTGCTACGTGGCTCAACATTTATTTGTACCCTTCACATTGTCATAAACCCCCGATCTGCTCCCGTACGGCCTCGTGGCTCAAGCGGTAGAGCGACGGAAGATCTAATCCGGAGGTCGTGGGTTCGAATCCCACTGAGGTCAAAGATATTTTCTTTCCCTCGCGTGGTCCCTCATTTCCTTACTAGGGCTAACGCTCAGTACAGGGAAATTTATGGGTTGACCTTAGCACTATAATTTACACACAGAGTTAATTCTCTGATTCCTTGTTTGTATCACCAGTGCTACGTGGCTCAACATTTATTTGTACCCCTTTCTTTAAGGCTGATTCAGACGGCACAACTTTCGCCTACAACTATCGCATGCAACCTGCTCACGCCATACATACAACACGAATCGCGTCGTCTAAATTAGCCCACAACTCGCTCACAACTGTTGCGTGCAACACGAAAAAAAGTTGTATGATTTTGAAACATGTTTTAAAAGCTTACGACAATCGTAGCCACATACAATGTTTCGCCTGAGGCAAGCAGCGCGCCCTACAAAGACAAAGACAAAGTTGTACCGTGTAAATCGGCCTTTAGAGTTACAGTAAAGCCTTGCTTTATTGTGAAGGGGCGGAAGTGTAGTGGTTGGTTTGCCTGTGCGGTGGTGTAGTGGTTAGCCTGTGCGGTGGTGTAGTTGATAGCGCGTTGGACTTCGGATCTAAAGGTCGGTGGTTCGAAGCCTGGTCTCTGCTGTCGTGTTGTTTCCTTTGACAAGAAACTTCACTCCACCTTGTCTCTCTTCACCAAAGTATATAAATGAATACCGGCAACAAAATGCTGGGGTAACCCTGTGATTGACTAGCATCCCATCCGGGGGGAGTAGCAATATTCTTTGTTGCTTTATGCTACAGAAACCGGGTTAAGCTTCCGACGTGTGCGTACCCTGTGGCTCTTATGTGACTTTACCTTTGCCTTTCCTTGCTTCATGTAACATGACTCTTTTCCTATCGTGCAGGTAACCGAACAGCTGAAAGTTAGATTCATGCCCAGCCCTCAAGTGATTAAGAAGAGAATCGAAGGTTTGATCGAGAGGGAATACTTAGCCAGGACACCAGAAGACAGGTAAGGAATCCTCGGACCTTAAACCAGAAAAAAAAATTACAATGTTTCCACTTTTTCTTCGCTCGCCATACTAAATCTCGTTCCCAGGTTCCGTGTGCTTTAGATTAAAGGACCAAACGATGCCAGCTTGCTTGGTGCCGGCCAAAAGAATGCGGATTGTGCCTGTTGCTTTTACTCTTCTCCTCTTGATCTTAGGTTGGCTTGGTCTCCTACACCTCAGTCACCATGCTAAACGAGTTGGAAATGTTAGAACCCACTATACTCTTCGGAAAGAATAGATGGTGTTCACTCGCGTGGCCTTCAGTCCTGTGGGACTCAAATGACAAAAGCCATGGCGGCCATGTTGGTGCATATAACAAAAGAAGTTCATTAAAATTCTTTTGTAGGTGTGCACCAACACATGTGTCGTTAAACCCCTCTGGATACCTGCCTGAGATGAATGGGGCGCCTTCTTGACATCAAGGGAGACGGTGTGGCCGAGTAATTAGAGCGCCTTACTTGAAATCCGGAGGTCCCTTACTTTCAAGCCCCGGGTGCGGAGTGTTGAATGGGGGGGGGGGGGGGGGGGGGGGGGGGGGGGTGAATAAGGGTGGGGGGGTTGAGTAAGGGTGGGGGGGGGGGTGAAAATGTTAGACTGCAAATGTTTTTCGACCCTTGGTCGGACGTTTTTTGGGCAAGATAAAAAGGGGGAAGCTAGATGCTCGTTCACGTTAAACTCTATAGACGCTCATAAAAACCTGAACTATATTGTTTCTTTTTCAGGAAAGTGTATGTTTACGTTGCTTAAGAACGATTTGTCAACGCACTCCACCCGGGCTGGGCAGTTGGTGCATTGTTCGTTGGTGATTGATGACGTCATTGAGCGGATCAGTTGCTGCCATCCTTTTCTGCGACATATTTTATTTTTTTGAATTTCTATCCCTCGATAAGTCCTTCTTTTAACATGAATATTTTCGGCTTTATTGTTTCTGTTGTGGATAAGTCCAGACACTTTTTAGCTTCTTCGACAGACTACATTCATTTGGAGTGAAATCTTCCAAGGAGAAAAGAATTAACATTTCAACTAAGCCTTTTCCTCCGTGTCATTTTATCGAGTTCTTTCCTGTACTGTCCTTTTTTGTGTGGAAAGTCCGCGGAAATGAACCGAATGCAACTGGAGACTGCAATGGCAAAGAAGAACTTTACAAATAATAGGGCAATTTGAAATGCTTCGAGGGTTCCAAGGCTAAGTGAAGGAAACCGTTGACAGAAACAATGGAAAAGAATGGGGTGATATAATACAGCAGTCATTCGATATATCTAAGGTTATTGGATGGTCCGCCGTGATATTTTACCGATAATTTCATTGTGTCGAAGGTTGTTATTGGTTGATCTGCCATGGATTTCACCTATTCAGTATATCGAAGAATGCTGTTGGATGATCCGTGGTGGTATTTTACTTATTGTATCAAGAGATATTGTCGGATGACCCACCGTTCATCTATTCATTGTATCGAGGGCCGCTACTGGTTGCTTTGCCACGGTATTTCACCTATTCAGTGTATCGAGGGCTGTTATTGGTTGTTTTGCCGTGGTATTTCACCTATTCAGTTTATCAGGGGTTGCTATTGGTTAATTCGCCATGGTAGTTCGCCTTTGCGGTGTATCAAGGACTGCTATTGGTTGATCTACTGTGGTATTTCACGTATTCAGTCTATTAAGGGCTGCTGTTGGTTGATCTACCGTGGTTGTTAACGTTGGTGTATAAGGGGTTGTTAGTGAACGTTGTTAGATAGGTAGAATTCATTTGGAACAGAACCGTTTCTCTGTATAAACGGCACATACCATACCTTCAACTTTTCCGAGCTTTAAAAGCTGTTTACATGTATTATGCATGCTACAATTATGAAATCTTCGATCACTCTATACAAGCATTTACAAATTATGAAAGAGTCACTTCAAAGCTCGCATATGAGTCCCACGTGTGGCTTTCAAAGAACAGAATGTATTGCGGTCAAAGATGGCTGCCTCCTTATGTAAACCTCAATTTCGTTTTACTTTAATTTTGTAAAGATTTTGGTGCTGGACAGTTCGTTCAGTACTGTTGTAGACCAATGCATTTGATAAATCACTGCAGCTTGAGATTACAGTGTTTTAGTAATTTAAGATTCTTAGGTAAAGATTATTCGGTTTAAACTTTATGAATAAAAGAGAAAGGACAACTTCTGCTCGTGTTGTTGCTAAGTTAGTGCTACACACACCACTTTGCATTGTTCGCAATCGTAGTCAAATGTGGCATCACCCGTCACGCTGATCGGTTGTCAAACCTTGAGTTTTAACGTATTCTGGCTCCACTAACTGTGACTAGACTAACACGAGACATTCAATGTGAAATAGTTTATTTAAATTGAGACAATCCTTCATCTGATTAATGTATCCTAATATCATTTTCTGTCTTTTCTCTTGACCATTGTACATTTATTTACCAAAATAAGAGCAGTAAATTATATTTCCCTAACATTACAAAAGCTCAGAAATTGTGCCATGCCAGATACGAATAAACACTAAAAATACCCTTGAGGTGTAATATATCAAACACGAGAAAGTGTTTTAGCAGGATATACAAACACCGAAAAGTGGGTTAAAAAAAACGAAGCACAGCCGAACGGAGGCCTTCGGATACCTGATGAAACACTCTTTGAGTGTTTGATGTAGCTTCTTAAATTGATCATTAAGTACAGAGAAAATGAAGATTTTAAAGTGATTTTAAATCTATTCTAATCAAGATCGGGTTTCCAAAGCAAGTGGCCATAAAATGTGTGGAAACGTTTTCCCCATCTAATACAGTAGCACTGGATTTCGAGAAAAAGGTACAACTGAAAATGATAACATGTCCTGTTACTTTTTTACAAAATTACGTTATCCTACCTATTCAAAACAAACTTAAACGAAAATAGGCAACTTTCCTGAAGACTGACCGACGTAGAATGATAAATATCTTCCCTCTATATCCTGCCGTCAGAATATTTATTTCTGACTAATTCGTTCTAACGTCACTCAGACATCGGTATCGACAATAGGTTTATTCATAAAGCTACTTCGGTACATGATGGTTCTAACATTTGAGTCCGTTACCGATAAAATCCTGAAACGTTGTGATTCAAATTAAAGCTTTTCGTACTTGGCGTGCCAGGTTTTGATTATCATGTGACACACCAATGTCCATAAATTAATTTGCAAGCTCGACAACCTAAAAGTAATGAAACAAACGGTATGAAACCAGACCTCCCCCCCCCCCCCCCCCCCCCCCCCCACCCCCTCGCCAATTTAGCCGAAAGTCTGCATAGGGGCATTCAAAAGAATCGGCGATTTATACAATAACCAAGTTGCGGTATGTGTGCTCCAAGTCACTTCAACGAAGTGACTTTGGTGTGCTGATCTGAATTGATACTTCCCTGACGGATGCGCGAAACTGAGCGTACACGTGGATTTACGAAGCCCTTATAACTCTAGATTTATAATCCTTCGTTAACCACACGCATTTTTATTCAAACAATTGCTGGTTTGCACGTAACGTCACGGCGGCCATGTTGGTGGTCAAGAACAAAAGCGTTTCTCTCCGCTGGGAACTAAACTCTATTTTCATGCAAATTCTGCGACAAAAATTGTGTTGTATTGACCACCAACATGGCCGCCTTGTCACGTGGTTGCAAACCAAGAATACCTAGGATACATCTTAATCTAGGAGGGCTTCGTAAATCCGTGACTCTGACCCCAAAGTGTTGATAATTAAGACAAAAACGAAACTACGTTTACCTTATTGCATACAAGTTTTATTGTACTTTAAATATTTTCACTATCGTTCCCGAGTTAGACTTAGGGCCTAAGGTTTCTTTTAAGTAATTTTTGTTTGGTTGGATTTAGTATAGTAGACTGATTAAGGCCCAAATCGCACTTGGGACAATTTTGTACATTTTAATCGAATTTCAATTTATTTAAGTGTCTGACTTGGCAAAGACAAGTGCGACCTACACTTTTCAGAGAAACGAACTGGGCAGACAAATAAAACTTTAAAAACACCGCCGCCCGCTGATTGGTCCACGTTGCACGTGCAATTCGTTCGTCATTATAACGGAAAATCACCGCAAAGACAAGTGCGACCTACTTTTGCCAAGTCGAAAAAGTTTCGACAAAACAGCCGAATTTCTGGCAGGACAACACGCTTGTCCGAAACATTCCAACGCACCCGCGAATCCAGATAACAATGCCTTCTTGATTAATCATTGTGCTCTTCCTTGAGAAAAACAAATCAATATGCAGCACGTTTCTTTTTATTCAAATTTATCACGGCAAATCGCAATGCGCAAAAACAATTTAATCACTAAAAGTAGAAAAACCCTTGAAAAGGCTTAGAAATAAAATAATACTATGCGTTATTTTTTAATTGAATCATGTTTAGCGGTGTTCAATGACAAACCAGTTTCATACTGCATAAAATACATACTAATGAGATTTAAAGCCACGTGCGCTTTGAAAAGGCTTGATGCTCAGATTGAAAGTCGAAGTGCTCCACACCTTTAAAATTGTTTCAATACCGTAATGTGCAATTTTCGTATTGTCTTGCAAATTTTAGCTCCGAAATTGACAAGTTGTCTCGGACAATTTTGTATACCAATTTCTGTCCAAATTGTCGCGGACAATTCAAAAGTTGTCCGCAAGTGCGATTTGGGCCTTACTCTATTACATACCTTTTCCGAATCAAAGGGCTCCAAGAGCCATCTCGTGAATACAAAACAAGGCTAGATTTCAGAATACCCCGCCACTTATTTGCATCTCGTTGAATAAGAATGGTTCCTTTTGTTTTCATATACCTCGTTCTATAAAACGTTCTGGGATATGTAAATAAGTGGCGGGGGTATTCTGAAATTGCTCCGCATAATTGTTCCCGTATACAAAATCTCGTTCAACGCTTCACCTATTCACGAGATAAAAGAATAAAGTATATTTTCATCCAACCAATTAATTGCAACAAGGGACAAAACTAAACACCAATCTCGACCCCATCTCTTTTACACATGTCCGAGGTCAGTGGTAACAATGGCAGAAAACGGGAATCAAGGTAGAATCTATACACCATTTCAATCTTATCCCATGCTTGACCAGCGCTGGCAAACGCTGATAAAACGGCGTAAGGGTCTGTCTGGATTCCCGTGGGACCAGTCGTTTTGTCCGCCAGCGATCCTTTCCGCTGATTGCTTTTCTTTCGGTCGAGTTCTGATTGATTCATTGCGTTGTTTATATTTTTAACACTTCAATTACAACCCTTTTTTATTCTCTAGTGCAAATAAACAAAGAATATTAAAGTCAAAATTAAGTCAGCTGTTTATAGTCCAAAGCAGCTTCCTTTACAATACTTAGTGCTCATTCATTTTAAGCGAAATCTAAACCTTAATCTGAATCGATTCAGTTGTTAATCAGTGGCGGATCTAGTGGAGGGGCCCGAGCCCCCCACCCCCCTTATCTTGCAAAAAATAGGGCTCGAATGTTTTTTCTCTTTGAAACATTTTTACTCCGCACCCACCCACCCCCATATTTACTCAGCCCCCTCCTCTTAAAATGGACTCTTGATCCGCCACTGTTAATGTCCATGAACAACCTTATAAGATTAGACGCTATTGATTTAAGAAAAACATTCTAGGACAGGATAGTTTTAATCCTTCGAAATTGTTTCTGAAGGAGAGAGTCAGTTTCGCAAATAAGAGAAGCGCGATGAAACAGGGCTCTAGCCCAGGCAATTCTACGAGGCTAGGGTTCCTAACTAGAAAACGATACATACTGACCAGTGTTCGTGTCTTTCCTATTAATATCAGTGGATGTTCTATCAAGAGAAATGTCCAGGAAATGGACATTGCCATCCTCAAATTTGTCGACCGTAAAACGGAGGTTACTGTGAAAGCTACTTAGCTGACCCAAGATAGTGTCGAAATTCTTAGGTTTGGCCAGAACTAGCGTGTCGTCAACATCCTTGCATAATTTACCTGAGTCCATCAACAATAAACCTGGTATTGTCAATCCCAAACTATTTTAAACAATGTAACTTTTATTGCTAGTAACAGCAATTTCAACCAGTTATGTTTCTTGGAAACTTTACTAATTAAGAAGTATAAACCTTTACTCAACTGCGGCATTAAAGCTGCCAAAGAACTTGTATTGTAGCTTTAACATTCCTGTTGTTGTATTTATTTTTGAATTTTTGTTATTGTAACTATTAGCACCTTCCTAGTGACCCTCTAAATAAGTTAGCGCATTATCATATCTTTGTTACGTTTGATAATGGTCTTGTAATAAGAACCGAAATATTACGTTTACTTTTGTTTGTTTGTTGTTTTCTTGCTTATATTTATATTTTACGTTTGCAAGATGTTCTTCGGAGTTGTCATCATTTTATATATGATGTAAGGATAGGATACAAATACAAACTTATCAAATACAATAGCATGACATAACCCGTACTAAACAGTAAAAGAAAAAAAGATAAATTTACGAATTTCAAAACTCTAAACCCACATTTCCGAGTTATCAGGCTCCGAAGCGGATCTTATCCACTATCGCAACACAGTTTGACTTTTTTTGTAATTGACCTGCTAGGCAAGTACCGAGCTATTTCACGAGGTATTTTCCATTCAGTATCACTGTCTTATTAGTTTAATTGTAGGTCATCTGCCTCATCGTGAAAAGAAGGGGTATCAGTCGCACTTTTAGAAGGAGGGGTGTTGCTACTTCCAGACAAACCGAAGGTCGACCCGATGCTTAACGCTGCGGCTACGCCCGTCTCGAAGACGTGACCCAGGCCACTCAACTGGGATATTCCACCCGTTTTTACGACAGTACGCTCATTTCCAGTTTCAATTTCACGATAGACTAGCAATTCTGCGCTGGCAATTGCTCGAAAGTTCTGGAACAAATTGTCGGCCATCATCTGAGGAGCCATCCATCTTTCCGGCCATACCTTCACATCGTTTGGGTCGTATGAAATCATTCCATAGCGCAGTCGTGTGTGTAAAACTAATTCCTCGGAGTTTTTCGGTCTTGCGACTTGTGTTGGGGATCCCTTTTTTGTAGACCTTTTTGCGGCGCCATCATAAACTGGACAAAAATTTGATCTACTTAAAGATGGGCGTTTAGTTTGAAGGCAACTTTTGTCCCCCTTTAACCAATGAATGAAGCCTTTTTCGCCGAGAAGCTCTTCAATTCTTGCCGTGATGGCGTTTTTTTCACTCGAAGAAATATCGCTCCCTTTATTGCAAAGGATGACAACAACCTTTTTGTCTGTAATTATAAGACAAACTAGAAATTATTTTCTGCTTCATTTAAGCCTTTTAGGTTCTCAACACTGAATACATCTAAACAGCTTCCTCGTAATATACCAAATCCTTGTTTGGAAGTGTTTGAGAAAAAAATGTTGCAATTGGTGGTTTGCACGTCGGCCATGTTGGGGGTCAAGACAATGAAACTTTTATCCTTTGGGAATAAAACTATTTTTATTGTTTTTGACCACCAACATGGCCGCCGTACACACTACCAATAATACTCCTCCATGAGTGAAATTTTGTGATCCTCGCAGTGTGCTCTCAACTTAAGCAGTTGAAAAAGCAACCTGAAAAAAATTCAGGCTTGAACGGGATTCGAACCCATGACCTTGCGATACCGGTGCAATGCTCTATCCACTGAGCTATCAAGCCACATGGATAGATGGTCAATTGCGAGTTCGTTATATACCCGATGATAGTGAACATATATGAATGTGAATATATGATAAACATATATTTGAACTGCGGATAGACATGAGTGAAATTTTGTGATCCTCGCAGTGTGCTCTCAACTTAAGCAGTTGAAAAAGCAACCTGAAAAAAATTCAGGCTTGAACGGGATTCAAACAAAATTTCGCTCATGTCTTTCCGCAGTTCAAATACATGTTTTTATAATATGACCGTACGGCCCCGCTGACGCAATCCTACGGAAAAAAAAATCGCAAGGTGACGTGAGCGGGGCCGGACGGGTTGACGTGAGCCGGTCCGGAAAAAGCCGTCCGGCCCCGCTCGAGTTCAAGTGACCTCGCACTGCGCGACTATTCTTGTACTTTCACGTCATATTATAAAATACTTATTGACTGAGTTAGGTCGGGCCAGACGGGAAAATATTTGGCTCTCGGTCATGGCATACGGACCTCGCTGCGCTCGGTCCGTACGCCGTGACCTCGAGCCAAATATTTTCCCGTCCGGCCCTCCCACTCAGTCAATAAGTGCATAACCATATATTCACATTCAAATACTCCTCCAGTTTCGACACTAGTTTATGGCTATCGACTATAAGAGACGTGGGGCGAGAGAAAAATGGATACAAGTGAATTGAACGAGGCGCGCGGAGTGTTATGGAAAGGAAGGAAACCATTCCCAACACTCCACCAATGGATACGAGACTGACGCTGGTCCGAGATACACGAGAAATATTCTTACCCACAGTGCAGCGGGCTGTCTTCAGCAGGTCTTTATAGGGGGTGATGTGTGATTTCTTCTGCAGTTCCTCTTTTATTTTTCTAGCTTCCACAACAATAAAGCAGGATCTCACTGATTGGGTGAGGAGTAAATCCTTCAAATCAGACGGATCATCGCTTGTGTTTGGAGCTGTACCCTGTAAGTCATCACCAAACACGTCCTTGATGATCTCGATATCAGACTTGTCCCGATAAAGGATATCAGACTTGTCCCGATAAAGGACTTGTCCCGATAAAGGATTTCGGGCAGCGATGACGTACCTGTATCCGGTTGAGCCCAGCTACCTTCTTCTAAAAGAATTTAAACAGGCAAGGATAATAGAACCAATTATTATTGGACAAGCATTGTTGGCCGGATCATTTCTCTGTATGGGGTGCAGAGAAATGTACCGTTTGAAAGCCCATTTTGGAAAATGTGCACCAGGCAACAACAATAACAATAACACAAATAAGAACTCGCAAGCAAATGCCTTATCCCTACATCCCTAGCCTGCGTAGCAAGCGTTTCCGTGCAAACGAATTTTTCCGCATTCTGGCCGCGCTAAAATTGGGGCGAAAGCAAAAAAATCGGAGGACGGGGATGGGGGTGGAGAGGCGAGGGAAATTCTACATTCGGTAATCTGTAATTGGCTAATTTGTTGACAAGCTGTCAATCGGCGAATGAAATCAACCGTGACAAATCGGTGGGCGTTTTTCAAAATCGTGGGGTTTGCAGGCAAGCGTTCCCTCGCCTCCCCACCCCCACCCCCGTCCTCCGATTTTTTGCTCTCGCCACAATTTTCGCGCGGCCAGAATGCGGAAAAATTCGTTCGTACGGGAACGCTTGCTACGCAGGCTACCCCATCCCCAGCGCAGCACTGTTTAATTGTGTATGGCTCAACAGTACCTATAATATTCCATTTTTGCAACCATGGCGTACATACCAAACAAGTGAAAAAGAGGTATCCTCTCACAGGAGATCAAACTGCACCTTAAATGGTATTTTTAGTCTTTTTACGTCAAGAAGCTTTTTGAAGCGTAAATAAGTATTCGTGAAATATAAGCACAAACTACACAAATTCATGAGTGCGGATCAGCTGTAAATTGTAAAATGCCCCCGTAAAGAACCACTTCCGTAAGAGACCGCGACCACCTTTGTTTTTTTTTTCAAGCTCCAGTACGCGACCACCCCTGAAAGACTTACAACTGTAAGGTAATTCGTTTGTCTTTTAACACCAGTCGATCGAAAGACGTTTAAAAAAGGAAACGTGTACGACTCATGGCATTTGTTATGATATTCTTCTATATCTTCTTTTATATCGCAACAGCGAATCTTGCTTGTTACTTATAATGTAGTTTTGGTCTTTTTTCCAATAATTAAAGGTCATTTTAACAGTCCGAAAAAGAGGAGTCTACGGAAACAAATTTGTAACCCGACACGAAAAAGTAGGTTGTGACGGTTACAAATTGTTCCAAGCAAACTGTCAATTGCAATACCGATATTGCGGCGGAAGTTTGCGAATTCACACAACCTCGTCCCCAATAGACCGTTCACAGTCCCCTATTTTTCCGTGTGATCAGTCGAGATTGATCGCAAGTTCGAGCCAGCCGCTGTCAGCCGCTACTTTTGTTTTTCATGGCGAGTGAAAGCTGGGGAGAGTGCAAAAATCCCGCGGGGACGTGCGTTGGGGGTTACAGCGTGAGGGGTGGGGGAGCGGAAAAAATAGGGAGTATCCCTATTTTTTTTCGCTTCCTCCCTCCCCCGCCCCCCGCCCCCTGAGCAGTTTTTGTACTCTCCCCAGTTTTTATCGCGCCGTTAAATTCAAGATGGCGGCTAAATGAAGGATCAAACTCGACGAACATACGGGAAAATAGGGGACTGTGAACAGTCTACGTCCCCAAAAGCCTTTTCCGCTTTTATAATGGCGGGGCGGGCGTAAAACCCCTCGACAAGGCTGCAAAAATACTCCAAGAATATGGCATATTTTGTCACTTGACACACGATGGTCGATGGATTGGTTTTTTCGGAGGTTACATGTATTTCAAGCGATTGATAGCCGTGTTTGTTTTCTGGCAATCTGTAACCGTTGTTCAAACGAAACGAAGACATTTCATCATGTTTCACACGACAAAACACGCCACGATTTTTGGAGTATTAGGGCAGCCTTGTCCGGGGGTTTCTACGCCCGCCCCGCCATTTTGAAAACCTAGAAGGCCCTGGAGACGAGATTGCAAAGTCGCACGCAAAAGAAAATCCGGTTTGACCGGTTTGACTGTAAGTGAAAGTTAAAGTTAAAAGTTGCTTGCTCACTTAGAAAAAAGGTGTTTTTTACCCGCGAAGGCCAATAAAACCACTCAACAAAGAGGGATAAAATAAAGTAAAATGAACAGAAGAATTAAACAATTTAAGAGTCCAAGAGTCAAACGTCAAATAGAAAAACCTTTGAATGCAGAGGTCCACACGACGCAGAAATTAAACGTGCTGGTAGTTGCCGGATCTTCCTTGTGAAAGATCTCGTGCCAGGCGTCACTTGAATGTGAAAATACAAAACTGAATGCAAGGCTGGCACTACGGCAAAGGGCAGATTTATTAATGGCCAATATTTCGACTAATAGTATTAGTCTTCCTCAGGGCCAGGGCTGTACAGCCCTGGCCCTGAGGAAGATTAGTCGAAATATTGGCCATTAATAAATCTGCCCTTTGCCGTAGTCAAACGTCATTTTATGTAATGTGGTTTTCACTTTTCAGTGTGTGAAATGATATATATGAAATAAATCATATATGAACTGCGGAAATGAAATCAAATGAAGAATGATCCTCGCAGTTATGAACGCAATTTAATCAATTGCGAAAAGAAGCCTGAAAAATTTCAGGACTTCAACGGGGTTCGAACCCGTGACCTCGCGATACCGGTGCGATGCTCTACCAACTGAGCTATGAAGCCACTGACGTTAGGAGCAGGTCAATGTACAAATTAAATTCTAAGGTATAACGAGATTTCAAATTAAAGTTACGGAGCAGTGTTTTCGTTTGGTGCCGTTTATTATGCTGTAAAAAGGGTTTCTGACTTTTGAATTTGTAAATGAAAGCTTAAACTATAAACATTCAAATGAAAATAATCTAGCAACTGAGCAGTAATTTCTTTTTTTATTATAACGTAAAATGCCATACTTACTTTAGAATAAGTGGATAAAATCGCAAAGAGCAGTCTGCAAAAGGTGGTTCCACGGCTGAACTTTTGATTCTGGGTACGCGTTGTGCATTAAACTAATTCGAGAGTCTAATCATTCAACTAACGTTGACGGATGTCCGTCGATACATGTCTTGGAATGTCGGTCTGTTTTTAAATAATTGCTACTTTTTGTTACTCAGTGTCAATTGGATTTATTGAAGTTGCTGTTACACGTAGCAATTTTTTTGTTGCGACATGCAACGCAACGCTGACGAGAGTATTACAAGACAAGTTGTAGATAACATGTTACACGCGCGCAACTTGTATCGCAAGAAGTTCGCAACGCTGCGAAAACTAGAGAATTGATCAACTTTTTTGCAACTTGCAACACAATTTTTCTTTGCGAGCAAGTTGCGAAGACGATGAAGAGGGATGTTACACGCGCAATTTTATCCGCAAATTGTCTCACCACGTACGGCGCTCGTCAGTGTTGCGTTTTAAGTTACAAGAAAAAATGTCTCTTGTAACAACAGCACCTTAATGCTTACTTAATACATTACCGTGGTCAAGATTAACAAATTCGACCGATGTATCCATAGGTTCCTCTGTTTCCTGCTGTTCGTCCGGCGGCAATGAGAGGTATTCAAAGCAAAGAGGTTCTGTATTGTCCGTTTGATCAAAAGGATGCTGCATAGGAAACTCTTCTTGTTTCCGTCTGGATTGAGTTTTCTGAGCCTCGATGTTTTGTGTTTGGTTAGCGGGAGAGTTTTTTTCAGTCTTCGTGGCTTTTACATCGGTTTTCCTTCTTTCTTGAGATTCAACTGTCTGATATGAAAAGAAAAGAGAAAACCATGAGGGATTCAAACACAGTAGCAACACACACATTTCCACATCCTTATTAGCTGGTAACGTTTTTGTGGGTTGATTTCTGCCTCTCGATCACCGTTCGACACAGACTATTTGTATTCCCTCTCTTTCTCAAATCATTTTTTTTCTCGAACTGGATTCTACGATTTTCTGAAAATTTAGAGATAGATATAAGAAAGGTTAAAAATTTAGTGAAAAAAGTTTCGGTCTCACGACGTAGCCTTCATCAGTTATACAAAGAGTTTACAAATGAGACTTTAAGAGAGTGGCCCCAGTGTTAGCCAGTGACTGAGCTTTGTGGCCATTGGCCTCACTGGGGTGAGGCTATTGGCCTAGCGGGTGGGGAGGGGATAAAATTTGGCTGCAAAGCTATGTTAGCTTCCCAACCAGAATAAAATAAACAGATCTGAAGCTAAAAAATTATATTATTTTAAATATTTTTTGTTATGTATAACTAGCTGCAGACATATCGAGTTATGAGCATTGGTGTCACATTTTGTAAGTTTTCTCACGCAACTCGCAACATTATTTTTTGCAGTTGCTGTAGCGACTAAGAACTATAGGGTTCACTTGGGGAGCGGTCGGCTGCATGTTCATGTATGAGCCCAGCGTCTCTTTCGATTGTTGTCTCTTGGACACAATATTTTAGCTTACGAAAGGTCATTCCCATAACAGCGAACAGCACTATTAACGATCAAGTTGGTTGCTTACAAGAGCTTCAGATGTGGTTGAAAATCTTTTTAGGTAGTAGGTTTCTGGTAGATATTTTCAGGTTTTTAATGGGATGTGGTAAATTAACTCCCTATTCGCACCTTCCCAACCCGCATCCTTATGCTTAACAACAACGAAAGGTTCATCTGATGTATTCATATTTTCCTGTTCCTTTTTGTTTGTAATGCAATGGCAGAAATTCAATTCTGAGAGGTTCTGGTTCGTCCGTTTGAAGAGGATACTGCATAGAAACCTCTTCTTGTACTCGTCCGGATTGAGTTTTCTGAGAAATCATGAAGGATTCAAACAGAGGTGCAGTAGACACGTTTTAAATCTATTTTCCGAGACCTTACAACAACATGCCATAACTACAAACAAATGGATTTATGATCATTGGCCCCATAAGGTGGTTCTGAATATCCCGTTACACATTTTTTAGACACAACTGACCAAAAGAAAAAAATGCTACTTATAATACACAAACCTTCTTTGGATCCTCTAGAGCAACTGGTGCTTCAACTTTGGGTTTAGGAACAAATTTCTCTCCCTTTGTATCAAAGAAATGCAGCATTGCCTCTTCGTGAATTGGTCTGTGTTCTTTTTCCCATGAAAAGACAAAGCTCTTTCGTCCATCCAGGAATTCGTCATTAAACTGAGAGGAAACCTTCCTTCGTGCCCAGCATGACAGAACTGTACTTTGTTCTTCAGCAGAATCCTTGTAGTTGTCATCACCACCAATGACAATAAGTACTCTTCCATCTGAAAGCACAACGAGAGAAGTCTAATGGCTTGTTAAAGCACTAGAAACATTAGAATGAAAGTTAATCGACGCTGCGATGTATCCGGCGACATTATTTCAAGAATAACGTTCGTAGTGTAAATTAAAAGAGTTGACTTTGAAAATAATAAAACTTAAGATGGCGTTACTGCGTACATGATGTATGTCATTATTGGAATATTTTTGCGCAAATTGAGTTTGATTGAACATTTACTAGGCTCGATTTCTAGCCGTTTTGTAACCTCCTCTTTTGTGCGCCCGTGTTCCTTCAGTCACTTTGTTAGGAGAGCCGTTCAAACATCTGGAAATCGAGCCTAATTTTAATTTTAAAACACTGAAGCTTTTGAACAGTTCTTTCTAACTGTACTTTTTTTTCATTTTCCTGAGCAGAATGTCTAAGAAATTCGGTCAAACTCACCGGTTGCCTGAAGCAAAGCTCTGTAGAGCTTAGCGTATCCAATCCCTCCGATGTCTTTGTTGATCGAGAGTCTAGATTCGTGTGCATGAACAACGAAGATAGCAAAATCCATCTGTAGTTCTTTTTTATTTATCCTGTCGCATACATCAGACATATTCCGAAGGTCAAAATAATGCTCCTGGATGGAAATGTCGAAGCTCAGTTTCGCTTTGATGCCTTCTAACAGCTTCTTCACTGCATCGAATTTGTAGGTTTTATCACAGTTAAAAAGACGAAAACATTCCTCTTTTACTTCTTCCTCAGGGCTTGGTACATCAACATTGGAACTGTCTGACTCCATTTTGTGTTTCGTGTCTTCGGATGTTTGTGCTTGGATGTTGGAGGAGTTTTGTTTGGTCTTGGTGGTTTTTACATCGGTTTCACCTCTTTCTTGAGATTTAACTGTCTGCATACAAAAAGAAAAGGAGAAAAACTAGAGGGATTCAAACAGAAGTAGTATAGACGCATTTTGCCGTGACTTTTTATTTAAGCGTCAAAGCCCTGATTACGTTTTTTAGCTGTTTCTAGCCTCCATTCGTTGTTAACGGTAAATTTCCCCTTAACAAAAATGGATTTATGGGCATTGCTTGTTTAACTAAGTGCTCAGTTTTTATTGGCTACAAAAAATTGCAGAAAAGAATTGGCTATTTTGGGAGGTAAAATTTCTCAAGGAAATAAAAGCAAAGCCTAGCAACTGAACTTAAAAGCTCAAATAAAGGAGGCACGCTAATTATATTGATCTGGAAAACTGTACACTGTATGTTTCGAATTTCTAACTTCTTATTTTATCAATTTTTAACTATTTTGCATGAATAAATACTGATTTTATTATATGCCAATCTGACGGCCCATCGGCGAGACAATTTCAAGTCGATTGCTGTTGTATGAAAAGTCAAATTTTGAGTGCACCTTTAAGGTACATGGCGCCACATTTCGCAAGTTTTCTCACACAAATCGCAACCTTTTTTTCTTTGTAGTTGCTATAGGAACTAAGAACTACAGGGTTCACTTGGGGAGCGGTCGGCTGTTCATGTATGAGCCCAACGTCTCTTTCTATTGTTGTCTCTTGGACACAATATTTTAGCTTACTTACGGTGAGTATCATCGTCAACTTCCAGTCGTTAGGTGTAAACCTTTTTTTAGTGACGTGGTGATCAGTTGAGGCAGGTTTTAAAGAACATTTAGCGCTGTTTCTTTCGATGAAGAATTGATAGGTGGTTGCGGTCGTTGAAAATGCAAAGTTGCAAAGACCACGCAAGACAATAATGACATCAAGAAGATTATGATAAGCTGGGCTTCACCACTATTACACCAAGGAAGTCTAATCGGGTGGGTATAAACACTCTATCTGACTTGGACTTCGCTGATGACATCGCATTGCTTTTGAATCAGTTCAGAGAAACACAGGAGCTGCTGAGCCGTGTATGTTCCTCGATGTTGAAAGCCAAAAACGCAGTTTTCTTAGCATTGAGGTGAACACCACTTTGCCACACACTCTTTCCACACGGCTCAGCAGCTCCTGTGTTTCTCTGAACTGATTCAAAAGCAATGTATGGTACAAGATGTTAGCTGGAGGGACCACAAGACCAACGAGGAGCTATACGGAGACCTGCCCAAGCTCTCGGAAAATATCAACTCTAGAAGACTGAGTCTGGCAGGACACTGTTATAGTAACTCTGCGCTTCCATCCAAGAAGGTTATCATATGTGAACCAGTCGGGAGCATGGTATGAGAGATCCTGGACGACCAGCAAAGACAATGGCGAAGATGATGATTGAACATGCTGGAGTAGAGACAAAGGAGGAGCTGGCCTGTTTCATGACAGACAGTGATATGTGGAGTGTCTGGCACCGTGCCCGACATAATCCCATTACTTAAGTCGACGGAACTGAACTGAACTGGGTAGCCAGTTACGCGGTATATGGTTGGTGGATTACGTGGTACGCGGGAAGTACTACTTCCACTCCATGTGTCGAAGACATGTTACAAGCTGAATTTGTTCGAATTGAACATCCCATTATTTCTGTAATTTTTTTTCGGGGCGTATGATTTAAAAACGAGAAATATAAGTAGACTTCACTTTTTACTGTGACGCGCTTTTGAGTTAATTTGTTTCTAAAATGTTACTAAACAATACCGATATGATTCACTCTACAAAGCGAGAACATAGTCAACACCATCACTCACAATACTGGATTTCTCGTGCTTCCGCTTTCTTTAACATATTTTTGGCGTCTTATTTGAGTGTTCGAGAGGTCCGTTTCTTTGGTCAAATGCGACATATATTAAGGTCCAATATAAATACAATAGATATAAATTTATGTAATACATCAAACACGAGGAACAGTGTTTCATCAGATTTCCAAACACCGAGAAGTGGGTTGGAAAAACGAGGCGCTGCCGAGTTTTTTTGAAACCACTTTAAGGTGTTTGGAAATCTGATGAAACGCTGTTTCGAGTGTTTCATATAGCTTCTCAAACTGATCGTAAAATGCGAAGAAAAGGAAGGAATAAACTCGCCAAATCTTTGCAAATTAAGAAACGATTTCAAAACCTCATTCACGGTAGTGATTTCCTTTGTGTTCTCGTCGTGAATTATTAATGAGTTTGAGAAAAATATATATAACTTTAATACACAAACCTTGTTATGATCCTCTACAACAAACCTTGGCTCAACTTTGGGTTTAGGAACAAATCTTTCCCCTTTTTTTTCTGGATCAAGGAAATGCATCATCGCTTCTTCGTGAATTGGTCTGTGCTCCTTGTCCCATGAAAAGATGAAGCTTTTTCTTCCATCCAGAAATTCCACATTAAACTGAGAGGACATTTTCCCACATGCCCAGCGTGACAGGACGAAGCTTTGTTCTTCAGCGGAGTTCATGTAGTTGTTATCGCCAGTGATTACAACAATTACTCTATCACCTGGTTACACAACAAGAAACACAAAGGGGCTGTGGTTGTTAATGAAAGATGTGATACTACTGAAAACAGGACATTCTAGCATTTAAAATGAAATGCGTGACAGTATTAACGTTACTTCCGGCATTGTCTAGTTGCAGACAAGTGAGTTTCACTCGATAATCGCTATGATAGTTATCTTGTACGTATCGTACTGGAACATATAAAAAATGCGGAAACTGTTGATATTTTTAAACGTAAACTTAAAACCTTACTTTTTAAACGAGCTTTTTAAACTTAACTTTGTACATTTTTAATTTTTTACGTTTTTAGAACATCCTACAGTCAACTCTCCGCTAACGGACACTCTCGTAAGCGGACAGCTCTACTTACGGACGCCTTTTCTAATCCCCGTTTTACCTCCCAGTCAAACTCTGTATTTACTCATTCCCGTAAGCGGACACTCTCTCGTAAGCGGACGCGGACACTTTTGAAAATAAAAATTGGATCTTTCTTTTGTTTACGCTCTCTCGTAAGCGGACACCCCATGTATAATAATTGACTCTTGGCAATGAAATTTGTCTTTAATGTGACCAAGTATCTCATCTAATCCAGTAACTGTGTTAGCGTGTTCCTTGGCTGTGGTTTCAAGACTGCAATCTTCTTAATTTAATAGGCCTCACTACAGCAACCGCATAACTCTCCGTAAGCGGACATCCACCCTATTTTGCTTTGGTGTCCGCTTATTGGAATAATTCTCGTAAGCGGACAGCTCTACTAACGGACACTTTTTTCTATTCCCGAGGGTGTCCGCTTACGAGAGAGTTGACTGTATTTGTTATTACTTGGGCGTCCAAGGGCGACCAAGTATAAAAATACCCTTTCGTAGGCGTCAAATTTGCAATCGGGCTCTAATGCGCGTGTGTAACTGGGCTTGTTCAGTTATATAACCACAAGGATATTTCAAACTACTTCTCCAAACACATACATACATGGCCCACACAGACAGTTTCTGTAGCAGAAAGCAAGTTGGAAGATAACTGCACCACATGTATCAGCATTCTGTTAGCCTGTTACAGGCAGTCAGTTGCTGGGATTGATGTGGAGGGAAAGGCAAGAAAACTGAGGAAAGAGTACTTGCAATGAATTTCCGTTGGTCACAAGTATATGCATTATACCCTTTCACATTCAAACTTGATTTCAAGGGCACTTAGGATATACTTGGACGCCCTACTGTGAAACCATTGAATGTGACAACTGCTCAAATTGACAAACTTTAGGGAAGGTACGTTTTTTCTTGGGGGGGGAGGGCTGGGGAATTTTGGTATTTTTTTTTCAAAAAAGTATTGGCCCTCCCTTGCGTTTTAACAAAAAAACTCCTGACCCCCCACCTTTAGGTGACTGACAGAAGTGCGACCCTCGCTTGTGAACGCAAAGTGTTTGAATACAAATATATCTCATATTGAATGTATCCGCGCTGAAACAAGGAAAATGCGAACAATCAGTGTGGGATATTTACGTTTTATAGCTGAAGTTTGAACCTTGACTATTATAAAAGTTTTGAGCATAAAATATCTATTTAAAGGGAAAATACACACGCTTGTTTCTTCGACTAGCCGGCATTGCTGTTGGTTATTTTAACAAGTACGGTTTATTTGTTTAGCATGAGAAATCTGCCTCTCAAAAACAAATATTTCCTACATTTCCTAATTCTGTAAAAGGCAGACAGGTCTTTTACGGACGGAAAAGGATTCGATTCCTTCGAGAAATGAATGTGCCATGGCATAATATACATGTAGAAATGTAACCTAGTATCCATAATAAAACACAAAATTAAATCAAAGTAGGTGGAAAGAAAAACTTAATCTGTAAGAAAAATGGAATGCAACATCACAAAATTTCTCATTAAAAAATTCTGGAAAAGATGTGTGACCCTCCCTTGAATAGCTCACATGAGGTATGGCCCTCCCCTTTTGGTGCTCACTTTCACTGATGACCCTCCCCTCTGAGGCCCCAGCCCTCCCTCCCCAAGAAAAAACGTACCTTCCCTTATTGAAATTTTCAAATACACAAATGGAAAAAATTGTTGACGTAGAAAATTTAAGTTAAGCTATTTAAAATTTAACTGCCCAAATTATATTTTCCATAAAAATAAACAATAAAAAAATTGCAATATACGGATACACTTTGTTATAAAAACAACAAATTAATAAGAAAAATGAAGTGAACCACCATAACGCTTATTTAACCTTTGGTAATAATGACGTGTCTGCAGTTGAATTAAAGGGTCGCAAGACAGTCCATCACTGATGATAAGGAATGTTATCTCAAAAATATATTTTCAAATCTGATAAAATGCAGAACAGTACACGATCGTTTACTGACAGGAATGTAATAAAATCGTGAAACCAAGATATAATATCCATAAATGAACAGCTACGCGTAATATACTTGAATTCAAGAGGGGCAACACATTTTACCATTGTGGATTTTGGTAGAAATAATTCAGTACCTTTGAAATTTCTAAATGCACATGCCACAGTTAGTAAACCAGACCCGCGATCCAGCTGCTTGTTGCTCGTCGTGAACTCAGTGCTGCATGATCAAATAAGGCGATTCATTGATATGTTCTGATTCACAAAGATTGAACTGAGTGTTATTATTCATTTCACTGGAACGGGGAATTTCAGTTTCTTTTTCACGTCATATTCCTCAGGTTACGAGTAGCGTCAGTATTTTATTGATAGGTTATAATGAAGGCAAACAGTTGACACCTCAGTCTATTTTAGATATTGATTTAGGCTACAATTTCAAACCATTAGATATTGAAAGAAGGTCTAAAAAAACATGAGCTTTAATGAAAGATTTCAACTTGTTAAAATTATCCTCTTTATGAATGACTACAGCAGGGGTGGTGTAGTGGTGAGAGCACTTGCCTCCCACCAATGTGGCCTGGGTTCGATTCCCGGCCCCGGCGTCATATGTGGGTTGAGTTTGTTGTTGGTTCTCTCCTCAAAAACCAACACTTCCAAATTCCAATTCGATCTGGAATCCGAGGCTCACAGGTTTGTTAGTCTTATGACTATTTAGTGTCACCCTCGTTAAATAAAGACGATTTATTTATTTATTATTCCATAGATTACGGACCGCAGGTAATAACGCTCTCTACGTTTTCAACTAACATCTTTTCTCAGCACCCTTTCATCCAAACGAAGACGGTAACGAGACTGTTCCTTGATAATGAACAAGTCCCACAAATACCTTGCTGCAGCACATACAGTTTCACACTAAAAAGCTTGAAATTTAATATCAAACTGTACGAAAACCCAATTTAAGGAACATAATATACAGGCGTTATCTCACTGTAGCGAAGCACGCTAAATATAAATCCTTGCACCCGCACTACACGTGTTCCACTTTAAAAATGTGTACCGGCCAACAGTAAACGACATGCAAGACTATCTCAATACTCGGTACTCCCTATTATCATTGGAACTAACGTGCATGCAGATTCCCAAGACATGTACATTCCAATACGCCTAATACAACAACGCCCAAGTATACGCTCCCACAACGTCTTGTTAATTTATTGTCTTTCTTTCTAAGCTTTCTCCAAATTTAAAGTGCACCTAACCCCAAAATTGTTTTTTTGCTTAATCAACTCTATATGTACGTTGAAAAGTTGAATAGTTAAATATTTCTTGTTTTTAACGTCGCGTTAGTGAGTTATAGAGATTTGAATTTACAAAATGCTAATTAGATGACGTCAATTCGGGATTTTGCCATTATTTCTACGTCAATTAACAATACGCAGTATACAACTTAAGGAAAATCAATTTGAGAAATACTAAATATAAACTGTGGATAGTCAATTGATTCGTAAAAAATATTACTTGGAGGTCAAAACAAGTAGTTATATAATAAATGAATCCCGAATTGACGTCATCTAATTAGCATTTTTAAAATTCAAATCTCTATAACTCACTAACGCGACGTTAAAAACAAGAAATATTTAACTATTCAACTTTTCAACGTACATAGAGTTGATTAAGCAAAAAAAAACAATTTTGGGGCTAGGTGCACTTTAACAGTACGCATCTTTTTAGTCCGATTTTGTATGTAATTAGCGCCTTCGAAATGCCGAGAAAAGGCACTATAGAAATGTATTATTATTATTATTATTATTTGTACTATCTTTTTTTAGTCTTTTAATTGATATATTTTTCATATACATGTAGGTATACATACATTTTAAAGGCTTTGTAAAGGAATTTATTGTAAACACTAAATATGAATAGTTTTTGGTTTGAGTTCCTTTTAAATATTGTAAGGATATAATGGTCGTGACAATAGAGCAGTTTTCAATTGAGTGTCGTAAAACCAAAACCAAAGTAATTGCCCTGACCAATCACAGCAGTCGTAAACAATCCAATGAACCAATCAGAGCTCGACGCAATTACATGTCGGCGGCGCCAAGCGCGGGAAAACGCGTGCGAGCAAGTCACGATTGGTTTTGGTTTTACTTCTGATTGGTCGAGAAAGTGGCGCGAGATTTTTTAGCCAATCACAAAGCGTAGCAATGCAAAACCAAAGCAATTGTGTAATTACTTTTGACACTCAATTGAAAACTGCTCTATTGACTAATAAATTATTATTATTATTAAAAAAATATTATTATTATTATTATTATTTTCCAATTCTTAAGATCTATACATGTAGATAATAGATTTTTGCTACGATTTCATGATTTTAGCTAAGCTATGGAATTAATTTTCCTGTAACAGTTTCTAGTTCTATCTTTGGTGATTTACGTCAAACAAAATAAAGAGAAAATAAAGATTATTATTATTATTATTATTATTAAACCATCATGTATAAAAGACCGTTAATGAGATAGTTCTTAGTTAAATGAGTGTGTTGTACTTCCTGTCTACTCGCGCGTAAGTAGCTAGCCCCGACTTACGAAGACCGACTAAACGCTACACAACAATATAAATATGGCGGCCATCTTAGTCAGCGTTTCGTTGATTCAGAAAAACCTCCCACACTCGGAATATTTTTATTCGCGCAGGCGCTTTTGAAAATATATATTTTTTTACGGTCAGGTTACAATTATCAGCCAAGCGCCATTGCAATAACAGTATGCAGCGGATCAGCATTATTAAACAACTGATATTTACTCACCTGTGGCTTTCAATAAAGCCCTGTATATCTTCTTGTAACCAATTCGATCGATGTCCTCGTTAATGGACAACCGATTTTCGTTTGCATGGACGACAAAAATGGCAAAATCCATCGGCAAATCAGGAATAATAATATCACACATCTCCGATGAGTGCGACAGGCTAAAGTGGTTCTTGAACGCAAGTATCCCGATTCTAAACTTCTCTTTTAAGTCAGAAAGCAATGTTTCCACAACATCCAAGCTGCAAGTATCATCGCAGCCAAAAATATAACAAAGATTAAGCTTTCGATCTCTCTCGTAAAGCCGAACTTGATGCTTTGTATCAGGCATGTTTGGTGATGTTAATTTCTTTCCCAGTCTTTCGAGGAAAAAAACTTGGCTTTAGTTTTCTGAGAAATGTTTTGATCTTCTGTCAGTGACGTCACGAAAATAATCCAGTCATTTACATGATATCGAGTGGAAACCGAGTATAATAAACATAGACTGTTTAAAAATAGAGATCTTTATTTCATGACTATGTGGAACTATATATTACTATTAATCCCAGACGTTCTTTTGAAAAGGCTTGAAAATAAGCGAGCGAGCTCACTGTTAGTTCGATGTTGGTTAAAAAAAAACGAGAAAGATGCTCATGTCACGATGCTCATGTCACGAGCGCGGGACAAAGAAAAATCTGAGTCCCCGACAAGAATCGAACCTATGATCTTCCACAAACTGGTCGGATGCTCAAACTACTGAGATATGAGAGACTCGTGGTGGGTGTAAAATTTAACATCTTTCTTTATTGTCCTTGATCACAATTATATTGACCAAAATATGACTCAAGATCAGCCGGCCACGTTGAAGTTGAGATGACTGAATTTTATCTCGCACTTGCCTCTCAGTATGGTTTTAGATACACTGGAATACCTTTTGTGAAGTAAACGTCCGTAAATCGTACGACAAACTGACAGGGAAGGCCTAACTGACGATTTGCGAGACTGAGAATGAGTCGGCGAGGCAAAACTTCCGGTGTGTTGGTGAGACGGATACGTTTTTCTTTTTTCAGATACACATAATTGCAGTAACGTGGTCATAGAAAACTACAAAATAACGAATAGGAATTTATTAGCTTAATGATATTCACAGAGGTATCCTTTTGCAAACGTGACATTTTAACAGATATTTCTTCCATTCCAAACAAATTTCTATTAATCAATAAATGATTTTTTTTTATCTCAGCGATGAATAGTTTTTTAATTTCTTAACAATTTTTGTAGATATATATTGGCCGTTTTTATACTAGAGACGCATTATCCGTCTGGACGAACTTGGGCAAACATTTGTAGTTCGTCTGGTTATGCGTCTCTAGTATAAAAACGGGCACAAGACGCATTATCCGTCTAGACGAACTATCTTTCGTAGTGCGTCGTTCAAGACGCATTTCGAAACATAGTTCGTCTAGACGGATAATGCGTCTTGTGCCCGTCTTTATACTAAAGACGCATAACCAGACGAACTACAAATGTTTGCCCAAGTTCGTCCAGACGGATAATGCGTCTCTAGTTGTTCGTCCCGTCTTTACACTAGACGCATAACATGACAGACGCATTATTCGTCTGGACGGATAATGCGTCTCTAGTATAAAAACGGCCATTGTTAAAGAACAATACCTTAAGGGAAGGGACAAACTGAGAAGTGCATGAAATTTATGGGACAGATACTGTGTTAAATTGGACGGTCATAGACGCTTTTCGGCTCTTTCTTAAAAAACCAACAACAAAAGTAACAGACTATGAAACAATTTACCACGAACCCTTTTGAAATCAGTATTTTTCACTAATAAAACGGGATGACAATACGAACAAATTAGATTCAATTTGATTAATTTCAAGGTGAGCTGGCAGAAAAATGGCTGTTTCTACTCGTCATCCACCCTTGCCTCGCAAATGACCCCCAAGCAATTTCGGAATTCTTCGGTAAGTTTTGAAAAATAGTCGGACATTTTCGGTTATCTTCGGAATTGTTCCATGGGATTAAAAAAAGGAGAGTAAAAGTACACATAACTCTTTACTGAACTGTACAATCCCGCTCGTACATAACTTCTCATGCTCATGGAGGGGCTGGTTTTTTTTTTTTTTTTTTTTTTTTGGGGGGGGGGGGGGGTTAAGCCTATGCGGGTCTATACTGTGCTGTGCACTCAGCTTGATTTACGTCGTCACACTTGCCTACGGTTTATTAGTTTCGTGCTCATTATCTTTCCTCAAGGATTTTCTCAATGTGGGAGCTGCTATTGAGAGAGCCTCACGGCTGAGGGTCTCGCACTATCTCGGAAAATACGAAAGGTGTGAAAGTAGCGCTAGAGCCAGCTGACCTAGAATTCTAATTTATTGATCTTACAAGGGATTTCTTCCATTCAGGCGGGAAAATAAAATACTAAGTTAATCTTAGCCAGGCAGGTTGAAAAACGGTTTTTCCAAGCCAGCTGAGATGTACATGCAGAACACTTTTTCTGTGGAACAGTTCCGTTTTGTCCTCCTAATAAAATTCTTGTAAAACTTGCAAATTTTTTTTTAATTAGAGCATTTTTCAATTGAGTGTTGTAAAACCAAAACCAAAGTAATTACTCTGACCAAACACAGCAGTCGTAAACAATCCAATGAACCATTCAGAGCTCGAAGCAATTACATGTCGGCGGCGCCAAGCGCGGGAAAACACGTGCGAGCAAGTCACGATTGGTTTTGGTTTTACTTCTGATTGGTCGAGAAAGTGTCACGAGATTTTTTAGCCAATCACAAAGCGTGGCAATGCAAAATCAAACCAATTGTGTAAATACTTTTGACACTCAATTGAAAACTGATCTATAACGATTTACGATTGCGGAAATGGTCGCTCCTCCATTCATTGCCTTCCTCACGATTGGACGAAGAACGACTTTGAGCGACTTTCTTACGACGTTTTAACTTTTGCGCATCCCTAAATTTTTCATAAGTCACAACCATGATCCCAGTTCCTAGTGTCTCCTATGGTGGTCAGCAACGCCCAGGAAATAGGGCTCTTTGCGCATGTCTTAAATTTTCACGAGTCACAACCATGATCCCAGTTCCTAGTGTCTCCTATGGTGGTCAGCAACGCCCAGGAAAGAGGGCTCTTTGCGCATGTCTTAAATTTTCACGAGTCACAACCATCATCCCAGTTCATAGTGTCTCCTATGGTGGTGAGCAAGGCCCAGGAAAGAGGGTTCTTTGCGCATGTCTTAAATTTTCATGAGTCACAACCATGATCTCAGTTCCTAGTGTCTCCTATGGTGGTCAGCAACGCCGAGGAAAGGGGGCTCTTTGCGCATGTCTTAAATTTTCACGAGTCACAACCATCATCCCAGTTCAGTGTCTCCTATGGTGGTGAGCAACGCCCAGGAAAGAGGGCTCTTTGCGCATGTCTTAAATTTTCATGAGTCACAACCATGATCTCAGTTCCTTGTGTCTCCTATGGTGGTCAGCAACGCCGAGGAATGAGGGCTCTTTGCGCATGTCTTAAATTTTCATGAGTCACAACCATGATCCCAGTTCCTAGTGTCTCCTATGGTGGTCAGCAACGCCCAGGAAAGAGGGCTCTCTGCGCATGTCTTAAATTTTCACGAGTCACAACCATGATCCCAGTTCCTAGTGTCTCCTATGGCGGTCAGTAACGCTCAGGAAAGAGGGCTGTTTGCGCATGTCTTAAATTTTCATGAGTCACAACCATGATCCCAGTTCCTAGTGTCTCCTATGGCGGTCAGCAACGCCCAGGAAAGAGGGCTCTTTGCGCATGTCTTAAATTTTCATGAGTCACAACCATGATCCCAGTTCCCAGTGTCTCCTATGGTGGTCAGCAACGCCCAGGAAAGAGGGCTCTTTGCGCATGTCTTAAATTTTCATGAGTCACAACCATGATCCCAGTTCCTAGTGTCTCCTATATCGGTCAGTAACGCTCAGGAAAGAGGGCTGTTTGCGCATGCCTTAAATTTTCATAAGTCACAACCATGATCCCAGTTCCTAGTGTCTCCTATGGTGGTCAGCAACGCCGAGGAAAGAGGGCTCTTTGCGCATGTCTTAAATTTTCATGAGTCACAACCATGATCCCAGTTCCTAGTGTCTCCTATGGCGGTCAGCAACGCCCAGGAAAGAGGGCTCTTTGCGCATGTCTTAAATTTTCATGAGTCACAACCATGATCCCAGTTCCTAGTGTCTCCTATGGCGGTCAGTAACGCTCAGGTAAGAGGGCTCTTTGCGCATGTCTTAAATTTTCATGAGTCGCAACCATGATCCCAGTTCCTAGTGTCTCCTATGGTGGTCAGTAACGCTCAGGAAAGAGGGCTCTTTGCGCATGCCTTAAATTTTCATAAGTCACAACCATGATCCCAGTTCCTAGTGTCTCCTATGGTGGTCAGAAACACCCAGGAAAGAGGGCTCTTTGCGCATGCCTTAAATTGTCATGAGTCACAACCATGATCCCAGTTCCTAGTGTCTCCTATGGTGGTCAGCAACGCCCAGGAAAGAGGGCTCTGGAGTCGTAAGTTACAGAAAAGAAACTATGAAACTGAAATGACGAAAATAGCTTTTGCGATCTGCATAGACATTCAAAAGAATCACAGCGGTTTATACAATAACCAAGTTGCGGGTATGTATGCTGATCTGAATAGATACTTCCCTGACAGATGCACGAAACTGAGTGTACACGTGGATTTACGAAGCTCTCCTAACTCGAGATAAATCTTTCGTTAACCATACGCTTTTTTATTGAAACAATACCTAGGATACATCTTAATCTAGAAGGGCTTGGTAAATCCGTGAATCTGACCCCAAAGTGTTGATGATTAAGGCAAAAACGAAACTACGTTTATCTTATTGCATACTAGTTTTATTGTACATTAAATATTTTCACTATCGTCTCCGAGTTAGACTTATCAACCAAAGCAAATTTTGATTGTCGAAGTTTATAATCAATATGTTTTACAAATTAGAAATGTATAAATGTTTATTATCAGTAATTTTTGTTTGGTTGGATTTAGACTGATGAGCTCTATTACATACCTTTTCCGAAAAAGGGGAAAATTTTCATCCAACCAACTAATTGCAACAAGAGACAAAACTAAACACCAATCTCGACTCCACAGCTTTTCTCTTTTACACATGTCCGAGGTCAATGGTAACAATGGCTCCAACGAGATTCAAGGCAGAATCTTTACACCTATCTTGACCAATTATTGACCAGCACTGGCAAACACGCATGAAACAGCGTTAAGGTTTTACCTGGATTCCCGTGGGACCCATAGTAATGATTTCCAGTCGTTTCGTGCGTCAGCGATCATTACCGCTTGTTGCTTTTCTTTAAGTTCAGTCCTGATTGGTTTATTGCGTTATTTACATTTTTTTTAACACTTCTACTACAACCTTTGTTATTCTCTAGCGCAAATAAAGAAAGAAAACCAAACATAAGTCATAACACCTCAATTGTTATAATAGACCATTTTCGATATATTAACATTCATACTTGGCTTAGGGGAATAAAACAAAATAAATTACATTGAGGTTCAGGTTTAAATAGTTCAAACCATGTAAGCAAGGCTGATACTACGTAGAACATTTAACGCGACAACGACACGATAGAGCCCAAACTGAAAGCCAAAATGCAACCGTGGACAGCTGTTTCGACCTGATTGGGTCTCGTCAGCACGGTGTAGCAGCAAAAAGATAGACAACTGGCGTTCCCGCTGATTTTTCTATCTTTCTGCGGCTACACTTGCTGACGAGACCCAACCAGGTCGTAACAGCTGTCCACGGTTGCATTTTGGTTTTCAGTTTGGGCTCTATCATGTCGTTGTCGCGTTCAATGTTCTACCGGCGTAGTATCGGCCTTACTTACTGTTTGTATTACTATCTTAAGCTGATTTGATCTTCTAAAGATCCTTTGTACTCCAGCGGCATTTTCGTTCGCGGTCCTTTGCTCCTTGTTCTACTATTGAATAATTCATTTTTATTGTTTTATTCTCCTAAGTCTCTGAGCCAAGTATGAATTTTAATAAATCGAAATTGGTCTATTAAAGTCAACAGCAGCTTCGTTTACAATACTTAGAGCCTTAATCTAAATCGTTTCAGTTCTTAATGGAAAATCCTCACTGAGGAAAATGCTGAGAAGTACACAACAATTGCCACATAAGTAGTTCTGAACAATATATGATATTAGTATGTAAAAACAAAATTGCCAACTGAAATTAATAGTGTGACATACATAACCCGTATTCAACAGGAAGGATAAAGATAAATTAACGGAGTTTCAAAACTGTTATTAAAACACACACCAAGTTATGCTCTGAAGGATCTTATTCCCGACAACGCAACACAGTTTGTTGATAAACTAAAAAAACCAGTTCTTTTAACGTAATTGACCTACTGGGCAGTATCGAGCTGTTTCACGAGGAATTTTCCATCCAGTATCACTGTCTTATTAGTCTAATTGTATTTCACCTTTCTCATAGAAGGGGTATCAGTCGCACTTTTAGAAGGAAGGGTATCATTGTTAGCAGGAGGGGTGTTGCTACTTCCACCCAAAAAAGGTATGTAATTACCGAAGGTCTCCCAAGCATCTGCCAATTGGGATTTCATATCCTCATTTACAACAGAACGCTCATTTTCAGTTTCAGTTTCACGATAGACTAGCAATTCTGCGTTGGCAATAGATTGAAAGTCCTTGAGCAAATTGTCGACCATCTCCTGAGAAGCCGTCCATCCTTCCAGCCTTACCTTCACATCCTTATGATCGTATGAAATCTCTCCATGGCGCAGTCGTGTGTGTAAAACTAATTCCTCGGAGTTTATCGGGCTTGCGACTTGTGTAGGGGTTCCCTTTTTTGCAGACTTTTTTTCCGTGCCACCATGACCATCGGGACAAGAGTTTGATCTACTAAAAAGCGAGCGCTGGGTTTGAGGGCGACTTTTGGTTCCCTTCCACCAAACAATAAGACCTTTTTCGGCGAGAAGTTCTTCAATCCTTGCTGTGATGGCTTCTTCTTCACTCGAAGAAATATTACATCCTTTGTCGCAGAGGATGACAACAACCTTTCTTCCTGTGATTATAAGAAAGACTGGAAATTAGCTACTGTTTCATTTTAGCTTTTGGGCTCTTTTCATTGAATAAACAGCTTACTGTGCGAATCCAAAAACCGTGACGCTTTGATTTGATTTTGACATTTCCCATTGTGCAGCAACCAATCAGAAGCGACTCGAAACCGCAAGAAACCCAAACAAACGATTAGTGAACCGAACAAACTGTAATCAGAAGAATTTGGTATTATCGACTGAGTCGATGAGGTAAATTAGCCACCGTAAAAAGATTCGAGAAAGCTGTCGTTTCGAGCGCTAGCCATTCGTCGGGCTAGCGCTCGAAACGACAGCTTTCTCGAATCTTTTTACGGTGGCTAATTTACCTTATCGACTCAGTCGATAATACCAAATTCTTGTGCTTCACCCCCACCGACGCAGCACCACAGTTTCTCTAGAAACTAACCCCATTCAAACTGTAATCAGTACTCACTGTTGAGCATAGTAGCTGATAGATGGTCTCAATATTTGAAGCAGCAAACTTCTGTTCTCTTTTGCAGTTATACCTGTTATACCGTTAAATTTTTTGTTTTTCTGCTTTCGCGGTTGATTCGGGTTTGCGCGCGATCTTCTCAACGGTCATGTCACGCCGTACAAAGCTTTCCCCCGTGACATTTCGTTGAAAAAAAAAATCGACCAAACGGCCAAGGTTCGATTCGGAAGTGAAGAAATTTAAAGCCTATAGAAGCAAAAGAAAATAAAAACAGCGGGTCAGGCTTTCAAACTTTATTAAGATTATTGCAGGTGGCGATTATTTTTCGATCCACAGAAACCCTCATCTGGTGACCTGTGATTATCAGATATCATCGAAACTTCTCCGCCGCCTTCAAATTTTGCAAGGCCGTATTGCAATTAGCCACACACGGCAAAGTAGCTAGCTGCTGATTAGCAAGAGATCAAAGCAAAAGAAACGTTGTGTTGTAGCTGTAAAAATTACCGTGCTGGGAATAAAAGTTGACAAGTTTACGGCAAGTTAGCGGTACTGTAGTTACATATTTGCATGCCGTAAGTTAAAACTTTCATTCGCCGAAACAGCCGATTTTGTCCTCGCTCAGTAGCTTTTTCAAAAATTCACTTTTTCCAGGGAAACTAATCCTCAGGACTGTCATGTGTTATTGTCCGGCTTTTTCGCTAAATGTTTTTGCGATACTGCCGCGACGGACAAGTGTTGTGAACAAGACTGACAAACAACTGAGCATGAGGCAAACGTATAGCTAAACGTCTGTCTGGTTTTTAGCCGTTACAGTATAATCGCTCAGATTTCTACTTCATTTACAAAGAAAGACGAAAGGTAAACTAGCAATAAAAAAACTACAGCGAGGCGGCGACGATTCTTTCTCAAGGAAACAGAGAAGCGTGGTTTCGTGACCAACCGTTTGTTTCGGTTTCTTGCGGTTTCGAGTCGCTTCTGATTGGTTGCTGCACAATGGGAAATGTCAAAATCAAATCAAAGTGTTCACGGTCTGTTCATTTAGTTTAACAGAGTGATGATATTTTTCTTGGAAAGTGATTGAGAAAAAAAAATGTATCTAAATAGCCAAAAATGGATACCTAAGATCATAAATGAGCAATGCGTGGTCTATCTTTTTCAATGTGGTCTATACCGACACCTACATCAACGCGTTGCTAAACACAGCACACGGAATTCAGCCGTAGGAAAACACATATACGACGAGCATGCAATGCTGAAGCCAAATTTATCTAATAACTTAATTTTCGGTAGTTAAAAAGTGCGGAAATAAATTTGATTGTTTCATTCATGAGATGCTTCTAATCAAAGAACTCAAACCAACTTTGAACGTACAATCAGACTTTATCCGCACTAACTTAGAACAAAAGAATGTTCATTATCTGTTTCTCACTTATTTATATTCACCTTTTCTTTCTGTCATTTTCTACTTGATAATGATGTCAGAGACATCGAAATGTCGTTCGCGTTAATTTTTGTATTTCTACTAAATAGCATTGCTTCAGTTTAAAAACAAAGTTATGGTTTTGGCGTTAACACGCGAGCCGCCGCATCTCTCAAGATGCACGAGGGGCGAGAAGAAAGTGGTGCGCGACGTGTTATGCATAACGGCCCATGGCTGGATACGAGATTGATAATAGTCCAAGAAAGACAGGAAATAGTCTTACCCACAGTGCTGCTGGCCGTCTTTAGCAGGTCTTGATAGGGGGCACCGTGTAATTTCTTGTGCAGTTCCTGTTTCATTTTTAAAGTTTCCACGATTATAAAACAGGATCTCACTGATTGGACGAGGAGTTCATTCCTCAAGGAAGACGGATCATTGCTTGTGATAGCTAGATGATATAGCTGGTGAGACATCACCAAACACGTCTTTGATGGTAGCAATATCAGTTTGGTCCCGACAAAGGATCGCTATACTTTCCCGCAGTGATGACGCACTTGTATCCACTGCCTGGAAATCTGGCAGGCGAGCAGGTGTTGGTTTATTTAAAGACTCTTCCACTGTAAAATAACAAAATGAGTGCGGACAATAGCACCTTTATAACATTTGTTACCACATACGCTGCAGTGGTCCCGTCCTAACCATTTATCTTTTCCTAAACCAACGCGAATACTGTACACCAGACAAAATGCATCCGCAAACAAATTCTTGTCCCACAAAATCAACTGTGCTATTCTACACAGTTCACTACACCCTTGTACACGCTTCACACACTACACACTACTCTCTCGTAAAGACAATAAAAAACCAAGGTAGAAAACTTAACTTTCCACTGAAGCAGTGTTGAATTGCTTAGGGTTTAATCAGGGACCGCGCAGGGGGACGGGGGGCTTGAGTAGACGTCTTTTATTTAGATGAAATCCTAAAGTGTGTTGTCCAAATAAAAGCTGTAGAGCAGCATTTTCGCGTGGTACTTTATTTTCGAAATATTTGCACACTGTTCAGGGGTATATATACTTTTTCGTTTCCTCAGTGGTATACTCGTATTTAAAGATTCGAGATTTGACCGGGGGGGGGGGGGGGGGGGGGGGGGGGGGGGGGGGGGAGGGGGAGAGAATTAAAATAGTATCTTTTTATAGGCAGTGAAATTACGGCAGATATTTCAGAAATTGTTTAAAATGGGATAGAGAATTTTTTCTAGAAGGGATGGGTCTGTGTTGCCCCTTTGGGATATTGGTGAGTATTATAACATGAATTCATTCGCACCACCCCGCCGCTTTTAACTCGAGTACCCTTCTTACTTGGTGCATCGTTATGCGAAACATCAACGTAAGAATCACATGACACATCCATGTCTTCCTCTGTTTGCTGTTGTTCCTGGGGCGATGGTACGGAAACATTTTCTTTTCTTTTGTTTCCCAACTGCCAAAGAATACAGCCTTTTTCACCGAGAAGCTCTTCGATCACTGCTGTGATGGCGTCTTCTTCGCTCAGAGTAATATCACTTCTTTTGTTGCAGAGGATGACAACAACCTTTCCTCCTGTATAATTGTAAGACTGGAAATTAGCAACTGTTTCATTTTTAGCTTTTGGGCTCTTTACACTTACTAATAAACAGCTTAAAATATACAAAATCGGTTATTTTGTTCAATAGTTGCATTTTCTGTTCATTTAATTTAAAATAATGACGACTTTTAACTCCTGAATACACGAAGCGTAAAATGAGTTATAGCGTCGAACTGGTTTGAGGCAAATTGTAAACTGTTATTTGTAATTCTGCTGACCAGTGCATAAGGCTTCGAGAACAGAATTCAATGGATTTTTCAAGCCTAGGAAAAAGCTGCAGCAAGGTAAATGTTGTTTTTTTAAGTGTGTGTCGTTTTGTTCCCATTTGTAAAAGTTCAAATAACCAAATTTGGTTTCGAAAACGATAAATTAAAAAAACATGTCTTAGCGTGACACAACTAGACCAAGTTATGTTTTAAATTTGTTTACTCATCAATTTTTTGTTTTCATACTATCGAAAATGGATGGAGTTTTTCAAGACTTAGGAAAACGCTGTAGTTTTTTAAGGCCATGTAAAGATACTCTGTTTAAGACATGAATCAATCCCCCGTTCACGACAAAAAAAAAAACAAAAAAAAAACTGAAAACTTACCTTGTCGGGACGCATGTTCCCGTTAAGGCCTGAGAAGGGAGTACCCCCCTCCCCCGAGGGAAAACGCCATTCCCATGACATCCCATGACTAAATACGAGATCGATGCTGGTCTGGAAAAGACAGGAAACAGTCTTACCCACAGTGTTGCTGGCTGTCCTCAGCAGGTCTTGATAGGGGGTACCGTGTGATTTCATGTACAATTCCTCCCTCATTGTTATAGCTTCCACAATAATATAACAGGATCTCACTGATTGGGCGAGGAGTTCATTCCTCAAGGAAAACGGATCATAGCTTGTGATAGATGATATAGCTGGTGAGACATCACCAAACACGTCTTTGAAGGTAGCAATATCAGTTTGGTCCCGATAAAGGATCGCTACGCTTGAAGGCAGCGATGACGCACTTGAATCCACTGCCTGGACATCTGGTGGGCGAGCAGGTGCTGGTTTATTTAAAGAATCATCCACTGTAAAATAACAAAATGAGTGCGGACAATAGCATCTTTATAACATTTATTACCACATAAGCTGTAGTGGTCCTGTCCTGACGATTTATCTTTGCCAAGAGAACTTATCTTGTCCGTAATTATGCGGAGAGCCTTCGAAATTAAACCAACGGGAAAACTGTACACCAAACAAAATGCACACGCAAACAAATTCTTGTCCCACAAAATCAACTGTGCTATCATGGAACAGTTAAGGCACTACTCTCTTGTAAATACAATAGAAAACCAAGGTGGGAAACTTATCGTCGAGAGATTATAATTATAATCTCTTGATCTCTTGGCGATATTCATATAATTTTTTTTCTCTTGATATCGCCTACTTTGAATATTTATGCCGTCATGTGGTTGCCGCTATTGTTAAGAATCGACGTTCTTTTGAATGCAACAATGAGGAAACCGTATGACGTCATAAAATGGCGGCGCGCGGGAAATAGACGATATTCATATCCATCCATTTTTTGTACACTAAAATGATATTTGCACTTATTTTTAAAATAATTTAAATTTAGACTTTATTTCCAACAATTTAACGTCAATTTGTTATTACAATAAAGGCTCTCTTTAATGTTTATTATAAAAAAATGTAACTTTAGGGGGAGGGGGACAAAAGCGAAATTGCATACAGCTATTTCAATTAACGTTGTCGGATGAAAAAGCTTAAAGCCAAGACCGCAAAGTAATGTGGGGTTTTTATACATAAATTTACCAAAATCAACAATTGGAAGCTGAAGCAAAGGCAGTTGTTCCAATTTGTTTGTCTAACGTGACTGGACTGTCGGGGAGCTTAATTTGTAGGGACGTCTTTCAAGTTCAAAGAGAGAAAAGAAAAAATTGATCGTCGTGTGTTCATTGTTCTCCACATAACCTAAAATTTGATCATTTGACGTTATTGTTTTGCAGGGAGCGGCAAAGAAATGTACCAAAATGTAAAACGCACGTTCAGAGGCATGTTTTCGCTCATTAAACCTATTGTTTTGTGCCGTTCTCTCTGCCGTCGACGTTATGACTCCTTAAGAGCCAATGTCTGAAATTTTCGAAAATCGCGCGTCAGACACAAATTTTCGGATTTCTTCATATTCTGCCCAAATAATCTCTATAGTAAAGTATTTTCAAAAATAACTTTAAAAATTGTAACGGCGTTTTATTTTTTTCGAAAACGGGCAAAGTTTGAAAAACGGCAAATCGGCGGCCCTTCAGTTGTGAAACTAGCGAAAAATTACACATTTTCATCTCGCTCGTACATAAAAACGCGGTGTCATATATTAATAAAATGTAACCACAAAATAAACACGCTCTTGTTCTTCAAATTACGGTAATTTATTTTGGATTAGCTGTTGAAACGAAAAAAATTCGGCTGTTAGAAGAAACATAGTTTCTGCCATTTTGAAAATTAGCAAATTTAGAGCAATTTCAACACCATGAAAACCTAATTGGTACGTAGCGTTTGAACATGAAATAAAGACGATCTTGAAGCACAACTTCAGTTGTTTACTGTGGTAAAATATTTCTGGCGGCAATTTAAAAGTGCCCCGTCGAGAGACCAAAATGTGAAGGGTAGTTTGACACCAGGAGAACTTGTGACACGAACCAGCGCCGACTCTACGAACGAAGTGTTTACGTATAAAAACAATAGTTCGTTTGAGATAAAGCCTTTCTCAGAATTGCAAAGACTTCAGAAGAATTTAATTTATCGTTTGCTAACTTAAAATGATATCTTTTAGACAGTTTGTTGGGATACGAAGAAGAGAGACGAGCATGTTGTGCGACTTTATGTTAAATAATATTGATCAAAACACACCCGCCTTCCGTTAATGGTTCTAACGAAAACCGAAACATCATAACATTAAACTTACCCGAGCCTAGAATTGTATGCATGATGAAGAAAATCCTTCACTCCATTTTTGTGTTTGGAATATCTGATTATTGTAGGTCAACTCAGAGCGTCAGTATTTACTCCAAATGTGTTAAAATAACAGTCGCTAAATGACAGGCTGCAATGTGTTGCAAAAAGATTGCGTGACGCTTTTGAGGGAAAATTGCTCCCTGTGACGAAATGTTCTGGTCAATCTTGTTGTTTCATGCTTGGCGAGCCAAAGGAAAAAAAGTTTCGAACAATCCCGAAAAATATTCTTGCACAAACTCAAGACGGAAAAAATTAATGCACAGAAAAATTACAAATAAAGTACTCCCCCCCCCCCCCCCCCCCCCCCCCCCCCAACCCACCCACACTCAAAAATAAAACATACATCCCTAACTAACAAACACTTGATCACGACGGTGGAAAAATAACTGTAACGGTATTTTATTAAAACTGGTGTAACCAAATTACTCAGTAATTCAAGCACTGGGGAGTCACCTTATTACGTTTGCACTAAACTTTGCAAATAATTCTATGATTATCCGAACTAGAAAAAAATGCGATCAAGTCTACGTTTACACTGTACCGGTACAGTTTGGATCCGGGCAAGTATAATTTGGATCTGTGCAAGTGCTATATTGTTCACACATACAGTTTAATTGGTAGATCCGTGCAAGTTTTGTACATTTCAAACGATACCCGAACAGTATTAAGTAATGTGCAGAACGCAAATGGTTTGAAAACGAAACCGGTAAACATTCGCACACTTTACAACGCGAGATTGTCACGGACAGAAGCTTATACACACGGATGCAAAGTTGTACCTGCTTCAAACTTGCACGGTAGGTGGTTTGAAACCTGTTCCGAAAGAGGATACAGTATAAACAAAAGGCATATATGTATCAATTTTGTTTCAGATGCAAAATGATACAGTGTGAAAAAGCTCTATAACTGCTACCACCGAACGTTTTAGTATAAAAAGTATAAAAAGAAATAGAACATTACAATCTGTATGGGACCACACCCACGCCGCTAGGCTAATCACACAAGGCTTCTTCCCCGGGGCTTCTTCAATCTGTTACAAGAGAAAACAAAACTGTAAAAGCAGATAGCAACCTTGCATTTCATTGGCCCTTCATTTTCTCGCTTTACAAGGGCAGCTATCCACAAGTTCTTCAAGGAGGGCCACATATGGTGCTTTTCTCTTCACTGCCGGTACTGGCACTTCAAGCTCCAGACTTTTACAGAGATGCTGTAGCATCGTCACCTTCGTTTTCTGGAATTCTGATTTGTTGTTGACCAAGGCACATACGTCATACTGGTCAACAACAATTGGGTGACGGATGTGTAGAGTGGAAAGCACATTTGCTCTTGCCACGGAGAAATTGATTTGCTCCTCTGCCGCAAGAACATCTTGTGGCGTCACGTCAATTTGCTGCTGACGTACCTTTGTTGCCAGGCGCGAGAAAAAAGATGACACCTGCTGGGGAGTGAGAAACTCAGAAACGCCAAACAATCGTTTGCCGTCTGTGCCCCGGGCACGACGCATTTCTTTTGCGACATCATCGGGATCGACCTTCCTGCCTGTGGATTGGCCAATATTAAATTTAGCCTCCAGATAGGCTTTCTGCTTTTCGTTGAATCGGTAGGGCTTTTTCATTTCCTTTAGCGCCCAGCCTTCCTTGAGGCTCTGGTCTTGGTTTAAGTTGCTATCTGAACTTAAGAATTGCAGTGAAGGAAGAAGGGCAACGCCTTCGCTGAGGAGGGTGGCGTACTGTTGCTTGGCCAGGTCCATTAGGGTGTGCTGCTCCGGTGACATGGAGCAGGGTTCTAATGATAGATGGCGTTCTAGGGCGGATGACCGTTGGAACACTTTGATGCAGCCTTCCTGTGGGCATGAAAATACAGTGGATGTTGGGCATTCAAGGCTGTCCTCTTTGTCATCGGACATGGCTGTTTGGACTGTGGCTTGCAGTGGAGATGTCTCAGAAACAGCTTTAAACCCACCAGCCGAAAACAAAGCTGACAGCCAGCTGTAGCTCACATCTGTAAAAGAGTATTAATTGAAAACATAACTTCATAGTAGAATAAAGCACAATGGGTTATCACAAAAGGTCTGAAAGGGGCGTAGTGCACTGCAATTTTCCAAAGAGTTATTTTAACTCCAAAAGTGGAGTTAAAATTTTAGGTTCAAAATAATCCCTTTTTGGGGGTCATTTTAACTCCAAATTTAACTCCGAATCTGGGGTTAAAATAATTCCAACCACTGATGGAGTTAATTTAACTCCACTATACAGCAAGGTAACTACGTTTGGGGTTAAAATAACTCTTTTTTGGAGTTGAAATATCTCCGAAAAATTAACTGCAGTGCAAGGAGTTAATTTAACTCCACTTTAGGAGTTATTTTAACTCTTTGAAAAACACTGTGTGAGAGGGTGACCACCCCGTCCCCCAATCCATAGATTACTTATATATTAATCCAGCAAATAAACCTGAAAAACGATTAGTGAACATAAAATGAAAGTGAACCAAAACGAAGAAAACAAACTTTATTATTAAGATATTTCCAATAACGGAAGTACCTGTGACTGCGGCTGAAATGTCTCAAATAGTGAATAAAATATCTTTGAATTACAATATTTTCTTTTTCGAAAATATCTCGTATTGAATGATGTCAAAAGCACTTTCGAGCCTCCCGACGTCAAAAATCAATAAAGACTCAAGTCCTTAAGTCCTACGACGCTCGTAAGTGACCCCACCCACTTTATAAAAAACACTGACCTGAAGCCTTTTCCACGGCAATTTTCTTTCCTTGACCGATACCATAAGCACGCCAGGCCAGGAGGGACCTGTCAATGAACTGAAAGTTATTCAGTTTGCTTATGCCAGAGATTTTCTGCAACTCCGCGGTTTCATTTATTGATGACAAGATAGCCACCCGGACACCGTTTACTCCTCCGTAGGATAGCAGAGCCTCCTTCATCTCCTGTGGCGTGGTAACATCGTGGCCCTCATTAAGGTATGTACGGATGTGGCTTTTGCACGTAGCTGCCATCCTGTCTGCCGCTCCCTCACCACCTTGGGGGTCACTAAAATCTAGTCGTGCGATTTTGATCCCGGTTGACTGCTCGATGCCTCGGCAAGCAAGGACAGTATTGGCGCAGTGGTAACATCCGGCATTGTCTTGCCGAAGGTAGGCGCTGGTAATTTCAGGACATTCAGTCTTCAGTGTTTTTAGTACATGCTGTATCATTAAGATCACAGCAGTACTGTCTTGGCTACAAGACTGGACAATATGGACAAATGCCTGCCTCTGGATTTCGCCATTCATTCGTCGAAACACAACAGCGATATGCCACGAAATCCCCCTCTTGCCGAACCAATCTTGCTGTGATTCTCTGAATAACTGGGGGAGGAACTTCATGGCCCAGTCGTTGACAATAAGTATGGTGTCGTTGTTCAGCAACTCAAGAACATCCAGTCTCGATTTATCCTGCTGTACCGACCGTAACTGGTGGGCCTTCCACGCATGAATCGATCTCATGGCCGCCTCATACAAGAACAGAATTTCGTCTCGTTGATCATCGTTATGAAATTTGGCATCTTGCGCAGCTTCGCCGATATCGTCTATGGCGACTTTGAGGGATTGACACTGATCACACAGCTCGTCGTGCTTGTGGGTCTATTGTGGAAAGGAAAGGAGACGACAAAGCTCTCCCCTTTCGCCTCGCGCGAACTTCTCGCGACATCGCGATACCCTTTGTTAAGGCTCAGGGTTAATCGATTTTAGTATGTACAAACTAGGGTTTTGCTATTCACTTCCGGCCAGACATTGTTCTGGCTGATATCATGCGGGAGATATTTTCCCCATTTGTGAGAAATAAGGTAACTATTTTTGGCTGGCCATCCACTGGTTTGGTATATACTAAAACGATTATACACCCCGGTATCGGTGAAATGTGGTAGACATTTACCTCGCTGCAATTATTCACCTCCACTTCGCGCGATACGCGGGTGTTCTTTTCCACTCGTAATCTAATAATGTTTGATCGACAACAATGTAAATATTGAAATAATTTGTAAAACACGTACGCGAGCCTACTGGTACGAGAATCTTCGTCGTTCGCAAAACATAGGAGGAATGCGCCTTCTTTAACCCACACTGAGCTATTGGGGCTGAGGATTTGCCTTTGTGGATAGCCACTGATTCAGGGATGGTACAACGCGACCTATTGCACCGCCACCGGGTACCAAACAAATCGCGATGGCGAGGGCATACCGTCATTTCCGAATGGAATTCTTCTGTTTCAAAAATACCTGAAAGAAAAATTTCGATTTTTAGTTTCTGTCAACAACGTTAAGAAAGTCAAGATGGAATCGCAACGGCTAACATCCTACCTGCTCGTGTAAGCAATAGCTTGGATTCACTGTTCACTCCAAAGTCGTTGCTAATTTTACAATATACCAGGTGATTGTAGACATCTTTTCTACACTGGCCGATTGCAACACATTCTACATTGGCCGGGTTGAATGCGCTGGGGCCGCAGATTCCACCAACCAATTTTGAATAGCCACAAGATGCCATTAAAGCGTTTTCCTCTGAGAAAAGGCGGTTTGAAAAACTATTATCTTACAACAATCATGAACAGTTTGCAGTTTATTGCCTGGCACACGAACTCGAGCACACGCTGAAGAGCAAGATTGACCAGAACTTTTCGCCACAGGAAACAAAGTATTTCCCAAATTCCAGTGCGCCACGCGTCACGCAATCTCTTTGAAACACAATGTGGAAAACTTCCGACTGTCATTTAGCGACTGTTGTTTTAACAAATTTGGAGTACTGAAATAACGCTATGGTTGATCTACAAGGCTCGCATATTCCAAACACAACAATGGAGTGAAGGATTGTCTTTATCATACATGCAATTCAAGGCCCGGGTAAGTTTAATTTTCTGATTTTTCGGTTTTCGATTGAACGAAAAGCGCGTGTGTATTGATCGCTGTTTAATATTTCATTTAAGGTCTCACAACATGCTCGTCTCTCTACTTCGTATGCCAACAAACTGTTTAAATGATATCATTTTAAGTTAGCAAACGATAAATTAAATTCTTCTGAAGTCTTTGCAATTCTCAGAAAGGCTTTATCTCAAACGAACTATTGTTTTTATACGTAAACACTTCGCTCGTAGCTTCGGCGCTGGTTCGTGTCACAAGTACTCCTTGTGTCAAACTACTCTTCACATTTTGGTCTCTCGACGGGGCACTTTTAAATTGCCGCCAGAAATATTTTACCACAGTAAACAACTGAAGTTGTGCTTCAAGATCGTCTTTATTTCATATTCAAACTCCACGTACCAATTAGGTTTTCACGGTGTTGAAATTGCTTTAAATTTGCTAATTTTCAAAATGGCAGAAACTATGTTTCTTCTAACAGCCGAATTTTTTTCGTTTCAACAGCTAATCCAAAGTAAATTACTGTATTTTGAAGAACAAAAGCGTGTTTATTTTGTGGTTACATTTCATTAATATATGACACCGCGTTTTTGTGTACGAGCGAGATGAAAATGTGTAATTTTTCGCTAGTTTCACAACTGAAGGGCCGCCGATTTGCCGTTTTTCAAACTTTGCCCGTTTTCGAAAAAAATAAAACGCCGTTACAATTTTTAATGTTATTTTTGGAAATACTTTACTATAGAGATTATTTGGGCAAAATATGAAGAAATCCGAAATTTTGTGACTGACGTCCGATTCTCGAAAATTTCAGACATTGGCTCTTAAGCTCCCTAATGCTTTAATCTCTCCGCACTGTCAAAGAAAGGAACGCTTCGATCGAAGGCAATAAGATTCGCGTCTGTTTTTGTTTCGTAAGAACACGGAGACAAACGTCATTTTCCCGTCGCACCCGCACTGCCAACCGGATAATAGAATGTCTATTGACAACTACCATACCACCTTGCGGCCTTGGCTTGTAGGCTTTGAGCTTTCATCCGACAACGTTAATTGAAATAGCTGTATACGTTTTTACTGTTTTATATAGAATTATATTGTCAACTTTTCATATACGTACCATAAGGAAATGCCACAAGTTTTTGCAGTCAAACCGTATATTCCTTTGCGCACAACTTTTCAAACGTTCGTCGCAACCACCGCGAACATTTTGCTCGCTTCAGTTACGAATTTGCTTTGGTCAGTTGAACATATTCTCGCTAGTTTCTTTTGCAAACTCCTTTTCGAATTGGAAGTTGACGCGAAATATTGCCCAGCTGGTAATATAGTTCATGCAGTTCTTATCGAAGGAAATTTTAGAAAACGTGACGAAAATTAAACAACAGATAAAATCAAACAGCAAAAGTACAAAACACTTCTCCGCAAAATGTTTCTTTTCCACAACAGCGAATCTTGTTAGTTTTTTTTACTGAATACAGGTTTCAGTCGTCCTTTTTTTTACCAAGAGGAAGAGGAATCTGAAGAGGAATCTATGCGAAAAAACTTCTTACCGTGGATAAAATCCTAATAAGCATCGTTTTCTGTGGTATTGTTTGCATTGTAAAAGGTGATTGTACCGAACGTATGAGTCTGGGTAGGCGTTGTGCATAAAATTTATCCAAGAGTCTGACCAATTAAATGAGAGCTATTGCGTAGTACTTTTAAGTGGAGTTGTTTGTTTCTCGATATTTTGTTTATTTAAATTAAAGATTTTTTTAGTTTTATTTTTAACTTTAATAGCCTTTTGATAAGTGACATTTTTGGTTTCAGACGTCAAGCCAAGTTTATCTCAAGTAAGCACTTGACTGAAGTGCATTTCAGATTACCAGGCACAGGTGTCAACGTTTTTTGCCTTACAGTTGGCTTCTGTCGTGCGTTCTCAGTTACGTGTGGTATAGATCATACTTGTCTTTGCACTTCGGCTTCTTTGAAAAAGACATGTTTCCATGGTCACAAAATAGGGTTAGATATGTGCATTTTACTCTTTCACATTCAAAGTTGGTTGCAAGTGCGCTTAGGATGAACTTAGAAGGTCTAGTGTGAAACTAACAAATTGGTCGTGTATCTGATTACCTGGTACATCCTTGTGATCAGGTTCGACGTTATCTAACGATGTATCCATGGATTCCTCTGTCACGAAAACAAAGCCCGTTTCAACAGCAGGTTGCATAGAAACCTCCTTTTTTTCGTGTTTATTTTGAGTTTTCTGGACCTCGGGTGTTTGTGTTTGGATGTCAGAGGAGTTTCCTTTAGTGTTGATGGATTTTACATCGGTTCCACTTCCTTCTTGACATTCAACCTCCTGCATTTAAAAAGAAAAAAGAAAATCACGAGGCATTCAAACACAGTAGCAACAGACATAACCAAATCGTCTTTAGCTGGCAATACGTTTTCAAGGGCTGATTCCTGCCTCCCAATCACTGTTCATGGCAGACTATTTGCATCCCCACTATAGTATAATGACCGGACAAAGATAGTGAAGAGCAAACTTCTGAATATTCTAAAACTCTTTCTGCAGTACGAGAATTTGCAACACGTCAACATCTTGTGAATCTGTGATATCAGCCATAACTTTGTACCACATAGAAAACCTACTGTGAAAGGTGCATTTTCAGGCACAACAACAACGAAATTTCACATTCGTTTCGCTCTTCCCTGTGACTGTGTGACAGGTTTTAGGTTAGTCCACGATTGCACGGATTGCACGGATTGACTTTCGGCAATTTGCATATTGGCTGCGGTCACATCTACGACGTAACTAAAGTTAAACTTAAGTTAGTCTTAAGTTACGTGACGTCAGTACCTAACTGTAGTTAGTGCTTTCGGTCGACTTTGCGGTCACACCACGCAGTTAACTACAGTTAGTTCTAATTAGCCTATGGATGACGTCAGAATTAAAAGAGGTTCGTGACGGCCCTTATTGTTGATCCGTGAAATGTCAACATGGTTGACCGACGTAAAGTGTGTCTAGTTTTTCTTCTTATTTATTTTTTTCGTGCGGCAAACCGTCGGAGAAAAACGAGAAATAAGCTGAGAATTTTAACGGATGCTCGACGCCGGGTACACGTGTTGCTACCCAGTTGTATGTAAATTTTTTGTTTGTTGTTTTTGGTTTCCCCCTCGCTTCACGCTTGGTTTTTATTTTGCATATTTATAGCGGAGCACTCGCCGGGCCGAAGGCCCGGCTGCGCAGCCCCATACTCATAGAACCTATGACCGTCATTTTTCATGGTCATGGCTAGCGGAATGTTTCGCGGGCGCGTGTGTGCCCGCCCGCCATGTTGGCACACAACATCCGGGATCTTAGCAATTTTGAAAACCGGAGGAGTACTGAGGCTTTGTTTTTCGCGCGGCCACACAGCCGTGAGCTCGGTAAACACTTTAGTTGGATTGTTGTGTTTAGCGGAAAATTATAAGTCGTTATTTCCCTGCAGTTTTTCGCGGTTTGCTACTCAAGACAGGGATACTAATTAAGGGATACTCAGAAGCCGCTTTAGTGGAAAAAGAAGAGCTTTAATTTCAGGGATAAAATCTTGCTTCGAGGAATTTCATATTATCAATGCAGGAGCAATGCGGGGAGATGCCTTGTTTTTATTACGGATTTCAGAACCAAAGAAGCGGAGTTTTAACGAATTTCCAAGCAGTCCAGTGCTTTTAAGGTAAAATAAGTCACATTTTTCGATGGGAATTTATGTTGATATCAATTTTTGATTGACTTTTCCTTTGTGTTCTCTTACGTTTTGGAGACATGTTTATGAAACGTGTTCAAATTAAGTCGTGTTGTTATCTTGAATTTTATCGAGGACAGCTCTGCCTTGATGCGCTAGAAATGGTACGTGTTTTGCTTTTAAACATAAATTAATGGAGATTTGAATAAAATGTTTCGAAAGAAGATTGTGTTGTCCGTTTTTATGTCTTTGTTCATTCATTACATAGATGAAAAAGCGATTTTATGTAAACAAAACAAGACTTAGATTTTCTGTCTTCACTCGCGAATTTGCAACACGTCAACATCTTGTGAACCTGTGATATCAGCCATAACTTTGTGAAAGGTGCATTTTCAGGCACAAAAGCAACGAAATTTCACATTTGTTTCGCTCGTCCCTGTGACTGTGTGATAGGTTACAGGATAAAGTCCACGATTGTACGGATTACACGGATTGACTTTCGGCAATTGGCATATTCTGTCCAAATTAGCATCACTAATACACATGCAGGTGCGCACGTGTGCATGCATAATCGGGGGTGGAAGCGGAATAAGTGGATCTCACTTATTCATTATCCCTTTAATTTTTTTCTAAGTTATTCACACTATTCATTTTTAAATTTTGCTTGTCATATTCATTGTTCCGAATTCGAGTTTGTTGGGCAGCTTCCAACTTGCATTCCGGCTAACTTGCAATGCTTGTGAAATAGAAGATATCCGCTTCCTTCAAAATATGATTTAAAACCGTCAACGTCATATTCAATCTATGGGGCCGATTACATGACGAATTTCAGCCCGGTAGGCGGGCTGGAATTTTGTTGCGATTACCTAACGAATTTCAGCCAGGGCTGACAGCCGTAGCCGCCATCTTGTTTCATTGAAAACAAATCATTATGCATGCCCAAGTGCACTTTTCTACCCAGGTGACCTCGCTTTTCAGCCCGGGCTGAAATTTCATTCTGATGACATGAGGTTTTTCAGCTCGTTTGCCCGAGCTGAAGTTCAGCCCGGGCTAAAACTTTCTTCATGTAATCGCAAACGTCGTTTTAAGAAGATTTGTTCAAGAAACCGGGCTGAAATTCGCCATGTAATCGGCCTCTGGTTACCAGTGGTATAGCGATTTTTTTTTACTAGTTGCAGGCACACTGAAGCGAGCGCCGTTGGCGCGAGCTTCACCATTTCCTGCATTCCTGAGACTCCTGAAGTCGATATAAATTCTGAATTAAGTTTACCTTAATTTTCAACCAAAAAAACAAAATGTTTTAATATTCCAGTAATCCCTATGCTACAGACATATCGAACATTTCAAACGGAAGAGCCTTGATTCACCTGAAACCCATGAGAACTGTCGCTGTTTTACTAGAGTGAGATCGAGACCAGTTAAGGTTAAGATGGCAACCTTTTCTGGTGCCATTTGAATAGGAGGAACTATTAGCCAGCCTTAAAAGGAGCTCCATTTCCATTCCTGCCTTCTGAGCACTGTTCGAGACAGACTATTTGCATCCTTTGTTTATGAATTCAATTTTTTTCATGACTGGATTCCGCGATCCCCTGAAAATTTACAGAGACTAAACTGTTCAGACAATCGTTTTTCTACCTATATATCTGAGCTGCGAATTTGAAAAAAAAAACGACAAGAAAGAAAACAAACATGACAAACAGTTCTGCGGCCAAAGAAAATGGAGGCGGGGTGGGTGAGGGGGGGGGGGGGGGGGGGGAAGGGTACCCCTTCCGATTTATTTGTGTCGGAAAAGGGGAAAATATCGCCAACAAGTCATTTAATAACTCAAAAGAAAAAAAATGCTACTGATTATACACAAACCTTTTTTGGATCCTCTGGAGCAACCGTTGCTTCAACTTTACGTTTAGGAACAAATTTCTCTCCCTTCTTATCAGGATCAAAAAAATGCAGCATTGCTTCTACGTGAACTGGTCTGTGTTCTTTGTCCCATGAAAAGATAAAGCTATTTCGTCCATCCATTAATTCGTCGTTAAACTGAGAAGAAACCTTCCTCCGTGCCCAGCGTGACAGTACCGTATTTTGTTCTTCGGCGGAGTCCCTGTAGTTGTCATCACCATCGATGATAATAAGCACTCTTCCATCTAAACGCACAATCAGAGAAGTTCAGAGACGTTTGCTGATAATTTTTGTTTATTTCAGTATCTGTTACCCCTCGGAGTGAATTTGGATGAGGAGAGGGGAATTGTGTGTGCCGCCCAGAACTCGATACCTTTCCATCACAGATCTAACCCTCGAAATGTATTTCGTATATACTTTTTGTGGAAAATTGCCATTTTCTCTTGCTGTAGCATTACTGTCGGACAGTAGGCTAATATCGATTTGCTTTTGCCTCGTTATCAAGGCGAGGCTTGGCGCACAGCCTTACATATGAAAACGAGGGGTGCTTACCAAGCAATTTTCCAAACATACCGACCAACCGACGACCATTTAAATTTTCCATTTTCCCATCCTGGTACCCAGACCGTTAACTTGATTTAGCGATTGCAATAATTGTCCTAAATTTAAATGGTAAGGTACTTTCCAACGTTCCATTCCGAAACGGAAAAACAGGACTACCTCTGGAGGTATTTCACAACTTCCGAACGGATTTTCCGGAAATTGTCTGATTCGTTTGACTTTCAACCGAAATTTCCGGATTTTTTGGCTAAATGGTAAGCACCCAAATTTTCATTTACTTGCAAATAAAACTTAAGTACATTTTGAGCAACTCTACTAATCATGAGTCAGGTGAAAACACAAGAAACAAGAATTAAGTACAGTAGACCCACGCTATCCGGCTAGGCGTAACCCATGGCAGATCCAGGGTAGGGACCCAGGGGTTCCCGGCCATCCCCTCTGCCCCTTAACTCGCAAAAAAATAAAGCTCGAATGGCCGAAAATTATTTTACCTTACTTTAACCGTAGTTACCATTAGTCTGTTTAAATGCCTTTTCCTTCTCCAAAAAGTTAAAGCATTATTTACTGTCACAACAATGTGTAAAATAACTGAGTTGCTTATATTTTGTTTCAAATTTCTTCCTATTTTCATAAAATTATTAAGTTAACTTCAATACTCTTTCTTTAATTTCCTTTTAATTCACGCATTAAAATAAAAATGGCTGGAGGCTAACTTGAAAACTCTTTGGTTAATTTAGCCTCCAGGCTCTAACGTTAATTTATATTTTATAAGTATTATTATCTGTAGTTTTTCTTGTTTAGTGTGTTCTTGTAAAAATGTATATATCTATTGTTATGAGTATAAAAATAAAAAGCTACTGCTAGCCGTCAACTTTTTGGTTTTGCAGCAACTTTTTGTGATAACAGCGACTCTTGGAGGTTTTGGCATTTTGAATCAACTTCCGTTTGCCGGATTTTTGCCAAGTTTTTACTTTGTCCCGCGCGCCCCGGCCATCTGCCCCTGGATTCTATTCGTAAAGCCAGAGAGTCGTATTTTAATAATAGATAGAGCGAAAACACTAGAACCACGTGGGTTGAACAAACGTGATGAATTATAGTTTACGTATACTAGCCTTTAATATCTTTATTATCTTGTAGGTCATTTCCGCCCCTCCTCTTTTTTTAAATATGTATTGCGACATTCTCCTTTAAATTATGTTGTATTTTCATTTTATAATTTAGTAACATCTTATAACCTGAAGAAGGCTGGTCTGGCCAGCCGAAATATTGTTTGAAATACATTTACTCGTTGTATCAGCTTTGCAGTAGTCCTTGGACTTCTCGTTAGTATATTGATTCATTTTAGCTGATTAGGTCTCCTCCTGCGAGATCCAACGAAAAACCAGCAGGATCTTCGTCCACGGTTTTTGCAGTTAAACAAGTTTCTCCGAGGATGCATTTACGCCAAAATTTAACACATTTGTGTGCAATGGGGTGGTCACGGCTGAGTATTAAAAGTTAGAGGGAACTCACTAAAAACAAATGTAACTTTTCATTCGCGGAGCAACGCGCAAATTTACACATTCGACTAAGTAATTATTTTACGGCTGACTAAAAACTAAAATAATAATAATGTCGTGAATTGTGCGAGAAAACGTGCGAGCGTTACACAACAATGGCGGCCATCTTGGTCAATCTAACCTTGGCGAGAAAACCTCGCACGATCCGCTTTTTACAGCCGGGTTACGGTATCAATCAGTAGCACTACAATAACAACATGTAACGTGATACACTGTGTCGTCAGTGAAGGCAAGCCATACTACAAATACTCACATGTGGCTTTCAATAAAGCCCTGTATATCTTCGAGTAACCAGTTCCATCGATGTTCTCGTTAATGGACAACCGATTTTCGTTTGCATGGACGACAAAAATGGCAAAATCCATCGGCAAATCAGGAATAATACTCTCACACATCTCCGATGATTGCGACAGGCCAAACTGATTCCGAAACGCAAGTATCCCGATTCCATGCTTCTCTTTTAAGCCAGAAAGTAATGTTTCCACAACGTCCAAGTTGCAAGTATCATCGCAACTAAAAACATAACAAAGATTAAGCTTTCGATCTCTCTTCAAAAGCCGAATTCGATGCTTTGTATCAGGCATGTTTGGTTATGTTAATTTCCTTTCCAGTCTTTCGAGGAAAAAAACTTGGCCTCAGTTTTCTGAGAAATGTTTTGATCTCCTGTCAGTGACGTTACGAAAATACCCAGTTTATTTACATGATATCTCGTGGAAACCGAGTATAATAAACACAGACTGTTTAAAAATAGAGATTTTCATTTCATGACTGTATATAACTTGTTATTACTATTAATCCCAGAAGTTCTTTTTAAGTGAGTTGAAAATTAGCCAGCTCACGCACCGTTGATTGAAAAAAATTACAATAAAAGAAAGATGTAACGTTCATCATATTTTAAGCCTATGCGGGTCTATACTGCTTGATTAACGTTGTCACACTTGCATACGGTTTACTAGTTTGGTTCTCATTATTTTTTTTCAAGGGTTTTCTTAATGTGGGAGCTGCTATTGAGAGGATCTGAGGCCATCTTTCGCTGTCTCGGAAAATACGAAAGGTGTAAAAGTAGCGCCTGAGCCAGCTGAGCTGGAATTGGAATTTATTGATCTTACAAGGGATTTCTCACAACCAGGCGTGAAAATAAAATACTAAGTTTGTCTTTGCCAGGCAGGTTGAAAAACACTTTTTCCCAGCCATGTGAGATGTGCATGATGAACAGTTTTTCTGTGTAACAGTTCCGTTTTGTCCTCCTGATAAAATTCTCGTAAAACTGTAAATTAAATTTTTAGTTTTAACGATTGACGATTGGTGGCTCCTCCATTCATTGGCTTCCTCGAGATTGGACGAAGAACGACTTTGAGTGACTTTCTAACGACGTTTTAACTTTTGCGCATGCCTTAAATTTTCATGAGTCACAACCATGATCCCAGTTCCTAGTGTCTCCCATGGTGGTCAGCAAAGCCCAGGAAAAAAGGGCTCTGGAGTCGCGAGTTACAGAAAAGAAACTATGAAACTGAAATGACGAAAATGGCTTCTGCGATCTGCATAGACATTCAAAAGAATCACAGCGATTTATACAATAACCAAGTTGCGGTTTGTGTGCTGATCTGACTAGATACTTCCCTGACGGACGCTCGAAACTGAGTGTACACGTAGATTTACGAAGCTCTCCTAACTCGAGATAAATCCTTCGTTAACCACACCCTTTTTTTTAAAATAATACCTAGGATACATCTTAATCTAGGAGGGCTTCGTAAATCCGTGAATCTGACCCCAAAGTGTTGATGATTAAGACAAAAACGAAACTACGTTTACCTTATTGCATACTAGTTTTATTGCATATTTTAAATATTTTCACTATCGTCTCCGAGTTAGACTTATCAACAAAAGCAAATTTTGATTGTCGAAGCTTATAATCAATATGTTTTACAAATTAGAAATGTATAAATGTTTATTATCAGTAATTTTTGTTTGGTTGGATTTAAACTGATGAGCTCTATTATATACCTTTTTCGAAAAAGGGGAAAATTTTCATTCAATCAATTATTTGTAGCAAGGGACAAAACTAAACACCAATCTCGACCCCATCTCTTTTACACATGTCCGAGGTTGGTGGTAACAAGGGCTCAAACGGGAATCAAGGTAGAATCTTTACACCGTTTCAATCTCATGCCATGCTTGACAAGCGCTGGCAAACACGCGTGAAAACAGCGTAAGGTTATACCTGGATTCCCGTGGGACCAATAGTAATGATTTCCGGTCGTTTTTGTGCGCCAGCGATCCTTACCGCCGGTTGCCTTTCTTTCGGTCGAGTTCTGATTGGTCTATTGCGTTATTTACATTTTTAACACTTCAATGACAACCTTTGTTATTCTCTAGTGCAAATAAACAAAGAATATTAATATCCAAACTAAGTCATAGCTATTTCTTATACACCTCAATTAATTAAAGTCCACAGCGGCTTCCTTATTTTAAGTGAAGTCTAAACCTAAATCTAAATCGATTCAGTTGTTAATCAGTGGCGGATCTAGTGGAGGGGCCCGAAGGGGCCTGCTCCCACCCTTCCCCCACCTTATCTTGCAAAAAATAGGGCCCGAAATTCTTTTCAGTTTCAAACATTTTCACCCCGGCCACATCCCCCTCCCCTTTATTCACTCAGCCCCCTCCCCCTTTTTTATGAAGTCTGGATCCGCATGAAACGGCAATCCAAGGCTGGAAAATTCCCACTAATTGATAGCGAATCATAATTCAATATTCAGAAGAAAAAACAATGCTATACGTAGTATAATTCTGAGAAATCCACAATAATTGCCACATTAGTAGTTATGAATAAATTTATGATGTTGGAAAACAACTAAAATAGTATGACATAACCCGTATTAAACAGTAAAGGAAAAAATGATAAATTAACGAATTTTAAAGGCTTTTCTGGCTCTAATCCACTAACGTAACAGTTTATAAACTAAAAACAATTCTTGTAACGTAATTTCTACTGAACTATTTCACGATTTTGACAATTCTTGTAATTGACCTAATACGCGGTACCGAGCTGTTTCACGAGGAATTTTCCATTCATTGTCACTGTCTTATTAGTCTACTTGTAGGTCATCTGTGTCATCGTTAGAAGATTGGGTATCAGTCTCACTTTTAGAAGGAGGGGCATCATTGTTAGGAGGAGAGGTGTTGCTACTTTCACACAAACCGATGCTCGACCCGATGTTTGACGCTCCGTCTACGCCCGACTCGACGGCGTTCTTCCTAACGACACCCTCCAAAGCACCTTTGAAGCTGTGACCCAGGCCAATTAATTGGGATGTAAAATCCTTATTTACGACAGTCCGTTCATTTCCAGTTTCAATTTCACGAAAGACCCGTACGTCTGTGTTGACGAAAGAGTGAAAGTCCTTGAATAAATCGTCGGTCATCTTCTGATGAGCCGTCCATCCTTCCCGCCATACTATCACATCGTTTTGGTCGTGCGAAATCTTTCCATGGCGCAGACGTGTGTATAAAACTAATTCCTCGGGGTTTGTCGGTCGTGCGACTTGTGTAGGGGATCCCTTTTTGGCAGACTTTTTTGCAGCGCCTTCATAAACTGGACAAGATTCTGATCTACTTAAAGATGGGCGTTTGGTTTGAAGGCAACTTTTGCTTCCCTTTAACCAAAGAATGAAGCCTTTTTCACCCAGAAGCTCTTCAATTCTTGCTGTGATGGCGTTTTCTTCACTCGAAGAAATATCGCTCCCTTTATTGCAGAGGATGACAACAACCTTTTTTTCTGTAATTATAAAACAAACTAGAAATTATTTTCTGTTTCATTAAAGTCTTTTAGGTTCTTAACACTGAATACAGCTATTTCAATTAACGTTGTCGGATGAAAGTTCAAAACCTACAAGCCAAGACCGCAAAGTAGTATGGGTAGTTGTGAACAGCCACCCTAGTTTCCGGTTGTCAGTGCGCGCGCGATAGAAAATGGGCGACAGTACTATAGACAGTTGCCTCCGTGTTCTAAAGGAGGGAAACAAAAAAGACACGAATCTTATTGCTTTCGAACATGAACGCACGACGGTTAATTTTCCTTCCTCTATTTGAACTTGAAAGAGGTCCCTACACATTAAGCTCCTGCACATTCCAGTCACATTAGACAAACTAAACCCCATACTAGCTGGCGGTCTTGACTTGGGCTTTTAGCTTTGAGCTTTCATCCGACAACTTTAATTGAAATATCTCAGGGTTGGACATTAGCACTCGCCCGCTCGCCCAGACGAGTGTCTAAAGTGTCGGCGAGCGCAAATCATTGATCACTCACCCGTTTGGCGAGTGCGATTTTTGTCGCCAAGAAATTATTTAAATAATAAATTGCAAAATAATTACATTCCATTTTGCCGAGAAAATCCCTAAACATAAGCTTACCATTTTTATTTTGCAAAGTTTTACATTCCGAACTGTCTAATAAATTGGCGCTGAAAGGCAACATTGGGTTTCGCAAACAGACAAATATGGCCTCCTCCTAGTGATAATTACATAGCACATGTTTTTGTACAAAGTGATACTGCTGGTCACTATCGAGCCATCAGTAATCAGGTAAACATGGCGCCCAAGGCGGCCCAAGGACCGCTCCCGAGAAGAACAGACACGTTTACTCGCAAACTGCAGGGATCTAACGAAGATTAATATTCATCAATAAAAAAATTATTTGAAATATAAAGTAAGTGCCTCCATTGTGTGTTCTTGGGGTTTAAGGTCTTTAAATAGAATTTTTCATTGAAGAAATAATCCTCGGTCTGCCACGTGCTGAACGACGTTGCGAGCAAATTGTTTTCCCGTACTTTCCCAGCGCTCTGATCAACACGTGTTCCCAGTAAGTTTAAAAATGGAGTAAACTGATCGTGGCCAATATGTGGAAATATTTATCAGGAGTTTCTAAAGTCGTCGACGAGAAGAAGAACGAAAAAGCCCCGAAAGCTGCCAGAGATGGGAGGGAATACGAGAAGACAAGGATCAGGAAGTTTTCTACGAAATGGCAAGTTGGCTGGCCGTGGTTAAAGTATGATGAGGAGAATTAGGATTAGGTATGATTTGGTCGCACAGAATGTTCTAGAATGTTCAGAGAGAAGGCGGATGACGATGACGAAGACGAGGGAGTTATTTCAGACTACGAGTCAGAGGAGATGGTGCAAAAGAAACTGGAAAAAGAACTGCTGTGAAGAGAAACTAAAACAGTCTTCCTACTTACTGTAGCACTTGTTAATAGCCTTTCAGTGTTGAAATAAATTTTCAGTGGTTACTAAATAGTAAAAATAAAAGGTGACTAAAATGGTTGGAGAAACGGGGTGGGGGTTAACTTTTGGGCGAGTGAAAACTGGTCCGGGCGAGTGCATTTTGAGGGTCACTCGCCCGAATGGCGAGTGCTCTCAAAATTAAGTGTCCAACCCTGATATCTGTAAACAGCTTCTTCGTAATATACCAAATCCTTGTTTGGAAGTGATTGAGAAAAAGTTGCTGCAATGGGTGGTTTGCATGTCGGCCATGTTGGGGTCAGAACAATGAAATTTTCATCCTATGCAAATGATTTCTATTGTTTTTGACCACCAACATGGACGACGTGCACACCACCAATAATACTTCTCCAGTTTCGACACTTGTTTATGGCTTACGACTACAAGAGACGTGTGGCGAGAGAAAATTGGGTACAAGTGAAACGAGGCGCGCGGGGTGTTATGGAAAGGAACGAAACCTTTCCCAACACCCCACCACTGGGTACGAGGCCGACGCTGGTCCGAGATACAGGAGAAACATTCTTACCCACGGTGCAGCGAGCTGTTTTTAGCAGGTCTGTATAGGGGTTGGTGTGTGATTTCTTCTGCAGTTCCTCTCTCATTTTTGTTGCTTCCACAACAATAAAACAGGATCTCACTGGTTGGTTGGGGAGTAAATCCTTCATATCAGAGGGTTTATTGCTTTTGATTGGAGCTATACTCTGTAAGACATCACCAAACACGTCCTTGATGGTATCGATATCAGACTTGTCCTGATAAAGGATCGCTATGCTTTCCGGCAGCGATGGCGCACCTGTATCCGGTTGAGTCAAGGTACCTTCTTCTAAAAGAATTTAACAAGTAAGGAGAATACAACCGTATTAGTGGACAAGCATTAGTAGGCCTTACCATTTCTCTGTATGGGGTACAGAGAAATGCACCATTTGAAAGCCCATTCAGGGGCGTAGCCAGGACGTTTTCAAAGGTACGCACAATCAATGTTGTAACAGTCCCCCTACCTCCTTCCCCCACCCTCAAGTCCCAAATCTTTCTTTTTTTTTCGACTTTTTTTAGGTACGCACGTGTGTACGTGCGTACAAGTAGGTACGCCCCTGCCATTTTATTTTGGCAAATGTGCACCAGACAACAACTACAACAAAAATAAGCAACCACAAGCAAATGTCTGCTTGTTGAAGAAAAGGCCAGCGAATAAACGGTATGGAACTTTTAAACTTTGTATTGTCCGTGTTGCAACTGGACCATGCAAGTTCAAAAGAGGCATCCACTGACAAGAAATTCGACTGCACTGTTTTTTTTTTACAAGAGATTCGACTGCACTTTTTAATGGTGCGTTTACGTGAAGACGCTTTACAATGCTTCTCTCTCAAGAAGGATAAATAAGAAAAATGTTCAAGCAGGCAACCGTGGACGACAATCCTGCTGAACGAACGTAAAAGCAGTCAAAACGTCGTTTCCCATGTTGCTAATTTTTCTTAATGTTTTGCACACTGTTCGGGAAGATTTGTTCTCGTTTCAAACTTATCGCTCACGAGAATGAAAGGGTTAAGACCCGCTCCCCATCCCCAGAAGTACACGTATTCAAAGAAACAGGGATTTTCATGAGTTTGAAATACAGTTGAAGCTCTTATTGTGAACACTCCTGTAAGCGACCAGCTTTCCTCAGCAACGACTCTCACGATCACATTTAAATTCTCAGTAAAACGCTGTAAGTAAAAGCTCCCGTACAGGACCACTCACGTCAGAGACCGTGTGGGATCTGAAAGTTTGGAAGCAATTTGATGAGTAGAAGTCTGAAATTGCGACTTCTTTGCATAGTAGAAATTCAGCTGTCTGCTCAGTGTAGAAAATCTAAGTTACCACAATTCAAGAAACTGTAAATGCTTCGTCCCATGGAAATCAATAACTGATATGCATAATTTTTAACTGGTCATGCTGGTAGAGCAGTGCGTAAGAAGTGTTGAAATATTGCGGTTTCAACAGTGCCTGTTAATGCCCACCCTGTACAACCCGGGCCTTCACACCAAGAAATATTGTCCCGAATGTCCGCTAACAGGAGATTTAACTGCATGTTTTAAAAATAACGCTTTCACACTTGTCATTTTGTCGTGCCAGAATGCAAAACGAAGACCATGCATGAGCATCGTGACAATTAACGCCTTTACACAGATGTATAAATGAGTACCTACAATTGTTAGCAGAAACTAAGCTTCCATAACACCGCTGTTCCATTCGTTTTTAAGTAATGATCCGCACAAGAAGGAAAGTGCTGAACCGCAATGCACGATAGAATGTCAACTTTTTTCCATTGTTACATCTAGTGATCTCACTGGCTTAGACTCAAAAACTGCTGAAAAGTTAAGGTTCAAGGTGCATTTTGTCTAATGTTTTTAAGGTTTCAAGTAATTTGAGACCCAATCACACAACAGGCAATTTTAAAAAGATATTGTATTTGGGGAACTTCATCAAATAAGCAAAATTATTAGCTATTGTCTTATGTTATTCTGATTGGTTAAGCACGAACATTTCCTAAAAATTTATTTGACGCAAATGGATTTTCTTTATTTTAATACTGAAATATAATTATGAACCTTCAGCCCCTCCTCTATCCTTGAAATCAAAGATATTCTATGTGGGAAAGAGCTAATGCGGCAGAACAATGAAGTTTACAGTAGTTCTTATGTGGAGCATTACTTAACCCGTGAATACGCGCATGCGTAATGAACGGGTTATCGGTAACGGAGACAGATATGCAAATGAGCACTCACTCGCTCACTCAGTCTTTCCATCAGCTGTAAACTCAGTGACGTAATGCTTATTACGAATGCGTTTCGTAACAAGAACAGCGTGAATCCAGGGATATCAATGACTAATTTGTTGTAAACGAATATAAACAACAATAAGCTTAAAGATGTTTCGCATTTGAAGTCTTTAATTGGACATAAAATCGATCTAAAACGATTTTCTAATCGAGACACGCGTTTTGATGTGTTCCTCGGTGGCCTCGTGGACTAAGGTGCCGGATTTGCACTCGGAGGCCGTGACTCTTTTTTCTTTTTCTTTTTTTCCCTCGAACTGGACATTACGAAAGTGATTTCCTTTTTTTTTAGCGTTCGTAAAAAATCCTTACGGTTAATCTTTAAAAAAAATATCGAACCGTGTCAGTGTGAAAACATAAGCTTACCGAAATATTGCGTTGCGTGTTAGCATTTCTTATTCACTGGTTGGCTCTTAGGAGCCTTTGATTAGTCAACCCTGTCACCCTAAGAGTAAATGGTCACTTCATGTAAGGTGGCCATGACCTTTCAAATGAAACGATTACGGAGTATTATTTTCGTCTGGTGCGGTTTTATTATGCTGTAAAAAGGAGTTCTGATTTTTGAATTTTTAACTGAGCAGCAACTTCTACTTATTGTCAAGCGTTTTACACATGAGCCTCTGGCGCGGATATGGAGGACAAGCTCATCCCACGCTTTGACATTAATAAATTGATTGGTTGTGACTGCGTGATGCACTTAATTGAGTGTGTTCATTGACACAATGTGAGTTGCGCGATGCAGTAGTTGTGTCACACAGCCCACAATCGACCATTGCTCGCCACTTGAGTTTTCAGTAGCTCATTGGTTAGAGCATCTGGAACTCAGAACATTTTTTTCTGAGTTTCTTTCTCTCCACACATATCATTCTATTTTCATTACTATTGTTTATTGCGCTGTAAAAGGTTGTTCTACTGAACTTTTGAGTCTGGATTAGTCTGTTACAGGCGTTCAGCTAGTGGAGAGCGAAGGAAAAATATTGCGAGTGCTGCAGAGGAGAATAAGCGCGGAAAAGAAACCTCCCCCTTTCCCTAGTCTCCCCTCGTTTTCCCCTCTCGTTTGCGCGCCGGCAGCTGCTCCCCGGCCCACAATCTTAACGCCTGCCTGAAACAGGCTAATTCTGGATGCACGTTGTGAATAAAACTGATCCGAGAGTCTGGCCATGCAAATATTACAAATCCATGGAAAAAAAATGTCATGGAAATGTGAAAATAAAGTATTGTATTGTATTTGTATTGTATCCATTGCAACTAACGATAACGGATGTCTGTCGAAACATGTCTTGGAAAAATTGCTCAGTACTTTTTGTTACTCAGTGTCAATTAGATTCACTGAAAGTGTTGTTACACGAGGTTTGGTTGCGACTTGCAACACAACACTGACGAGAGCATTACGAGACAAGTTGCAGATAGCATGTTACACGCGTCAACTTGTATCGCAACGCTGCGAAAACTACGTCAGAGAACTGTTGAACTTTTCTGCAACTTGCAACGCAATTTTTGTGGCCAAATTGCGAAGAGGATAAAAAGAGGTTTTAAACGCGCATTTTTTGTCCGCAAACTGCTCTCGGCTCTCGTCTCTCCACGGCTCTCGTCAGCGACGCGTTGTAAGTTGGAAGAAAAAATGTCCCTTGTAACTTGCAACTTACTACTTACTTAGTACATCACTGTGGTCAACATTAACAAAGTTGTGCGATGTATCCATAGGTTCCTCTGTTTCCTGCTGTTCGTCCGGCGGCATCGACAAGCATTCTAAGCTGTGAAGTTCTGTTTCGTCCGTTTGAAAAGGATGCTGCATAGAAACCTCTTCTTGTTCGCGTCTGGATTCAGTTTTCTGGGCCTCATATTTTTGTGTTTGGTTAGCGGGAAAGTTTTCTTCGGTCTTCGTAGCTTGTACATCGGTTTTACTTCTTTCCTGAGATTCAACTGTCTGCATATAAAAAGTAAACATGAGGAATTCAAACAGTAACAGACACCTGATCGCAGGTTAAAACTGTCGAGACAATCATTTTCTTACCTACAAAAAATGTCTAAGCGAATTTGAAAAAAAAAACATGCGCATTAACTTTTCAGTTGAAGATGGACGCAGTTCTGCGACCGAATAGGAGGGAGGCGGGAGGAGGCTTCCTTCAAGAGAGTTGCCCCAGTGTTGGCCAGTGACTGGGCTTTGTGGCCATAGGCCTCACTGGGATAAGGCTATTTACCTAGGGGGGTGGGGAGGGGATAAATGTGTCTGCAAAGCTGTGTCAGCCTCCCAACCAGAATGGAGGGGGCGGCGAAAGTGCCCCAGGAAGCTGGGGAAAGGAAAGTATTACCCATAGAAACACGTGGGTGTGCTGGGTAGCCATTCTCAGGCTGGTAACTAATGGGGATGTTTTTGTAAATTTGCTCAGATATATGGGGTTTACAGACGATTACTTAGGGCGATATCGTTTTCAAAAATCCAGCTAGATATATATACTTATCTGGATTTTTGAAAACGATATCGCCCTAAGTAAGCGTTTGTGAGTGTACTTGGCCTTGTTTTTTTGGCGTTCAAAACTATCTCTAAACCCCCAATATAAAAACTTAAGACTGTTGCTAGTCTTTTTTTCTCTCGCTCTCGCTCGCTTTCCCTCTTCTCTCTCTTCTCTGTGATTTTCGGGCTGATCGGGCTCATAAAAACCCTTGTTTGGGCTAGTTGTAGTGAAACTTCGTAAATTTTCGTTGATCACGTTTTCAAAAATTCAGCTATACATCTCAAGCAAACGCTGTATAGAGAGTTCCAGTAATCGCTGACTTTGGCCGCGGAAATCGCTTTTTGGCACTTTTCCCAAGCATTGTCGCCAATATATCAAGATATCTACCTGGATTTTTGAAAACGATATCGCCCTAAGTAAGCGTTCGCGTTTGTGAGTGTGCTTGCCCTAGTCTTTTTTTCTCTAGATCTCGCCCCTTTCTTTCTTCTCTCTCTTCTCTGTGATTTTCGGGGTGATCGTGGTCATAAAAACCCTTGTTTGGGCTAGTTGTAATTAAATTGCGTAAATTTTCATTGATCACGTTTTCAAAAATTTAGCTAAGAACAGATCTTAAGATAAAAGGCTATATTATTTTTGCTCGATTTTGTTAGTATAACTGCAAACACATCGAGTTTAATGAGCATTGGCCCGATAAGCCGGACCAATATTGACCCATATCCCATCATATCCTGTTCTCACATATCCGGGTACTTTCCCCATAATGCTTTGCCCCAATACATAAAAATCGATTTTTCTGTGTCGGAAAAAAGAGGAAATGTCTCTAACAAAAGGTTTAATAATCCAAAAGAAAAAATGCTACTGATAATACACAAACCTTTGGATCCTCTAGAGCAACCGTTGCTTCAACTTTAGGTTTAGGAACAAATGTCTCTCCCTTTTTATCAAAGAAATGCAGCATTGCCTCTTCGTGAATTGGTCTGTGTTCGTTGTCCCATGAAAAGATAAAGCTCTTTCGTCCATCCAGGAATTCGTCATTAAACTGAGAGGAAACCTTCCTCCGTGCCCAGCGTGACAGAACGGTACTTTGTTCTTCAGCAGAGTCCTTGTAGTTGTCATCGCCACCGATGACAATAAGTACTCTTTCTTCTGAAAGCACAAGAAGAGAAGTTCAGAAACATTTAGTGATATAATTATGTTTATTCCCCCGGGGTGTATTAACCCTTGGAATTGGGTTAGGGACGGGGTAGTGTGTGTCACCTGGAACTTGAAAGACTTAAAATGTCAATCCTATTAGCATCTTCTCTTGCTTTAGCTTTATACTACAAAGATGCGTTTTAGAGAGCGGATAACTGACCGCAGGAATCGATACTGCTCTCAGTTATTACTAACCCTTTCACTCACAGAGTTAAATAATATGGAGACATGTAGTGTGGTTCTAACTTTTGAGTCTGTGGATGAAATCCTATGGTGTGACTATCGAAATGAAACCTCTTCAGCAGAACATTTGCATGGTACCACTTGTTCTAACGTTTGAGTCTGTGGATGAAATCCTTCTATGGTAATGAAACCTCTTCAGTACTTTTGCATGGAGCCATTTGTTCTAACTTTTGAGTCTGTGGATGAAATACTATGGTGTGACCATTCAAATGGAACCTCTTCAGCAGTACTTTTGCATGGTACCATTTGTTCTAACTTTTGAGTCTGTGGATGAAATACTATGGTGTGACCATTCAAATGAAACCTCTTCAGCAGTACTTTTGCATGGTACCATTTGTTCTAACTTTTGAGTCTGTGGATGAAATCCTATGGTGTGACCATTCAAATGAAACCTCTTCAGCAGTACTTTTGCATGATATCTTTTTTTTTTCAATATTTTACAAAATGAGATTTGGGATTTTTCATGACTTTTGATTTTTAGCACTCTTGGGAGTTAAAAGTCAACTTTATGTAATAACTTTATTCTCAAAAGGAAACGGAACCGGTAGACTGTGATCCTCTAATTTCTGTACGCAACAAATTTCATTTTCTGTAGGTAAAAATAGCAAATCTTCAAAAACGGAAAACAATAAACTAAAATTAGCGCGATGAGTCACCCGGTATTGCGTGACACAGTGTGTAAACTGAAAAGCGAAACTAGAGCGTAGATACATGTTTCTATCATATGGTAATTTTCGACCTCGTGTTTGCTAACAAGTATAGTAAATTTTCCCTTTAAAACCTTTAAAATCTTTTTCTTCCTGTATCGTGAACTTTGAATGCTATATAACCAGACAGATACGTTTTCGTTTCACAACCGCTTAGTACTTCCGCCTTTGACGCCTTTCTTCTTGATTTTCAGTAGAAGAAGGGTTAGCCATTGTTATACTTGTTATGTGCTTTTAACTCTTAAATTCCAAAGAGTGGCTATTAACATTAACTAAAGCTACTTTGGGCAGTATTTGCCGGTTTTTCTTCGTTTGCTACTGTACCGTTCGTTCTTAATTTTTTTGAGCAGAACGTCTAAACTCACCCGTTGCCTGGAGCAAAGCTCTGTAGAGTTTCGCGTATCCAATCCCCGCGTTGTCTTCGTTGATGGAGAGCCTAGATTCGTGTGCATGCACAACAAAAATAGCGAAATCCATCTGTAGTTCTTTTTTATTTATCCTGTCGCATATGTCAGACATATTTCGAAGGTCAAAATTATGCTCCTGGATGGAAATGTCGAAGCTCAGTTTCGCTTTGATGACTTCTAACAGCTTCCCCACCGCATCGAATTTGTAGGTTTGATCACAGTTAAAAAGACGAAAACATTTCACATTTTCCTCTTTTACTTCTTCCTCGGGGCTTGGTGCATCAACATTTGAACTGTCTGACGCCATTTTGTGTTTCTTGGGTATAATGTCGCGGCGGTGTGTATTCCCCGAACAAGCGGATGACGCGGTTTCGAAGAAACTCGACAATCAACATATTTAATACGTGGTCTTGTCAAAAACAAGTCACGCAACCATTTGTATGCGAAATTAATTCGTTCCTCACGATTTTTGCTTCTATTTCAAGCTTATTGATTTTTCCTTAAACTGAAACTAAAAATTTAAAACAGTCAAATATGTTATCTTTCGGAATACATTTAGTGTATTTCAAGCAAGCAGCTGCCTTGAGAAAGCCAAATGTAAAATAGTTTTTCTAGGAAACATTTTGTGACGTCAAACGCACTGTTAGTATTTAATTTCGCGTCCTAAATAAATCGACGCCTTCGTTGAATACAACGCTCTTGTGGATTATTTCTCGTTTTAACCGTCAAGAAAACCTGCTGGTCTGAAGAAAATGTCGTAATTTACTGTACAACGCGATCATGTCACATGAAGGCAGTGAAGGGCTAGACGACTTGGTTGATAGATTAAGGGAGTACAGCATCGGTAAATATCAGCAGTTCGATGACGCCTTGGATGGGGAGATGGAGCGCTTCCAACTGAATATCGTGCTCTTTGGTATGACCGGGTCTGGAAAATCAGCTCTTATTAACACGATCTTCGAATGCTTGAATCTTTCACAGCCTGCCGTGATCCAAACCACTGGTAAAGAAGGAACGAAGATTTTGGAAACTTGTGTTATGTCGAGAGAAGTCGCGTTTTTCGACACTTGTGGGTTTTCAAAACTCGACAAGATGGAAGAAGGTACTTTTCTTTTTTCTCTTTTTAATATCTTTCTTTACGTTTAATAACTAAAATGGTAAAGAATTTAAAGGAAAATGGTATTTCTTTGTCATCTTCTTTTCCATAATTACGATTGCCAGTCAACCGGAAGTTCGCGTGACAATTTTCTTGCATGCTGATTTTAAAATTTGGCCAAATTATGAGGCGTGTAAAATGTAAATATAATAGTACTAGTTTCTAATAGCTAGTGATTACTGCATTGATAATACTAAGGGACTGGTGCAAAACAAAGCATGCCATGTTCAAATCGCCGGGGGAGGCAAAATTGGTCGGCTAAATTTTGGCAGATAAAATTTTCGCCGATATAGGTGGTTTGCAATCAATCTCTAGAGACACAGATAACAATAGTGAAACGAACAAATGCTGGTGGACGAACAAAAGGAGCTAATTATAATGAGAGAACTATTGTTTATGTCCACCAGCATGGCGGCGATGACGTAACATGAAAACCACCTATATTCTATTACTCTAGTACTAAAGTAATGAAAGTAAAAAGCCTCCAGCCCCCAGTTTTATTTTTGAAATAAATAAATAATACGTGGAACTTTGCTTGTTCACTTTCGTCAGATTAATAGAAACATCAGCTTTTGAATTACATTACGCTAGACAATTTACTCAGTTGACTCAACTGATACCAAATTCTAGTGTTTCACTTCCTCACTGACATGACGTACCAATATCAGCATTATGAGCTCGAAATTCGGGCTTCGCCCTCATTAACTATCACGCGATAGAATTCAAGAGCGAATAATCTAATTGTTTTAGTATAAATCTACTAGACGTTCAAAACTTGACAACAAATACTCGTCACAGACAATTCGAAAACGCGAAGAAGCGGCCGTCATTAGGCTACTCACGTAATAAAACGCTAGTAGATTTAGGGCGTGGTCGCACTACAGTCAAAAACAAAAATTAGCCGGTGCAAAAATCGAGCAAAACAAAAGAAACCGCTCCGGTGGGACACGCTTTTTGTGGAATGTTTTTGTTTTTATGTCATTTTACACGGGCTAATTTTTGTTTTTGACTGTAGTGCGACCAGGCCCTTATATAAATATCAAAATACAAATTTTCTTTCCTTGTCTCCATACGTTTCTATATGACCTATACTGCTGAGAAGTTGTGGGGAGAAATTGTTGAAGTATCAAGATAATTCATCTTAAATGATGTCATAAACTCTCATGACCTCTATGACTGATTAAGCGTTGATATTTTAAGGAGAAAATTGGCGTTGATCACTATTGGGGCTTAAAGGGTTAAGCGTCAGTAAACTGCAGAGCCCAACTGCTCCAGACTTGGGTCCAGACAATTATGATAATCTAATGCCATAACTGGGACATTTATCTTTTGTTAAAACAGGGGAGCTTTTTCGTATTCTCTATGGAATCGAGCGACCAGGGGCTGATTTGACAAGAGACCGCGAGAACGCTAAAAAGGCAGAAGCCGCTGGGGTTGGTGCTCACAGGCTCGAGAAGGGTCCAATTGCAGACCAGATGCATGTCGTATTGTGGGTAATAAAAGCAGACGACATCAGATTTCAATTAGGAAAGTACAGAGAAACCATCAAGTTTGTTCAGGATCAGCTTAACAAAGAAAGTGAGTAGATGTAGCATGCTTAGGCAAACATGACCCTACAGAGTCTCAGTTTGGCCACAAGGTGTTAGGCCCCGGGAGAGGGGGACTCCCGTGTTAAATTGACTGGGGTAATCGTCGGATATTATGAAAGGAACCCCTAATAACCCGTTTTGTGGGTGTGGCCAGGCTCCTGGTGTGGCTCACAGTAAGTGTTACCCCTATCAGCGTATTCTTCCAACAATAGCTTTGACCGTGGCCAGTTTCGATTCAATAACCCTTAGCTAGAGAGGATAGTTCATCCTCTCTTGCCCTTAGTGGTACCAAACCATAAAAAACCCCTAAAAGGTACAACCAATCACCCTGCCACTTTTATATGGGAGCCCTCCCTCGGGGTGTTCGGTCAAGTTGGAAGCAAGAAAAGCATTGGCAGTATTGGCCAATGCGACGTAATTCAAACATCCCAGGTCTTCATTTTTACTTTCAATTTTTTAGACTGTTCGCAGTCCACTATTTTTGCGCTAGGCAAGGGGGCGGGGGAGGAAGTAGGAAGGAGGCCTATCTTCATGTTCATCTACACCCAGAGCAGTTTATGTACTCTCCCGCACAGAAATTATCGCGCCGTGACATTCAAGATGGCGGCAAAAGAAACTGAACGATCGAACTCGACGAACACACGGGAAAATAGTGGACTACAGTATGAACCATCTATCAATATTCATGTTCTCGGAGCAAATCATTAAGTATTTGCAAAATCTGACCGGTGCGAGGGGATGAAGACAGGGTAGCATTCATCCAGAGGGGAACAACACGATACAAAAACCAACAGCAAAAAACACACTCGCATTTGTGAGCCTCTGTGATTTATTCAATCCCTTGGGATTTTTTGGCGTAAACTGGCAGTTACAATCTTTTTGCCAAATTACTTTTTTACAGTTATCAGAATCATCACCGTCATAACTTTTGATGATGAAATCCAGAAAATGCCGAACCCAGATAAAGAAAGAAAGACATTGAAAGAAGTCGCAAAAGAATTTACTGGGAGCAAGGACAGGGATATGTTCATGATCGCAAACTCCGTAGCTGGGCAAGACTACGACCCAATGTACAAGAAACGCGTACTGGAGATTCTTGAGCATGCTTTAAAATGCGGTGAGCTGTCAGTCAAGATGCGGCAAACTCAAAGGAAAATATCGCGGTATTCTAGATCCACGTCCGAACCCCAAGGTGCTGCTCTTAAGTACCCGGTGGAGAACACTGAACCTCCAGATCATAAAAGCTTGCCATAGAAAACGTTTAGTACAGCAGGCTTCTTTTCTCTAGAGCCTCTTATACCATAAAATGCCGGTTATAAGACCCTGTGCTTATACAACTTCGTAAGGGGTTTTCGTTGGGCTTATAAGTGGAGGGCCTTGCGTCCGGGGGACGGGCTTATAAGCGGCATGAAAAAAACCGTTTCTGAATGAGCTGATGAGAAATAAGCTGAGACCAACATACAGCATTACATTTAAAGTTTTACAGTGTTCTGTGAAAGTGTTTATATTATTGAAACAATAAAAAGTAAAGGAGGGCTTAAATCCAGGGGGGGGGGGGGGGGGGGGGTCTAATAACCGAAATATTTTGTTTGTTTACAGGTACATGGGCCAAAAAGCAGGGGGCTTATAACTGGCATTTTACGGTGTATATCCAACGGAAGTCCCATTCCATTAGATACTGTGGGCCGGTTATTTAAAAGAAGTCTAACCAAGAGAAAAGGTTTCAACTTAGACCGTGATAACTGCTTTTATTTAGCTTGTGCTCATTGAGTTTAAAGGTTGAAATTGGTTTAAGCCTCGGTTTTGTTTAAAAAACCCGTATAAGCTATGTTTAAATAACCGACCCTGTATGCTTACATTAATTTTCTTCTAGCTATCTTGAACTATTGCTTTATTAGATGCCAACTGCGCAACAGGTTGCACGAAACCGCGTAAAATACATTGCAACGAACGTAATCCATACGAACGAGACGAGTTGCAGAAAATATAATTCAGTGACCCATGGTGGGGGGGCTCAGCCCTGGAGATCACTGTGAAGAGTGGAGATCCATCCTTGTGGGGGGGAGGGTGTTTAGGGTTAGGGGGAGGGAGTGGAGTGGATGAGGCGGGAGTGAAAATGGTAGAGCCTTATTTTTTTGCAAGATAAAGAGGGGGCCGACCCCTTCCGGCTCCTTCCCGAGATCCGCCCCTAGATCAAACCCTCACCAAAATGGTATTCCTTCCATATACATTAAGCAAATGACACTTTTCTCGTTATAAGCAAAAATAGTACATTATTCCACACGCTTGACGTACAGCCGGACTATTCAAACTAGTAAAACACCATCAATAATCACCATCATAAATCTTGGGTTGTGTTTTTTGCCCAAATACTTAGATTTAGTTGCTGCCCATTTTCACTACACAGCATGTTTCGGCGGTTTTTTTAAATTCTAGTAAAACATTTTTTACACACTTTTGTTTCAGTGGAAGTTTAAAAAAGCGGAGCGTCACTGTTTAACGAACTGTAGGAAGCACCCCCCCCCCCCCCCCCCCCCCCCCCCCCGCTTTCGAGCTCTACCAGTTCTGCAATTATTACCAGTGCAACTGGTTTGCAAGGTATATTACACGGTGCAAAACATTCAAGACAAATTGTACGAAACATTGCACAGTGTAACCTCGCCTTTTGTATCCGAACCCTGTTTGAGTTAGCGAGGGTTAACCAAGAACGGAAGTAAGTACCCCTCATGTAAGTAAGTAAGTAAGTAAGTAAGTAAGTAAGTAAGTAAGTAAGTAAGTAAGTAAGTAAGTAAGTAAGTAAGTAAGTAAGTAAGAAAGTCAGTGAGTGAGTGAGTGAATGAGTGAGTGAGTGAGTGAGTGAGTGAGTGAGTGAATGAGTGAGTGAGTGAGTGAGTGAATGAGTGAGTGAGGGAGTGAGTGAGTGAATGAGTGAGTGAGTGAGTGAGTGAGTGAATGAGTGAGTGAGTGAGTGAGTGAGTAAGTATACAAGTAAATAAGTAAGTTAGTTTGTAAGTAAGTAAATAAGAAAGTAAATGTCGACTTTATTTCAACTGTTGTTGCAGTTTAGCTTCATGACGTTTTTAAATGAACAAACTTTATTTACAGTTCCGACCGTAGAACTGCATGTTTATAAATAAGTCATAGGTGAATGATTTTCTGGTCAAAGGTAGAATGTATTATGCATTAGTCAGTCAGGCCAGAAATTGGACCCTGTAAGGAGATAAAGTACTTGTAATTATTAATTATAAATAATTAAAATTTGCCTTGTTCTAGTTCAGTAATGTTTTTGCCAGACTTCAATTAATCATTTTCCCCGCCAAGTGCTCATGTTATTACAAAAAAACCCCGTTTCATTTGACGTTTTAGTAAAAAATCAGGCCTATAACATTGATAACCGTTTACGTTTTACGGGTTAAGTTGCTCACTTGAATGTCATATCTTGAGTGTGATATCTTTTCCAGTGCTCGATCTTGTCCCGGATGTAGAAGGTAGCAGCCTCGTCCCGCTTACTGATTATAAATGAAGAACAACGGGGTCCCGGGATGAAAAAGATGGAAATGGATGAAGCAGCTTCTTTTTTTATCTTCTTACTATTCGCCTTCCCTTAAGACCCGCTCGTGCACCTCAAGCTTCGCGCGCTTGGTTCGCACTGCTGGCCAAACAACCTTCGTCCCGAGAAGCCCCTGGGAACGAGGTTGCTGGCCAAAATGATTGTATTTCCCGCTGCCGAAGTAGCCTTTAAATTGGAAGCAGAGGGGTTAACACAGTTGAAAAAACTACTCACGTAAATCCTTCTTTTGGTAGCAAAGTCAAAAGTTTGGTGGAGTACAAATGAATGACAAATGCGCGCAGGATAACAATATTAATTAGTGGAGACTTTCTCAAATCTCGGCTCTTATTTTGATTCTAGAAAAAATAGCTCTTTAAAGCTCTAAAAAGGGATAGAATTGAAATGCCTTCGTGCCTTGTTCGTGCCTTGTTCGTGCCTTGTGTGACCGTCACGATTTTCCGGGAATGGCCGGAAATATTCACAGACAAAGGCTAAACTTGATTCATGTAGCCTCGACACAACATGGCGGATCAGTTGAAAAGGGTTTACCTTTTTAACTGTGATAATACTTATAAATTGGAAATAGTGGAAGAGTTTTTGGTTAAAGTGGAAGAGAAATATGGCTTTCAAATCGTGGTCGAACGGCTTTATTTTGGTTTGCAACGAATGGCGGAGATGTGCGAGACAACTATACCCACATTGCAGATGGATTTCGCTATCTTTGTTGTTCATGCAAATGAATCTCGTCTCTCGATCAACGAAGACAATGCTGGGATTGGTTACGCAAAACTCTACAGACTTTTGCTACAGAAAACGGGTGAGTTTTCTTGGTTTGTGTTCCACTAAAACCTGGAACTTTTAATAGGTACACAGCACAAAGTTGATAAAATTAAATATTTAACTTCAAGAGCCCGAGTCCAAGAGTAACTCAAAGTGGCTGGAATAAAAATTTAAGAAAAATCCTTAATTTAGTTTTGTAAAATACTAAAAAACAAACTGTACCACAGGAAAGTACTGCTCAGTAGCTTTCATTTGAATGGTCACACTTTAGGATTTCATCCACAGACTCAAAAGTTAGAGCCACCTTGTACAGCATAATAAACAGTACCACAGGAAAGTACTGCTCCATAGCTTTCATTTGAATAGTCACACTTTAGGATTTCATCCACAGACTCAAAAGTTAGAACCACCTTGTACAGCAAAATAAACAGTACCACAGGAAAGTAATGCTCAATAACTTTCATTTGAATTCTCACACTTTAGGATTTCATTCACAGACTCAAAAGTTAGAACCAGCTTGTACAGCATAATAAACAGCACCACAGGAAAGTACTGCTCAGTAGCTTTCATTTGAATGGTCACACTTTAGGATTTCATCCACAGACTGAAAAGTCAGAACCACCTTGTACAGCATTATAAACAGCACCACAGAAAAGTACTGCTCAATAGCTTTCGAATGGTCACACTTTAGGACTTCATGCACAGACTCAAAAGTTAGAACCATCTTGTACAGCATTTCAAACAGCACCACAGAAAAGTACATTCTGTACTGCAAAATAGCTTTCATTTGATGAATGGTCACACTTTAGTAGGATTTGATCCATAGACTCAAAACATAGAACCACCTTGTACAGCATAATAAACAGTACCACTCGGTAGCTTTCGTTTGAATGTTATAAGGCACGTAGCATACACGAGAAAAGCTGATGTTTTATGTCGCCACTAAGGGAATTATAACATGCAAGAATTGCTGGATACCTTTTATATACCTAATCAACGAAACACTTCCACTGATAGTATAACAGATCGAAATGGAAAATGGTCACTGAAAACGGAAAGCAATGAGTCAAACACTTTCGGTTTCAAGCGATCGCGTGGTCACGTGACAGGGCACTGGCAAGACAAAAAAGACGGAAGCATTTCTAGGAAAAAAGTTCGCTTTTGTCTGGGTCATGTCAAGCGCCAAAACCGGAAGCATTTCTAGGAAAGATTTCGCAACGTTTGTCTGGGTTTTTGCACTAATGTCACGCGACAAAACCGGAAGCATTTCTAGGAAAGAGTTCGCAACATTTGTCTCGGGTTTTTACACCATTGTCACGCGACAAAACCGGAAGCATTTCTAGGAAAGATTTCGCAACATTTGTCGGGGGTTTGTCAAGCGACAAAACCGGAAGTATTTCTGGGAAAGATTGTGCGGTATTTGTTTTTCATATGTTGTTTCTACAGGAAGTGAAAAGAGATTGGAGTGGACTGAACTTGTTTTAGTATTAAAACGGAAATTGGTCGAATTTGTTCGACTTGGACTCGTTTTGTAAAGAGCAATAAACACAATGTTGTTTAATAAAGTCTACGAGTCCTCTGCTTCTACGTTGGTTATGGAAATAATCAACTATTAGGATATAATTTTTTAGGTGATCAGATATATTGACTTAAGTTACTGCAATCAACAGAAATTGTACGATTGCTTGTTTAAAGTCAGTTTTCGTGATCAAATGTAAATTTACCTTCAAGTAAACATAAAAGCGCTTAATCGATTTTAAGATTGTTTGGTCAACTGAAAGAAGTTTTCGCGTGAACAGAGATGTTCCAAAGATGTTTTTTTCTTTGTGTAAAGTGAGAACAATCAGCGTAGGTGATCGATAGTCACGAGAATTTAGTTTTATCGACTGAGTTGATAAGGTAAATTGACCACCGTAAAAAGATTCAAGTAGCTGACGTTTCGAGCGCTAGCCCTTCGTCGGAGCGAATCAGGGAATTGTGGGTAGTGTGTGGTTTTATATAGTAAGCGGTGGAGCTACGCTACAACCTCGTTCCCAGGGTCTCTCTTCTTCCCTCCCCTGGAGCGAGAGAGAGAGAGAGACCCTGGCTCAGGCTGGTCACGTGTCTCGTGGACAATTATAATCCTAAGGAGGGGTAGACAGTATTTGTAACGTTGTCTGGTTTTCTGTACAGTGGCAAGGCTCGTGCTGTGCGCGACGGTTGTTGTTTCAGCTGTGGCTGTGAAATAAATTATGTTCCATGTTCCATAACCTCTTGTTGAAAATAGGAATCTGTATTGCAAGATATATATAAAAGACGTAAAAAATTCTCTGTGATTTAATATAGCAAGACCCGGAATAAAACAGATAAAACATCCCAGGCTTTTATATCGTCAACCGAATAGGAATGTTAGAAATCTCTTTGGCCGTGAAAAGTGCTTCAATTTTGCTGTTTATGTTATGCCTGCCGTTTATAACTCAAAAAATAGAAGGACAAAAGATCCTGACAACTTATAATTTTCGAACTGAACATAATATGAACAAAATCCTAAAATTGAAATAACGAAGGTTCAGTCAAACGATTCAAACGAAAGCGAATAAACAATACGCAAGGATAAAATTGTTGCTCAAAAATTTACAAGTATATAAATGAACAATGTATAGACATCCAAACGACTGGAACTGGTGAACATAGTATTAAACTAAACAACATGCCTCACACACGAAGAATAAAAGCTTTCATTGTCTTCTCTCGATCGTTTCCTGTTATAAAAGTGTACTGTTGATCAGCGTGCAAACATTTGGTCCGTGGCGGCCGCTTCTTTCTTGCTTTGCCATCGCCAGAGAACAGACGGCAGCACTTTAATGTGCCTTTCGAATGAAGCTTAAAGATCGCCTGTTAAGCAGTATGTAGCGATAATTCATCCCAGTCCGGAACAATGCCATAAATCAAGAGCGCGAGCTTTGCGGCGTCAAGTTATAAAATTGGATTGCATTCTGCGGCAAGTTCAAAATTAGCTTTACTGCGGTAAATCTTCAAGCGCCGTGACAATTCCTCTGATCCTAAAGTAACTTACACTTTCAGAACCAGACCATGTGGATATGTTTTCGAAGTCTGAGGATGACCGCCGCTTCACATTTTTCGCGAGCCGCCGAACGCTTTTGCATTTGTTTCCGGCAATGCCCAACTGGAGCAGGCAAATTTCACACTTTGCCGCCCCTCCCCCGTGTCCTTTAATTGGAATCTCCCAGATTCTAGGAGACACGTGACCAGCCTGAGCCAGGGTCTCTCTCTCTCTCGCTCCAGGGGGCGGGAAGAAGAGAGACCCTGGGAACGAGGTTGGCTACGCTATTGGTGGAAATTTGGTGACGTGAAAAACAAATGTAAATTAGTTGAATGAAAAGCGTTCGTTGATTCCGTGGGGTTTGAGAGTGCCGATTTGAAAGATTATTTTTTGTTCTAGGTTTTTACGGCTGACAAAGCCGCATCCAAACCAGTCGCACGCCATTTTAATCTTACTAACCATTCTAAACAACACATGACAGTCTGCGGCCTTTTCCTACACCAGGGTAACACAGAAAGCCGTAAAAACCTAGAACAAAAAATAATCTTTCAAATCGGCACTCTCAAACCCCACCGAATAAACTAACGCTTTTCATTCAACTAATTTACATTTGTTTTTCACGTCACCAAATTTCCACCAATAGCGTAGCTCCACCGCTTACTATATAAAACCACACACTACCCACAATTCTCTGATTCGCTCCGACGAAGGGCTAGCGCTCGAAACGTCAGCTACTTGAATCTTTTTACGGTGGTCAATTTACCTTATCGACTCAGTCGATAAAACTAAATTCTCGTGTTTCATTCCCCCACCGACGCAGCACCACAGTTTCTCTAGAAACTAACCCCATTCATTTGATCGATAGTCAGTTTGTTGACTCGGATGTGTGGCAATCGGCAGAACTGCGCAAATGGCGATCGGGAGTCGTTTTAGGAAAAATCCCTAAAGGACATCCTTGTCCGCGCAAAACTTCCTTCAATCACAAAACAATCATGAAACTAACCTAGCGCTCAAAACAATATATCTACATGTGATCATATGAGGTTTCATTTCAGTAATCACACTGTACGATATGAAAACCTAGAAACACAATGAGAGGGTTTAAGACTGAAAACTATTTCACATCGCCGGATTTCCCACTCACGAAAGTAGATCTGTGTTTTAACTTGAAATAGCAAGTTTGCCCCCAAGTTGTGCGCCTCTTGTGTTCCAAGCTATTCGCAGTAACTTTCTGCCTTCCATCGTCCAGGTAACAAGGTGTTGATCGTGATAGGTGGAGACAGTTATTACAGAGATCAAGACGAAGAACAACGGAGTGTCATCTCGCGCTGGGCGAAAAGGAAGGTGGCTTCACAGTTTCATGAAGAGTATCTGGATGGAAGACAAAGCTTCATCTTCTCTTGGGACAAAAGACACCGACCGATTCACGAGGAAGCCCTGCGGCATTACTTTGATCCCAGTAAAAGAGGGTACAAGTTTGAATACACACCTCCGAAGCCCCTGCCAAAGACCCCAAAAGTACCTAAAGTCACTCCACCAGCCATAACTCCGAGGGAAGAGGTAGACCTACCCCCTACCTTTATCTGTGGATTATTTTTGCGAACGCGCAATGTATACAGCCTGCGAGCAGGCTCACATTTGGGGGTGTTACGTAGGAGCGGCGAAACCCCCGAAAACCACCCGGCAAGCGAAGCGCCCCATACCCGGTTTGGTTTATTTCACGGCTTGTTTTCCGCCTGCCCCTGAGACCCCAGATGCGAGCCCGATCGCAGTATCAAGGTACAAAGATTTTATTAAGTATTGTTCCACATAAGAACGATAGCAAACTCCATTGTTCTGCGGCATTAGCTCTTTCCCACATAGAATATCTTTGATTTCTAGAATAGAGGAGGAGCTGATGGTTAATAATTATATTTCATTATAAAAATAAAGAAAATCCATTTGCGTCAAATAAATTTTAGGAAATGTTCGTGCTTAACCAATCAGAATAGCAGAAGACAATAGCTAATAATGTTGCTTCTTTGATGAAGTTCCCCAAATACAATTTCTTTTAAAAATTGTATGTTGTGCGACCTTAAAAAAATTAGACAAAATGCACCTTGAACCTTAACTTTTTAGCGGTTTTTGAGTCTAGGCCAATGAGATCACTAGTTGTAACAATGAAAAATCTTGACATTCCATCGTGTTTGACATTCCATTGCCGTTCAGCGCTATCCTTCTTATGCGGATCATTACTTAAAAAGTAAGTGGACTTTTATTATAAACTTCGGTTGGACCGCTGGAATTTCACAACCATGTCAGAACTATGCCCCGTTTTACAACAGCAAAATCAAAATGTTTATGGTACATAAGAATTTAAAACCACAGTTAATTGTTCTTTTGCTGTAACGAGGGATAAGTCCAAAACAGAAAGAGACTATCGTGTAACCAAAAAGAAGAAAAAAAATGTTGCCAAAAATGTTGGGCGTAATCCAGGTTGCGGGTGACTAAACGCGACTTTACTTTTTGCGTTTTGTTTTTCCTCGAAACCTGAAGAAAAGTGTCATATCTTGTTTCTTGCCCCTTTACACAGGTGATTGTGGTGGTGACAGATGACAAAAAACCTCTTCTTCAAGATGAAGATGGAACTGCTCGAACCCGCCGTAGATCAATCAGCGGCGATAGGGAAAGGCAGAAACGTGAGTCGAGAAGTGACGTGGAGGAGGGCAGTTATGGAGGTGAAAAAAATTTCTTTGTCAGTGAAAACAGCGAATTAAAAGCTCAGTTGTGTTTTAATATAGGAATAGAAGCTGAGAATCATAGTCATTTTTCTGTGTTTAAGATGATATTTATTGTATGGTGCTTTATCCATTATAATTTTGTTTTGCTTTGAGTCAAATACCGATTTTGAATAACTTGTCCATAAAATAGCTGAATTATACTTCATTCACTGAAATAAAACCCCAAACCTCAAGGTGGTATACAAGATTCCAACCGATCTGGTTCAGTTCCTAGGTGAAAGCTACGTCATAATATCGATATCGTTCTCGTATCACATCGTTTGAAATAGCGGTATCGGCCCATGCAAAGAGACTCCATTCGTGGTTCGTATTATGCAAGGTCCACAATACATTTTTTTAACAGTGATTCATTCAAATTTCAGCAATGGGTTCTGGTGCTAGTGGTATACCATATGTTTACCCAGCGGATACCGTATTGCTGGAGACACGCATGCGTCATGGAAGTATTTCTTACAAATCCGAAGACGTCGTGCAGTGGGAAGACAGATGGCGGCCTTCAGACAAAATGGAATCAGATCTGATGGAAGACTTCATGTCAACTCCTGTCGCTAAAGTGCAGTTCATCAGTACTGCTAATGGAGGGGTTCGCACTGTGGTTGTCAAGACGACACCAGGCGGCGTTTTGAGGCGCTGTTGGGAATCCTGTTTGAATGGCTGCGAGAGATGCATGGTCGTGTGTGGTAATGCCTGTGGGACATGCATGGTCGCGTGTGGGAATGCCTGTTGGAGAGGCACGGTCGCGTGTGCGTATGCCTGTTGGAGAGGCATGGTCGCATGTTTTCTGGGCCTGGTTCACTACCTCGGGTTGTTATGGGGTTGGTGCAGGGGCTGATGCTGCTAAAACATTCATAATCGTAAAACCAGACTAAAATGTTAGTCATTACAAATGACCAATCACAACAAACTAAAACAAAACTGACACAACACAATACTATTGTTGTTTCTTATTGAATACGATTATAACATTACTGGGCTTTTCAATAACACGCCTCAAGATTTAACCAACAGCGGAAAACAATGATGCTTTACGAAAAATGGTCAAAAAGTCAGTTTGTGGGTTGTGATTGGTGGATTTCGATCCATTTTGTCAGTTTCTGTTTTCAGGGGTCCAATCAGTTTGTTGCCATAGTTACAATTGACGGCAGCGTAAAACATAAACCTTAGTTGGACTTTGCACTTCAGTGTTGATGAAAGGAGCAGTAAACTGGCAATGCACTTGAAGGAACACTGTCCAGCCGAAATAACGAAATTATGTTGATTTAATTTCCATGTTTTATCGCCAAATGCCACCAAATATACAACTAAATTGGATAAAAAGATTCTATAGAGCAAAACAAAAGCAGTAGTTTAGAGAAAAATTACAGGATTACAAGGATGGAAGTGGATTTCAGTTCAATAATTTTGATTTCATGACAGGCGATCAAGAAATCAAAGTTTTCATTCTGGTTGAATTTGGGACTCCCATATAAAAATGACGGGGGTGCTCGTCGTACCTTTTAGGGGTTAAAATTTGTAGATTGGTACCGCTTAGGGTACTAAAATCTAAACTGACCACCGTTAGAATTATCGCGGTACCTTTTAGGGTATGAGCCGAAAAATATGTCAGAATATGACGTGTTGTTTTAGAATTGGTACCTCTTAGGGGTAAAACTTGTTGAGCCACGCCCATCAAACGAGATTCTAGTACCTTTTAGGGTGTTTTTCGAAAATTTCCGACTAGCACCCCCGTCATTTTTATATGGGAGTCCCCCCCCCGGGTTATGTTCATTATGTCACGAGCGCGGGACAAAGAAAAAAAATTGAGTCCCTAAAAGGATTCGAAACAATGACCCTCCGCACACCGATCAGATACTGTAACCACTTAGCTACGAGAGACTCGTCACGGGTTAGGCCATAGACTCGCCAGGTGTCTCTCGTAGCTCAGTGGTTAGAGCATCCGACCGGTCCGCGAAGGGTCATATGTTCAATTCCTGTTAGCCTGTGAACAGGCTCTCTAGTGGGATATGGGGCGAAAACAAACAAACAAACAAACGGCGAACGGGGAAAGGCCGCTATCTACTGTCGTCAAGGAGGCCTGTTCATAGGTTCAATTCCTGTTAGGGACTTCGATTTTTTTCCTTTGTCCCACGCTCGTGACTTGACGAACATTACATCTTTCTCATTTCATTACCGAACTTAACATTTGCCATCTTTCTTTATTTATCATATTTATTTATCCAGTAAGGATAGCAAGTCGTGGTCGCAATGTATCCGCTTAAGTGGTAATTGACTGTAGAGAGGCATGAACAAAAAATGAGCTGTAGTTGAGGTTGCAATATATAAACAATACAAAATACAAAATACAAATACAAAAATACAAAATACAAAATACAAAAAATGAGCTGTAGTTGAGGTTGCAATATATAAACAATACATCGAATAACAGTGTGTTGAAGAACAGATAAAAAAAAATCATTGGAGAACTGTTGTAAATGTATAATGTAGCGAACCTTCCCAGCGTAAAGATTTTTGTGTCTACTGTGCTTGTGCAGCGTAGAAACTTTACTAAAACCGAAAGCTGTAACGATAAAAGTTGATTATTAAGTGTAACAATAATTAAAGTTGTTTATTAAGTATAACAATGAAAGCTGTAACAATGGTGCAATCGACTCATTTATAAATAGGCAGCCGACAAGGTCAATTGTACGAAACCTTTCCATACTTTCTACAGACTAAATTCTGCAAAAGCCAACACTTACAACATTTAAAAAATCTCTGAACCTTTAAATATTTTGTTCTTTTACGACGTGAAAGTAAAACAATTGGCCAAAAAAGATCAGAGAAGATGATAATAAAGGCTACCAACCAGGTCACCAAGTAGATCGAGTCGACGATCCGTTGACCATCCGGGTTCAATTTAGTAGCGTGCAGTAGACACATGCTTCCCAAAGGGAGCAAGAAGGAAGTTACGAACTTCTGTAATGTATTCAAATAAAGTGACGTTTATACCACCCATTGGCGGCCTTATGATTTATTAGTTCTCGTACAATTGACCTTGTCGGTTGCCTATTTATACCACCCAAAAATTTGTCGACGATCCGGGTTTCAATTAAGTAGTGTGCAGTAGTGCAGTAAACACACGCTCCCCAAAGGGAGCAAGAAGGAAGTTACGAACTTCTGTAATGCATTCAAATAAAGTGACGTTTATACCACCCATTGGCGGCCTTATGATTTATTAAATAGATTATACCACCCATTATGCTAATTTTTGATGAAACCCCTATTATGCGGTCAACCCCTATTAAGCCGCCACTTGCCAGTTCCCCGAGGGTGGCCGCTTTATAGCCGTTCGACTTCATAACAAATTGACGTTAAACTGTTGGAAATGAAGTCAAAATTTTCGATTATTTTAACAAATGGAAATATTTTTTTCTGTGTATGAAAAATGGATAGAAATATCGCCTATTTTCGCTTTTAAATCTCCCACGCGCCCCAATTTAAATATTTATGACATGCTACTGTTACTGCTATAGGCCATTTGCACGATGACGTCATATGACTACAACTACCAGCATCCTTCAGTTTTTTGTTTTGTAGTGCAAATTAGGGCTATTGTTATTTTAACCGCTCTGGGATTACAAAATTTAAATAAGAAAGGAAAAGCGAAATGAATTCTTGTGGTCGCTTACAAGAGAGTTAATTGTATTTCTTAAATATTATTATTAGTTGTTACCTTGTTTGTAAAAGTTTGAAAAGTTTGTAAACTCGCGGAAACCCTTTCTAATCATGTGGAATTTAAACTACTTTACACCGTTTTCCAGAGCTTCTCGTTTCTCTCGAATCATCTCCATAAAACCTTAGGACCGCAATTTGGTGTCCATACTGAATAGGCAGAGTCCGCAGCAAGAGTTATTTTAAAATAACCAGTTATAGATCTTTTTCAAGCACCCGTTATATCTTAGTATGACAGCAGTTTTCAGTATGACAGTATGACAGTATGACAGCAGTTTTCAGTCCACTCCCCAAGGAAATTAAATTACAAATTAGTGTGGGAAGGGAGATATGGATAACTAATTGCCTCATAATCTTTGGATCACCAACCTATTCTCGTTAGGAAGGCGATTCACAGCGATTTCTGAAATATATACATAGACAGTTAAAGTGAGAACAGAAATTTTCACAACAAAGATTATGAGTGAAAAAGTGCCTCAGCCGGGAGTTGAACCCGGGTCTCCTGATGACCGGACAGATGCCTTAACCACTAGGCCACTGAGACAACCACACTTACACAAACACAAACAACACATTTGTGGCAATCGCTGAACGACTGGGTAAAGTGACGCGATCCTAATTGCAGAATTTGTGTAAATGTCTCCCAAGAGCTTTCCACTATGAAGCCGCAAATGTGTTGTTTGTGTTTGTGTAAGTGTGGTTGTCTCAGTGGCCTAGTGGTTAAGGCATCTGTCCGGTCATCAGGAGACCCGGGTTCAACTCCCGGCTGAGGCACTTTTTCACTCATAATCTTTGTTGTGAAAATTTCTATATATTCTGCAATTTTCACTCATAATCTTTGTTGTGAAAATTTCTATATACGTATATATATATATATATATATATATATATATATATATATATATATATATATATATAAATAAATTCTTGAGTAGAATGGATAACGTAGAGCGCTCAACTATGGAGGAGCATTGACTATAACTTCATGAGAGTTCAGACTTCAGGAGTAATCATCGTTTTATTGCGACAGCTCTGTTTCGTATGGTCCAAAATTAAAAGGACCACACTCATCAGGCAACTTGAACGAATGACCGGTAAAATTGAATGCTGGCAGTAAAATACGAAAAATTCAAAAATTTAAATGGTTGCTAGGTAGCAAATGCGTGCCGTTTGACAAAATAAGATGTAAAAGCGTATCCGGTTTTGCTTTTTACAAACCGTCTATTGCGTCAATAAAATTATGGTACCTTACTGACCAAAATCCTGTAAAAGTGTGATTTTCAAAAATGGATGTAATAAAATGGATGTACGGATGGATGTATGAATGGATGGATGGATGTATGGATGTACTTTTCAAATGGAAAGTATTAAAAAAATGTAAACCTTATAGCAACATCACCAAGAAATGTAATCTCTGTCTTTATGAAAAATTCATTATCATTTGTAGAAAGGAGCTTTGTAGCCTGAACAAGCGAAACGAATGAGCAAGTTCATGCCCCCACAGAAAACGACACGTACTTCAAAACTTTAGCCGAATAACGTAATTTAATGGTAATTGAGCCGAGTGCGGTTTTGGTATGGGGTTGCACGCGAGGTTTTGGGGTCGAACGAGCGCGCAGCGTGATATCGCGGATTTCGGACCGAAAATGGCACTCCGCTCGATTCAATTACCACTTTATTACATCCATTTTTGAAAATCACACTATTACAGGATTTTGGTCAGTGAGGTACCATAATTTTATTGACGCAATAGACGGTTTGTAAAAAGCAAAACCGGATACGCTTTTACATCTTATTTTGTCAAACGGCACGCATTTGCTACCTAGCAACCATTTAAATTTTTGAATTTTTCGTATTTTACTGCCAGCATTCAATTTTACCGGTCATTCGTTCAAGTTGCCTGATGAGTGTGGTCCTTTTAATTTTAGACCATACGAAACAGAGCTGTCGCAATAAAACGATGATTACTCCCGAAGTCTGAACTCTCATGAAGTTATATATATGTATATATATATACACACATAAATAACACAATTAGGTAGTTATACTTAGTTTTTATGATTTCTGCATGCTTTACTATATATACTGTAGTTTATAATTTTTTGTAAAGCGCCTTAGAACTTTGGTATTTCTGCCGGCTATATAGTTGTTATTAATTCAACAATGTTAGAACGTTTAGCGGGGAGCCGGGCTTTAGAACCATTGCCTCCTATATCTCGAACTCCCAGGCTATTGACAGAGCCAAACAACGTACTAAAAATCTAGACTTGTCTATCACTTTTCCACTTTTTTGGGAGCCAGTCCATTTATTGGCGGAAGTTCAGTTTAAAACTGATTTCATTAGTTTTATCAACGAATGTCGTTAGGAAATGGAGCAATAAAGTTCTGTGAACGTAGACACATCTTTGACCTTTGTTTTAACCACGCCTTTGCTATCCGTTAGAAGCTCCAACTGAGCTGTAGGTGTGGACTTCCACACTTTCTTCAGCCTACATGCTTCTTCTACTGACACCCGCCATTTTTTGTCATCCTTCCAAATCGTCACGTCTTCAGTCTCATAGGAGATGACGCCATAACGCATTTTGGTTGACAGCAACACAGTCCCACTCGTGATCTTCGTAGTACGTGCGCCTTCTGTGAAAGCTGTATGGGAAACAGACAGGAATGTAAAGAAAGATAGATTCAACCTCATTCACTTTATATGTCGAGAAGTGCTTTTCAGGTAACTAGGAGTAAATATTTTTAATAAAAAATATATATTTATTTAATTTAAACATTAACGAAACCTTTAAGGAGGACATTTGCACAACCCGAACAGCTACAATGCGAGGAGACCTCGTTACTTGGCGCATGGGTAGAAAAAATAACAAAAAAAATAACAAAAATTCAACCTTCAACAACACAGATTTTTTCCTAAAGTAAAGAAAATTGTCAAAGAAAACGAGCTATAAAAAACAAAATGTAGGGATCACCTACTATCCAATCGAGTTCAATCACAGGGAGCCCACACAAACAGATTGTGTGGTTACCCTGTGGTTATATCTAAGCAAAGTTAACGCAACTGCTAACAGCCCTTCATGTCAGTTCATATGCACGCTCGTAAATGGCGCGGTATACAGCATGGCGACATGAATTGTGTGCGCAGCCAGTATGCGCATAAACAATTTGCGCGAACGTCCTCAGTTTAATTAGCTTGTGATGGAAGACGTCTTTTTCGGCTTATGTTTAGCAAATAAGAAGCAAAGGACCGCAAACGAAAATGCTGCTGGTCATTCAGTACGTAGGATCTGGAGAAGATCTAGTCGGCCAAAAATAGAGATAAAATTAAAGTAAAAAGCAAGGCTGATGCGAACATGTAACGCGTCGACGACATGATAGAGCCCAAACTGAAAGCAAAAATGCAACCCCGTTATTTGGGTTATCACGCAACGATCCTTAGTGGAGAGCGTTGCGTGACAACCCAAATAAACGCTGCGTAGGAGACCCCTAGCTTTAATTCATTCTCGTTACGAGACGCAATTTGTCTAGGGACAAGAATGGCTTTTGATTCACTCGCGAGCCGAAAGGAAGCCTGCAATCCCAAACTGTGGAATCGATTTCTGCGACGTCAGTTTTTCCCAAGCAATCACAACTCGTCTCCCATATCCGTGCAGCCACCTATGGGTGAATGAAAATAAACGCATAGTTTACGGCACCGGGCATTGTTTTCATGTCAGCTCTGCAGTTTTTGTACAATCGTGAAACATTTGTTATTTGAAACATTTTTAAACCGAAACCACTTTTCTATCGTACTCTCATAAAGGTTTTCTTTGTGCACAATTGCTGTGTGGTTGATATCGTGGATTTTTATGGCTTTTGAATTAAATATATTCAACCGTCGCATGCATCAGACGTTGGCCTGGATGATATTTCCTATTGTGTATTTCATGATCTGTTTTGAATATGATATGTTCTCTTTGCCCCTGTTCAGCGATTGTGGGATTTTTAACCCTTCTGTTTTTTGAGAGATAAAGAGAAAGATTTGAACATCAGTCTGATGTGTTCTTTATCCAGCTCGTGTTGGGATTGAAAAAAAAATTGTTGACCAGATATTGATCTGTGGCTGGCTGACACGTAACAGGACTCCGCGCTTTATTAGTGAATGTTATTGGTTAAGAACAAAACAAAAGGGTTGACGTCACAGAAATTGTTGGTCACCTCGGAATCGCAGACGTCCATTTCTTCGCTGGTGAAACAAATGCCGGAAAGGCCGTTAGGAAACTAATCTATTTGTAAAAAGAGAAAACAAACAAACATATATTGTCTGTATTGCATAACAGGATAATCTGTGTAACGGAATTATTTCAATCCTTCAAGACTGGGCCAAGACTGACTATAAAAAAGAATATCCATGGGAAGTAATTATATTTATTACACGACTAAGACAGTCAGAGGGCCAATAACTAAAATCAACCAATCAGAATGCTCGATTGCCGGTCCAATATTCTCTAAGTATTGGACCGGGCATTGTCCCGAATGATCCCGCGCGATCCTCCCGCCGGCAGGAGTCGTGTAATAAATCTCTTATTAACCAAGCTTGCTCGGGACCGTACTGGGAGAATATCGGCCCTCGGTCTTTTCTGTACGGACCTCGCTGCGCTCGGTCCGTACTGTCAAGACCTCGGGCCGATATTCTCCCAGTACGGCCCTCGCGCTTGGTCAATAAGATATATATTTTTATTGAGTGTGTCAGTAATTCACCTTGTACAGAATATATATATATATATATATATATATATATATATATATATATATATATATATATATATATATATATATATATATATACCAGTTGATATGCACGCCTATCGACAGAGTGCTCAATAGAAGAACTAGAGCGTTATAATCGAGGTGAACTGATCAACTGAAGATTCGACTTGGCATTTTATTACTAACTAGTTTCGTACCGCACAACATGTGCGGCACTCCTCAGATAAAATAGCCAAATGAAAAGTCCAACAAGTGAACAAGCGTAATGAACTCAAGTAGTATAAGAGTTGGCGGTACCAGATCAGTTTTGCAAAACTGATCTGATACCAAGCCAACTCTATACTACTTACCATATAATGGCAAAAATAAAATGGAAATATTAAATGCAATAATTAATTAAAAATATTAAATGGAAAAATCAAATGAAACTATATGTTAATTAAAACAAAGTGCGTTTATTTCATTGCGTGATACAATTCTCGGAAACACAGGATGTAATACCCAGAAACAGAGAACGGGGAATCCCCCGCTTACAAGTCTGAACATGTTTTGATAAAAAGGAAATGAGTCATCACTAATAGTTATTGTTTCAGATCACGAGACGGTCGTGTGATATTTTTAACCAATCAGAGGCTTCACACTTTGATTCACAATTGTGAACTTTTTCAGTGAAAAAGTTCACAATTGTGAAGTTGCTTGTGAAGTTAAGATGCCTTACTCACATAACTGAATGATGCATCATCCACCTTCTGATTGGTTGAAAAAATCATACGACTGACTCGTGATCTGAAACAATAACTATTAATGATGACTCATTTCCTGTTATTAAAACATGTTCGCTATTTTTGTTTTCTGGGAATTTAGACACGCACCGCTTATAGCTATTGTTTTAAAAATATAATCTCATATAATAGTATAGAATGAATTGTAATTTGGAAATTCATGATGAATTTGAGAAGATGGGAGAGTTGACCTGTCCCTTTTGTGACCGACGATTAGCAGATGTTGGTAGAAATACGGAAATGATGAGTATTGGTGAGTTGATATATCCCTTTTATGATATGAAATTATTAGAAGTTGATAGTAGTGCTAGATTGGTTGAGTTATGTTGTTGTGAACAAGATATAAATAGTATAGATGGTATGAGCGTCTGTCTAAATTGCGGTTCCGTCCATGGTTATGATTATGTTAAAGAGTACGTTGATTTTTATGAGAATATGTATAGAATAAGGACGAAGAGTGTGTATGTAAGAAAATATCATATCGAAAATATAATCAATAAATATAATAAAGAAATTCATTTGAGTTATCAAGACCGTAACAAAATATATAAGATTTTTGGATTAATAAACAACGTGTTACCAGAAGTCAATAAGAACCGGAAACGGATGATTAGTGTAACCTATGTTTTGAGAAGATTATTAAAAATTTTAGGATTACCTTATGATAAAATAAAAATAACTTCTTCTAAAAAGACATTAAAATTTTATGAACAATGGTGGGATGATGTTTATAAATTAATAAAGAATGATGTCAACAAAATTATTAAAAGGTGACCTGTTGCATGATTCTCAGAAAAATAGGAAGTCATACGTCATGTGAAGGGTTTTTCCCTTTGAATGAATTATAAAATAAAATTTACTCGAATTTTTTATCATACTGTTTCTCGAATTTATCAGCAAGAGGACAAAGATCGATGATTATTTTATCTAACTGTCTCATTTCATTGATGAAAACAGTGTGGTTGAATTGATTTCCTCTTAAAAAAGACCGTAGATTAACTAATACTTTTTCATAAGTCATATAAGAAAATTTAGACATTTCAATTTTTCTCTTATAGTCCTTGATTTCAGATATTGTCTTAAGCAATAAACCAGCTCCAGAAATAGAAGCTAGTATAGCAGGATTTAATGTGATACTACCAGCTATTGTACCAATAACTACTAAGCCTGTTGAAGTAACATTTACAATTAAATTCAATCTCTTAAAATATTTGAAAGCCTTTTTATAACACCAAAAGCGTTTGTGGTAATATCTATATAACGCTTTGATTTCAGATAATTTTTCTTTGCTTATACACTTATCGATATGATTAAATTGAAAGATATCTGTTTTAGTCATTCTATTCTATATATTATTAGTACATATTATATTTTAGGATTTGAAATAAGACAATAAAATACACCACTTATTTGGCCCATTATTGGAGATCTTTTTACTTTCTTTGGCATTGAAAGGAAGCAATATGTGTATCCAGGCCCCATTTCATAGTCATTATAAAATCTTCCAAATGCATCATGAAAAATAGCATGTTTAATTAAAAATTGGTAATTGGTATTTAGAGTACAAGAACCTGGTCCTATTAATCCAATGTCAGGGTGTTTTTCTAATATTTGGTTAAATAATATTGGCTTATTCAAATAGTTAACGTACAAAAATTGATATATTAAAGCCGATTTTAATATTTCATCTTTAGTATTAGGATGTAGGTTTTTTTGGGTTGTGAAAAATTTATTACAAAAATTAATTGACTGTGCAAGAATTGACATTTATATATATCAATATATTAGATAATTATATATTAAAACTCTTCAAAAAGTACACTGATATGGCAATTATAAGGTGCATATGTAATATGATCAATTGATAGTAATTTGATTCGTACAACTGTATCTTCATTGAAATTGATAACTGATGTTGATATATTGAAAGTGTATAAAATTTTATTTGATGTTTTATTCCAATTTTGGGGTCCAAATGAATAGTTACCGATTAATATAACCATTTTTTTGTATCCTTCAGGCGGTTTATCGTCCAATATTATCAACCATAATTTTACTATTTTCAAATTAGTTACCGCAATAAATGATGATGAACCGTTGAACATTATATCACGACTGTTCTTATTTTTCATATAATTGCCTAAAAATATGAATTTATTTTTCAGTTTTGGTAAACCAATTAGGTTTCTACCATTTAAATCAATATCAGTCTCCATAACCATTTTTCCATTTTCAATTACAAAAACAGTATCAAATACATCTGGATCGACACTCGAGACATGTTCTTGAACACCATAAACAATTAGATGTGCTTTATTTGTATTTCCTTTTGTTATTCTTCCATGAAGATCTATCATTATATATTCAGGTGGAGAGACCTGCCATTTGTGTAAATGAACAATGCTTTTCGTATATCCTTCAGTGTTAAATATTTTTGTTGTTTGCTGCCCAATATTAATGACTGTTGATACAACACTGACAGTTGTTGAACTAATATAAGCTTTATCTGGAACGAAAAACTCAATCACCATAGTGTACTCACCTTGAGAAAGATTTAGTGCATTAAAACCTATCCTTGACGCGAAGTCATCGTTATTGTCTGTCGTAAGAGTTATATCATAGGCTTTCTTGTTAATTTTGTGTGGACTGGATACAAAATCGATAATACCATTAACAACAATATTACTCTCCGACGAGCTCTGATTAACATCTTCCATCATGTATCTAAAAACATCTTTTTTAGCTGTAGAGGTATTTATATGTGACTTGTTTACATAACTCTTATAATCATCCGTTATTCGTGTGTACAAGTTTGTATTAGAATCATTGAGTTCGGTGTTGAAGAATGAAACATTGACGGCAGCACCATTCTCATTTGGTAAAGGTGTTGCTAAATTAGTAATTTTATTACTTTGCATATCAAGATCATTTTCCACTTTTTTATCGAGTTTCGATGTTCCTAAAAAAGCTAGAGCAGTAACGTTCTGTTCGATTTTCGTGATGTTGTCACCGTATAATCTATCAACATATTCTTTATTTACCGCATGATCAACTTCTGTTGGATCTTTTACATTATAAATAGTATTTGATCCCATATCTAGACTAGTTTCCATTGGAAAAGTTTCTTTACGACTGAGAAAAATGTTTTTTACATCATTATAAGATACAAGATTGTTATAATTTGCTGCTAATTCAAGATATGTCTGTTGTTTTGATTTCACAATATTATAAAGTTCTTTCAGATCAATATTTTTCAAAATCTCGTGTGTGTGTGAAGGATCGGTATTAGGATGATATTTTTTCAAAGTAACCATGTTTACACTACTTAAATCATTGGATTCATCGGTTATTACATTTACGATTTTCTTATTCTTCGCATCGTATTGTTGACCATCATAATTTAAAAAATGTGTCTTCCCATGATAAAAAGGGAAAGCATCGTTATCACCAGCTGCTTGATCATTTAATATAGAATGATAATTGGCATCCATGTGATCAGTCAATACTATTCTTTCATTTTTCATATATGCATCTGTAATGTTTGCTTTGTTATTGACCTGATTTTTGAGAGTTATCGAATTAACAGCAGCCAGGTCATTATTCAAATCAGCGTCCATGTTTGTGATTAATTTTCTATCCATATCAATCTCACCGGGTAGAATTAGTTTATGTCCCCTCAAATCAAGATCTCCAGTCATATGAGATGATCCGTCAACCTGAAGAGAATCAGCCCTCAGTTGAATCAGTTTGTTTTCCAAACTTGTTCCAAGCGTGTCAACCTGATGCTTTGTGATCACGTCGTTATTGTTAATAGCTTCTGCAACATTTGTCAATCTTTTATTCTGAATATCATAATTTCCGTCATCTGTTAATACAAACCCGACACCAGGTAATCCCCGTTGAGATTGATTATTAAATGTTGATTCAGGTAAACGTCCGTTTGAGTAACTCATTTATATAATAACATTATATTACTTTGATTATATTTTTTCATTAAAATTCTTGGTTGTGAATTTCTTTGGTTTATCAATATATATGAATGAAAATGGTTCTTTAGTTGCTTTATCATATAATTGTTTTGAAATACTGTTTTCACGGCAAATTAGACTCTTTTCATTGGTGCTTGGGAATTCGTAAAGACAGAAATGTGAACAGTTCAATCTTATGTCTTTCGGTGTCTTATAATAGCTCTGACTCAAATAAATCACACTACAGTTTTTGTGTCTCCCTCGTATAAAATAGTCGACTAATGGTTTTTGGTTTTTATCACATACGAAATCGTCGAATATCACTATTTTCTGACTTTCATTATCAATATCATTTACAGGAATAATTTGATCATTGCTTGCTTCAATAACATTATAACCAGCTTCATCACTTATTGGCTGGAATATATCCATAAGATTCTGATACTTGGACTGCTCTAAGTTTTTCGCATACAGGTATATTTTATCAAAGTACAATAAATTGTAAATCATATGCATAAGTGTATTTGTTTTTCCCGAACCACTTGGGCCGCAAACCAACATCCTAAATGATTGATCTGGCATGAAATCATATAACTGTCTAAAGTTCGAGACCATATCGTCTTCAATATCGTAATTTGGTATTATCATTATATAATATGGGTATATTATTTCAATACAACATGGTGTGTAACACGGTGTGTAACACGGTGTATAACACGGTGTATAACACGGTGTATAACACGGTGTTAAACGTTGTTTTTTATATATGATTTCCAAATTTTATGTAACCTAATAATATAATAAAAATGAGTTTACTTAAATGGAAAGAACTTGCAAAGAGTAAATCTCTATTAGGTAATAAGATTAATCTTGTACATGATGCAATCACAAAACATAATCTTAGTCATAAGATAAGTCAAGAGTCATTGGCTAAGGTATTCAAACCTGTGACTAGTAAATTAGATGATGTTATCGACAGTAATGTAGATTTAAGGGTACCCATAAGAAAGAAAAGAGCACCTAAAAAAGCTGATCAAGGTATTGATTATATGCCTGAAGTTGACCCTTTCGAAGACATGCAAGTTGATGATTTATTTGGTGATTATGTCCCACCAAATCAAAATAAACAAATTGTACCTAAACCACCTACTTATGAAGAATCTTTACAAGATCTTATGGAAGGAAATAAGAATATTTATGTTGATCCTCAGTACTTTGGTGATGAACCTGATGAATTACCACCAGAATATGATGACGACGATGAGATCGATTATGGATTAGATAATGAAGATATAAGTAATGAGATTTTGAATGATATTGGTATTACGGATTATGAAAATGTGGAAATGAGGTTAAATCAACCAGAAATGACACATAAAAAGACTAAGGCCTATCTTAATAAGATTATAAATGATGCAAAATCAAAAAGGAGTCAATTAAGTGGTTATAAGTCACATGTTACAAAACAGTTCAAAAGTGGGGCTATATCAGAAGCTGAGAGACAAATGCGAAACAAAAGAATAGACAATGCAAGAGTTACTTTAAATGAATACATAAAACATTATAATACTAAATTGGAAACAATAAAAGGTTCTGGAATCCAGAGTCGGGGAAAAAAACAGAGAGGTGGAAATATTATGTTTTTTAATGATGTAAAGCAGCTTTTAAAAAAATTGGAATTGATTATTGGTGAAAGATTGGCAGGGAATACCAGCATTGAGATGCGAAATATGGGAGTTACTATATTGGACACATTATTGAAAATGTCGAAAATCAATAGGTCACAATATAGTAAATTGTATAGTCAATATTTCAAAATATAATTTATGTAACTTTATTATATAAATGGAACGAGAGATAGTTTTATCATCTTATAGTGTAAAAAATCAAGGGAATAATAAACCTGAAGATTTCACAACAAAATTTACTAGACCAATGATATTGGATAGTAATTCTCAATATGTGATCGGCCTTAACCGAATTATCAATATGAGTTTTACATGGTTTAATGTTAATGCTGGATACAATAATCAATTAATTAAATTTAGCTCTGATAGTGGTTCAACATTTAACAACATCACCTTTCCAGCCGGAGTATGGAATTATACAGACTTCAATACATATATCAAGGATATAACGAAGACTGGTGATACGTATCCTATCACTCTTGAATTCGATAATACAACATTTAGGGTTACGATTACATTGACTCAGAATTATCAGCTTGATTTGACGCATTCCAATTTTAATGATCTAATCGGGTTTGATAAGACAGTATTATCTAATGAAACAAATATAGGGCCGAAAGTGCCCAATCTCAGTCAAGACACAGATATCCTGAATATCCATTGTAACCTAATAAACGACAGTCTTGTCGACGGTCAAGATACAGACATCATTTATTCCTTCTCGACCAGTGTACTCCAACCTAGTTACTCCTTTACCCTCGAACCACGAAGAGTCACATTCAATCCAGTCAATAAGAATAATATTAGTAGTATCAGGGTATACATTACTGATGGAAAAAGAAGATTAGTTGACCTGAATGGAGCAGATACATCTTTCTCACTAATTCTGAAAAGTATAGAATAATATAACATAATAGTATAATGAAACCGTATGAATTCAAAAGATTTTACCATCCAAAACTTGGTAAATTTGTATACAGACACAAAGGATCGGGAATTATCGTTGATAATATTTTCAAACCGTTGAAGAGTGTTGCATCATCTGTTTTCAAGAAATTTGCTAAGCCAATAGCAAAGAAGGCGTTAGAATCGGGGATATCCCATGCAGGTGAGCGACTGGGTAAGGCGGTATAAAGTCACTTTTGTTAAAAACCTGCTAGAGTATTCTGATGATTACAGTAGATCAGTTGCTAAAAACAGTTTCTGGTATTTGGACACGAATGCTACAACAGCTGCGAATAACACAGGATTTGAAGCTCGCAGGTTGCAAACTCAAGCACTTCGAGACAATGGGGCTGGTGGTGCTAAAAACATTAATGTGATTATACCATTGAACAGGTTCTCATTTTTTGAAGAACTTGAAGATAAGATGCTTGTACCAATGCAAATACAATTTAACATTGAGCTACAAAAGGATGGTGAACTCATTCACATGGCTAATGGAACTGATGCTGGAAGAATTGTTGTTAACAGGTTTTTGCTCTGGGTGCCAAAACTAACTCCAAAGGATTCATTGTATGACAATTTCGTTAGTTCATTTCTTAAAGAAACTCAGTGGAAATATTTAAGGGAAATGTACGAAGCATCAGCTCCTACACAATCATCAGGATTTTTCCAGATTTCAAGCAGTATTGACAATGTCAAACACATTTTTGTTTACTTGAAAAGAACAAACCCGCCTAATGATGCAGTTGAAGAAGACAGTCCTTATCTAATGGACACTTTTAAACTTAATGTTGCTGATAATAACTCTTCCCTTTTAAACTGTAGACTAGAATATGGAAATGGAGTCTTTTATCCAGAAACAGAGTATGATACAGAATCAAAAGTGAGAATCTTTAACGATTTGATGTCATATACTATGCGGAAAAATGACTATAACAGCGGAACTCAGCTGAACTTAGCAAACTATAGTTCTCTGTATGGGTTGATTTACTTTAATCTTACGTATCAAACTGAAAAATAACAAGAGATCCGAAACAGCTAATCTTCAGGTATAGACTAAGCCAGAATGCAGCTGCAAACTTCAATGTTCATGCTGTAGTCCTATATGAAGAATCTGTTGTCATTGACAAGGTGGGTAATGAATTGGTTATAGTGTAAAATTGTATAATAAGTAATGTATTACTAATAAAAATAAATATCCTTATTTCATATATGTTTTATAACTGGAAAAAATTATATAACATATATTATATACAGCAAATGACTCAGCTTTTTGAAATCAAAGTAAATTTGTCTGACAATCAAAAGAAGAATCTTAGCAATGCTTTCAAAAAAAGGGAAACTATTGTTCTCAGACTATCAAATGAATCTCTGAACGGAAATGATATTCTATATGTACCAGCAATGGTAAAGAAGAGATTGGAGAAGAATCGTATGATGAATAAGGGTATGGATATCAAACTTGTTAAAAGTAATATCAGAAAACAGGTTGGAGGTAGTCTACTAACTTCTATCTTAAGTATTGGAAAGACACTAGCACCAACTATAGGTAAAACCCTTGGGCTATCAGCTCTTGCTGGATTGGCTTCAGAAGGTGCTTCTCAGATTGTGAAATCAATATCTGGCAAAGGCGTACAGTCGGGTGGTTTTCTCGTACCACAAGACAAAATTAATAAGCTGATAGAATATAAGCATCTTTTATCGACGAAACAAAAACAGGATATATTGAATGCCCTTCAATCAGGTTCAGGTGTTCATGTAAAACCAACAAAAACACAATCAGGTGGATTTTTAGGCACTCTGTTGGCAAGCATTGGTGTTCCACTCCTTCTAAATGCTTTGACTGGTAAAACTGGTAGTGGGGCTCCACGAATAGGAATTAGTAAGAAAAAAGGGGGTAAGGGAGCTCCGAGAATTGGTGCATACAGACAACCACCTCCATTTATAGGTACATGGGATAATCCAATTGGTATGGGGATTAAAAAAAAACTACCAAAAAAAACAAGTCGGGAGAAGGCATACTATTAGGGAAAAACAGCCCATTCAATGGCATACCACTACTAGGGGCAATACTGTAAAACCAAAATTCCATAAAGATATCCCGTTAAGTAATCATGATCTAATAAAATGGTGTAGATATTTGAACATCCCAATCAAAGATGTTCTATCGAGGGATGAGAAAGTTCCACATAAGCATAAACAGGCGTTATTCATATACAATCTTGAACCCTCATATATGAGTGGAAGCCATTGGGTGGCCACATATGTCAAAGACAACGTGATAAATTATTTTGATAGTTTCGGTATGCCTCCATTTCAAGAGATCGTAAATCATACAAAAAGAAAGAATTTGATTCTGTTACATCAAAACAACCAAATCCAGAACATAAAAACGACTACATGTGGTTACTTCTGTTTATACTTTCTGAATGAAATGAATAAAGGGAATTCATATTATAATTTATTGCAAGTATTTGACATATATGATACAATGAAGAATGAGAGATTCCTCGAACATTATTTTAGAAATATCTAACTTATATATATAATGGTAAAATCATATTGTGTTAGACAGAATAAAGTCACTGAATGTGTTCCAGGAAGCGAACGATATGTGAAAACTAAAAATGGTCGAACTATGTTGAAATGCACTTGCGCTGAATGTGGTATAACAAAAACCAAATTTATAAAACAAAAACAGGGAAACTAATTGAGCCCTCACAAGATGGGGGCTTTTTAAATATAGAAGGTAGTCACAGTCTTGGTGAAATAGCAGCTAAAAGCGCTTTAAAAGGTTTGTATAATTTAGGTAGAATCGGAGCATCAAAGGCAATTAAATCTGGTTATGCTAAACAAAAAATAAAAGGAATGGCTGATAAATATTTGGATCAAGCCTTAGATAGTTTAACTTCAGATATTAGTAAGAAACTAGATCCATTGCATAAAGGTAGTGGGATTGATATTCATAAGGCCATTGGGAAGCTTCCGAAACCAAAAGGCGGTTGGACATTACCCGGCCATAAATATACTGGCCCATATAATGATTTAAAGAGTCAAGTGAAATATGACCCAACAACTGGCCAAATATTAGAAATATATGACCAACCTACAGGAAGAACTGATGAAATAGCAATGCAACATGATGTCGATTATTCAGTCTGCAAGGATGATAGGAAATGTAAAAATAAGGCAGACCGAAAAATGGTTCAAGCTTTAGACAACGTACCGTATAATGAAAGACAATGGGGGCATTGGTTGGCTAGAAACACGATTGATGTAAAACAAAAACTTGGATTAGGTGTTAAAAGGAAGTCAAAAAACGTAAAAAGGAGTTGAGTAATGATTGGGCTGAACTCCTTGCAAATGAACTACATAAACCAATCAAACGGAAATTTCAAAAGAGACGTGTTATTGTTAATGGAATAGATGATATTTGGAGCGCTGACCTTGTAGAAATGCAGAAGTTTTCAAAATGGAATAAAGGATATAGATATTTGTTAAACATCATTGATGTGTTTTCGAAATTTGCTTGGGGCATCCCTATTAAAAATAAAACAGGTAATACAATTACTGAATCATTTGATGATGTTATTAAAAAATCCAAACGGAAACCTAAATTTATTTGGGTAGACCAAGGGTCTGAATTCTATAATAAAACTTTCAAAGACTGGCTAAAGAAAAATAATATTGAGATGTATTCTACTTTCAATGAAGGTAAAGCTGTTATTATTGAGAGATTTAACAGAACATTAAAATCTAAAATGTGGAAACAATTTACAGCTCAAAATACAACACAATATTTAGACATGTTACCAAAACTATTAAATGAATACAACAGTACAAAGCATTCAAGTATTAAAATGAAACCTATTGAAGCATCTATGAAAAAGAATGAAGGAACTGTTTATTTCAATCTATATGATACGGAACTATTATCATATAAACCAAAATTTAAAGTTGGCGATAAGGTTAGAATTTCAAAGTATAAACGGAATGTGTTCGACAAGGGTTATACACCAAACTGGACTGAAGAAGTGTTTACAGTCAATAAGATACAATACACTAATCCTATAACTTACAAATTAAAAGATCTCAATGATGAATCAATAGAAGGATCTTTCTATCAACAGGAGTTATTGAAAGCTAAACAAGATGTTTTTCGTATAGATAAGGTTATCAAAAGAGACTATAAGAAAAAACAAGCTTTGGTGAAGTGGAAAGGATATAGTGATGATTTTAACAGCTGGATACCGCTAAAAGATGTAAAAAATATATAATGTTTATATATATCATGAGCGGCATTGAGAAATATATCAAAAAAATAAATTTTCAAATTCAGGAATGTGAAGATGAAATAGACAATCTTCATGATAAAATATATGATAATGAGCGTAGATTGGATCTGTTACAATATAAAAAGAAATTATTGAAACTTTATCATAAAAAAATACATGAAATTGATGAAGATATAACATTGAAAGAGTTATTGAATATTATCTGCAATGAGATAGAAAACAATAGATACGATGATGAATGTAATGTGTTGAAACAAACCAAAGTTGATAATATTAAATATCTCAAACAAGAAAATAGTATATCTAGCACAACAAAAACAAGCAGCAACGCGGATTTGGAAAGATGTAGAAATATTCATCTGATCCAGGGCACATGGGTTTAAAAAATACAATCAGTAACATTAGAACACTAATCAGGGATTTAAAGGGATATACAAAATTGTTTTAAAGAGATGTTACTATTTACAAGTATCCCAGAAATTTCTGAGATATTTATATCTTTGCATTCGCTATTCATTGGTAGCCAAAAATATTAATGTTTCTGGCTATTACGCAATAATGCAAAATATATAATTCTTGACCAATATTATCCGCACTATTATGAAACTATTTAAAATAATATCTATAGTATAGTATTATATATATTCCAAATCACACACAAGATTAATTCTTTTCATAGTTATAGTTCAAAGGATCCATGATTGGATTATTTGAATTCTCGACTATATTCAAACGCACATTCGTAAAACCATTTAAAGAATTATCTATAGTTATATATATAGATAATGGAAAAATCAGACTTGAAAAAATTGAGTAAATCTCAACTAATCCAAATGTTATTGCAAATCCAGAATGCTAAACCAGCTCCTGAGATGACAATAGTGGATAACAAAAAACAACGTAGGAGACCAATTCCTACACCAAGAAAAAGTGTTAAACAGATGGTGAATGAGTATGAAGACCATATTATTTTACCACCAATGGAGTTTAGAGACGACTATAAACCAGTGCCAGCACCTAGAACTAAACAGCCAGTTGCAGAAAAACCAGTTCCAACTATAAGAACTAAAATAGAACAAACAGACAAAGCTCTAAAAGGTTATACTAAATCCTATGAAATCAATATAAAAAATAACAAAGACCCACTGGTGCAGTTGCAGAACACAAGAAAGGCTATTGAACATCATATTACAAATACACTAAAATCCATGAAAGGACTAAAATTTGTTGAAACACTCAAGGTAATATTTACAAAAATGTCAAATAGAGACACAGTATATAAAACTGCCTATTTCAACAGTCAAGTTCAAACAATCATAAACAACCTAGATATAGATGAATCACTGCAAGTATCAAAGCAGAACATATTAAACAAAATTGCAGTTTGGATTTCAGAGGGATCTGGTTGGACTGTTCAATCAGTGGAAAATCATTATCTTAATGTTGTAAGATATCAACCAATGAGAGGCTCTTCATATATTAAACTACCACAAGAACTAAGAAATAGTGCCAAAGGATTGATCAACATGAAAAACGAAGACAATCAGTGTTTTAGATGGTGTCACATTAGACATTTGAATCCTCAAGAAAAATACCCACAGAGAATTAAAAAATGTGATAAAGAATTTATTGAAAAATTGAATTACTCAGGAATTGAATTTCCAGTCAATCAAAAACAGTATAATAAAATTGAGAAACAGAATAATATCAATATCATTGTATTTGGATATGAAGAAAAACAACCATTTCCTATTTACATATCCCAAGAAAAATTTGAAGATCAAATGCATTTATTATTGATAACAGAAGGCGAAAACAAACATTATGTATTAATAAAAGACTTCAATAAATTTATGTACAATCAAACAAAACATGAACATAGAAAGCATTTTTGTATGTATTGTTTACAATGTTTCAGTAGTGAAAGAGTATTATTAAATCATAAAGAAAACTGCATACAAGTGAATGGCACACAAGCTATAAAAATGCCTGACAAGGATAATAATACACTAAAATTCAACAATTGCCATAAACAACTACCGGTACCATTTGTTATTTATGCAGATTTTGAAGCAATTACTGAAAAAATACATGGTTGTCAGCCTGACAATGATCAATCATACACAGAGGCTTATCAGAAGCATACAGACTGTAGTTATGGTTATAAGGTTGTTTGTTGCTACAATGATCAATACACCAAACCAGAGCAAATATATAGAGGTGAAAAAGCTGTTCACAAATTTATGGAAGCTATGCTGGGGGAAGTCAAATATTGTAAGAAAGTGATGAAAAAAGAATTCAATAAACCATTAAGAATGACAAAAGATGATGAAGAAGAATTTCAAAAAGCTGAAGAATGCCATATATGTGATCAAAAGTATGCAGAGAAAGATATTAAAGTTAGAGATCATTGCCATATAACTGGTAAATACAGAGGATCTGCTCACCAAGAATGTAATCTGAAACTCAGAGTGAATCCAGCAGAGATAAAAATTCCTGTTATATTCCATAATCTCAGAGGTTATGATAGTCATTTCATCATGCAAGAGATTGGTGAAATAGTCAAGAAGCACACATACAAAAATAAGAAAGGAGAAGACAAACAAATGAACATAAATGCTATACCAAACAATATGGAAAAGTATATGGCTTTCATGCTTGGTAATCATCTTACCTTCATTGATAGTTTCCAGTTTATGAGCTCTAGTTTAGATAAACTAGTAAGCAATCTACCAAAAGAATCATTAAAATATACCTCTCAACAATTCAAAGGTGAAAAGCTTAATTTAATGTCACAAAAAGGAGTCTATCCATATGACTTCATGGACAGTTTTGACAAATTCAATAAACAACTACCACCAAAAGCAGAATTTTACAGCATATTAAATGATGTATGCATATCAGATGAAGACTATAAGCATGCTCAAACTGTTTGGGAAACCTTCATGCTTAAAAATATGGGTGAGTACCATGATTTATATCTTAAATCTGACATCCTTCTGTTAGCTGATGTGTTTGAAAACTTTAGAAAGACCTGTCTGCAATACTATAAATTAGACCCATGTCATTATTTCACATCTCCAGGATTGTCTTGGGATGCTATGCTAAAAATGACTAATATTAAATTAGAACTAATGACTGATATTGACATGTTTCAATTCATTGAAAAAGGGATGAGAGGTGGTATTTCTTATATAGCCAATAGATATGGGAAAGCCAACAACAAATACATGAAATCATACAATGAGAAGGCGCCCTCAAAGTATATCATGTATCTTGATGCTAACAATCTCTATGGTTGGGCTATGTCACAATACCTACCAACTGGTGGTTTCAAATGGATGACAGAAAATCAGATTAAGAAGTTAGACTTGACCAAATATAAAGAAGATAGCAACAAAGGTTTAATACTAGAAGTTAACATGGAATATCCTGAAGAATTGCACAGCCTTCATAATGACTACCCATTAGGACCAGAGAAAGTTAAAGTAACTAGTAATATGTTATCTGGGTATTGCCAAAAGATAGCTACCAAATATAATATATCAACAGGCCTTGTACAAAAACTGATTCCAACTTTAAGAAACAAAGAAAAGTATGTTCTTCATTACAGAAACCTACAATTATACACTGATCTCGGTTTGAAAATAACAAAAGTTCATAGAGTACTAGAGTTTAATCAGTCAGCATGGTTGAAGCAATATATTGATTTCAACACTCAGAAAAGAACTAATGCCAAAAATGCCTTTGAGAAAGATTTCTTCAAACTTATGAACAACAGTGTATTTGGAAAAACAATGGAAAATATAAGAAAGAGAATAGATGTTAGATTAGTTACTGATGAGAAAAAAATATTAAAAATGGCTGCTAAACCTACTTATGTAAGCAGTAAGATATTCAATGAAAATCTTGTAGCCGTTCATAAGATCAAAGAAACACTAACCCTAAACAGGCCGGCATATGTGGGTATGTGTATTCTTGATCTTAGTAAGGTTTTGATGTATGACTTCCATTATAACTATATCAAAAAGAAATATGGAGACAAAGCTAGACTACTATTCACAGACACTGACAGTCTCACATACGAAATTGAAGCTAAGGATGTGTATCAAGATTTTTGGAATGATAAAGATAAATTTGATAATAGCGATTACCCAGAAGATTCTCCATATTTTGATAAGACAAATAAAAAAGTAATTGGTAAATTCAAAGATGAAGCTGCAAGTATACCAATAACTGAATTCATCGGTCTACGATCTAAAATGTATAGTTACATGAAAGACAACCAAAAAGGAGGAAAGACTGCCAAGGGAATCAAAAAGAATATTATCAAAAATAATATCAAGCATCAAGATTATAAAGAAACGTTATTAGGAAATAAACAGATGCATCACACTATGAAAACAATAAGAAGTCAAAACCATAAATTAGGAAGTTATGAAATCAATAAAGTATCACTCAGCTGTTTCGATGACAAAAGGTATATATCAGATGATGGCATAAATTCATATGCTTATGGACATTATAAAATAACTTTCCTTAATTAAATCCTGTGTAGACTTCCTATGTTTCCGAGAATTGTGTCTTCAGTTGATCAGTTCACCTCGATTATATATATATATATATATATATATATATATATATATATATATATATATATATATATATATATATATATATAACTACCAGTGATAAAACTGAAGACTTCATCTGCTATAAAAGTGCTCGATGGTAGAACCAGAGCTGTGAATAAAGATGAATTGCTGGAGTCGGACTAGTTCAAAAACATTTAATCGCTACTCGGAGTTTCATGCTTCTAATGAAGCAATCATCAGGCAACTGACAACAATAACGGTTACATGTAAAGATATACAAATTTGAAAATGGGGGCAATGCTTACTAGCGTGACATGCCGAGATGTAATTGGACGGTAAAAGCGCTAAACGATCAGGTAAATCTATATTAGGTAAACGCGGTATTTAACAGGAATTTCTTAGAATGTCTACATTCTACATTGTAGCATGAAACTCCGAGTAGCGATTAAATGTTTTTGAACTAGTCCGACTCCAGCAATTCATCTTTATATATATATATATATATATATATATATATGGCGAAATTGCTTCTTAATAGCTTTCATTTAAACTGATGAAACACTTAACGTGAATGCAGTCTTGGGTGTGTGGGTAAAAGAACAGTTTCATGATGTCACGAAAAATTAATTATTCAGAAAATAAATTTTGGTATCAAACCCAACAGATGGTCATCTTTTATTATCCCTTTCACGGCTGAATTTTTTTAAAAAAAGGGTTTTTTTTTTACCGTTAAATCAGTTTTTTTGGGAGCAACATGGCCAAATGTCAATAAACATTGCTACAAAAGCAATTTCCTACACTCGTGCTACAGTATGAACTAGATTCCGTCTTGAAAAGTGTAATATTTAGGTTAAACGCATGCGCATAAGCCAAAAAAAAAGACTTCCTTTTGCGGAACCTTTCTGATTATTTTTTGCTTCTTTTACTTTCCCTTTTTCTCCCCTTTTCTTCTCTTCCTATCTTCTACTCTCTATTACCTTTCTGTCGGCCGAAAAAGGTTTGGCCAGGAGGGAGGGGGCGTCTCTAGGCAAAACATTGGTCGAGTCATCACTGCCAGTGTGACGTCACGTCATAGATCAGTGATTTTCAAAATGGCGGGCAAATTTGTTGTTCGTTATCTTCCAAAAATTGTGGAATTTCTTACAGTTTGGATGATTCATTTACTTTATTTGATGATCGTCAGGATTCGAAAAATATACGCGACTTGTTTGCGATAGTTTCCAGTGCGATCTAGTATTCAAAAGCGTCATATTTGGAACGGAAACTCATTACCAAGTATCTAATACGTCGGCGGAGTTTGTTCTCCTGTTAACGTTTTCGGGGAGCTTGTACAGTGATGCGGAGATATTCTGATCCCAGAATAGGACGTTTGGCACATGGTATATTAAGCTTCCTGTGTGCCGAGTTTCAATCCTTCAGTACTCGTGGTTCGTCTCATCAATCCCTTTAAAGTCAATGAAGTTGTATGTGAAGAAGACACCTCTACAAGCTTGTTTATATAATTTACTGCTCCTTGTTGGCACCAGAGGTCATTAGCGGTAAGTGTTGGAATTTTGTTCCTAAATTACCGTCTGTGAACACTTCTTGAGTCGAAAATCAACAATACTTTTGAAAATTTTAATCTTCTCTACAGCTAGGTCTTAGTGTACAACAGTACTGTACCTCATGCATCATGTCCATGTGGTTAAGTTTGGTTAATTAAATGGCTGTCTCCTTTATAAAAAAAACTGATGTTAAGTTTAAGATTTGGTCTGTATAGATTATTTTTCACTTTCTGTAGGTTCATCATCATCATTATTATAACTATCTTTATACAGAAAGTCAGCATCACTCATAGGTGGTTTTCTCAAGTCACTAAATATAATAAGATAAAAATAATAATTAAAAAAAATCAAGTGTATTTGTTAGCCACAAATCTGTGTTGTTTCTCCTTTTCCAGATAAATCTTGCTTTTGAGCATTGTTTGAATTCAACTGGGTTGTGGAAGTTGAACATTTTTGTTTTTCTTGAAACATATGTTTCAAGATTTTTTGTAGAATTTAAAAAGAAAAGCTGACATGACATATACTTACATAGCCTAGGTCATTGTGTAAATCTGTTTTGTTACCATTTATTTGTTTCATTTAAAAAGTTGCAAGCCACTGAAAACAGGTTATTAAAAGTGGTTATATTATGTTTCTTGCAGGGAACATCACTGGTTGGGCAAACTTTATTGTTGCATTGTGAACAAAATATGCTACAATGGATGGTGTTGTCTTCAGAATACCTTGCTGGGCATAACTGTGTGATCTTGAAGAGCCCTCTGGGAGATAAACTGCTGTGATGTTTATCACATACTTTAAGGTTCTTGAGATATTCAAAATCAGATGTTATGACATGAGGGGTACATTTTATTTTATACTGCCTAATCATGCTATCAAATTTACAAGATCTGGCCTTATTCTAACACCCCTTCAAACAGCATTGTATATCTCCAATCAACCATCCATACATGAAAACTGTTCCGGTTATTTCCTCCAAAAGTACAAAACCTTGTCATGTAAAGGCTTGCCGCAGTATGACAGCCAGAACAAATCACCTGTTGTTTTTGAATTTGGTATTTACTGGAGATCTTAAATCTTATAGTGGTATATGGTTCAAAAGTAAATAGTGGTCAGTCAAACCCAGTTAATACGGACACCGAAGGGACTACGTATTATGGGGATGTCGGTATAAAGCGGGTGTCCATAAAGCTGGGTTTGACTGTACATGTGATTTGCCTGTTATGTAGATGAGCAAGATGAGTTGACCTGATCCCCATGCTAATTAAAAAACCTTGATTGTGTAATTCAACCATTTTTGCACAAGAATAACTAACTGACAATACACCAAAGCAAAGATACAAAACTAGGAAAAAACAGTAGCATGTCTGAGCTATGTAGCGTCAAAGTTTTCCCCAATTATTATTACAGTAATTACATATGAACCCACAAGGAATGGATATAGTAGGGCTGATATGGTCAAAACAACAGCAACAGTTACCAAGTAAAGAGGAGCAGAATGAAGCTCGCTGTCCAATACCAAATTATTACCAAATAATTATTACCAATACCAATACCAATTACTACCAAATAAGGATTAACAAAATGCCATGAGAAACAAAAAGGCATACCGGTATTTGCCATTAGACTGGAAAGGAATTTTAAAACTTTGATGCTATACTCCAAAAATAATGTACCATCCAGTGAAAATTTATATTGTGGCTGTATATATTTATTAATGTAACAAAATTTTGTAAACTGGATCAAGCAAAGATAAAAATATTCTCAAAATATTAACAGCAGGAAATAACAGTGTCTCCAGCAAACAATTTAATGTTTGTTGTAAACAAATCCTTTACATTACTTTTGAGTAAAACAGAAAAATAAGTGTAATAACAATAGAAACATTCAAGGTTTGACAGGTTAATGTTTTGAATTAGCCATACTTTCAACTGTATTAAAAGAGGACAATAAAAGTGACTACCATTTTCAGCACATCCAGATTTTGCATTGTTTGACGCGTCATGCAATACCCCAGGGGTGAGGCATTTGCTTCTCAAAAGATTTGAAGGGAAAATAAAGAGAAAATTGGAGTTTTGAAAGCCTTAGGAAAGATAATGAAATGACTGCTAATACAACATGAGCATACAGGGCAGCCATCACCAGATGCACAATGTAATGAATATGAAAAAGCCAAGTAATACAGCAACAAGGCTGTTACCAACAACAAATTATTTTTATTCATCATTATTTTACACCATAAAATACAATATAAACCCTCAGTCAGTCAACAAGTCAACAGATTTAAACACAGGCAGTCAACAAGCTAACATATTCAAACAGTCAGTCAACAAGCCAACAAATTTTAACACACTCGGGCAGTTAACAGCCAGCAGGCAGTCAAAAGCCAGCAAAACTTTAACAGAGGCAGTCACGCCAGCAAAATTCAGAGCAACAAGACAACAAAATTTAAACACATGCAGTTAAACTAGTAAAGCTAGTAAAATTTAGACACAGACAGTCAAAAAGCCAACAAAATCTAGACACAGGCAGCCAACAAGCCAACAAAGTGTACACACAGACTCTCAGGGCTCTCAACAAGCCAGCAAAATTGAAACACAGATGAAATCAAAACAACACCTTCGCACTCAAAGGGATTGATGAGCAAAATGGCTGATTTGATTGACAAAAACTAACAACGGCTATAAACGTATATCATCAAAGAATAAAACCTCCTTTCATGAGGTCGATCTGTAGAAAACCTAAAGAGAAAACGGCGATCGTTTTGGATCGACTACACTTGCCCGAAGTCAAGATGGCGGTCCCGCTTCTTGTCCCGAATTATATTCAACAGAATTACAAACAAACGCGCCCACAAAACAATAAACGATTCATACACACAGACAATATGTGCAACAAAGCTTACAAACTTACGATCAATTAGTGAATAAGAGCTAAATAATAGCCTGTATTATCATTCTCTTTGTGTCACTTCAATGGCGTCCCCACTCTAAACTGAGCAAGCCAAGCGAAGTCCTGACTCGTTGCTATGTGACGTCACACTGGTAGTGATGAGTCGGTCGCGACAAATAATTGGAAACAATGGAGTCACCCCCTCCCTCCTGGGTTTGGCATAAGCGTTAAAAACGCTGGAAATGAAACATTGTTCAATAGACCTTTCCCGCATTCCACTCCAGTGAGCACACACAATGAAACGAGGTCGAGGCTTGGGTGGACAATTTCATACAAATCACTGTATTTTGTCCACCCCAGACTCGAGTTGGTGCCTTTGTTTACAGGAATGCGGGAAAGGTCTATTGCAGGTGTATTGACCTAATTTACCACCTAATTTTGCACCAATATTTGAACATGTTTTTTTATTCGAATAGCTCTGCTAGAATTTGGTCCATATTCAAAGTGGAGGCACGTGTGCATGGATCTATCCTCGCTGTATCAGTTGAGCATCAAAATTATCTGGCAACGTACAAATTGATGACGTCACAAGTGGTGCAATGTCTGCTGCTCCAAATGTCGACAAAAGTCGACTTTGGCAGCGAAAGGGTTAAGCAGTATCCATAGTTACTTGTCTACATGTTTTGCCAGCTAGGCATTTATTTTAACCCTTTCACTCCCAGAGTCAATTATGGAGACATGTAGTGCAGCTCTAACTTTTGAGTCTGCCAACGAAATCCTATGGTGTGACCATTCAAATGAAACCTCTTCAGCAGTACTTTTGCATGGTACCATTTGTTCTAACTTTTGAGTCCGTTGATGTAATCCTATGGTGTGACCATTCAAATGAAACCTCTTCAGCAGTACTTTTGCATGGTACCATTTGTTCTAACTTTTGACTCTGTGGATGAAATCCTATGGTGTGACCATTCAAATGAAACCTCTTCAGCAGTACTTTTGCATGGTACCATTTGTTCTAACTTTTGAGTCGACTGTGGATGAAATCCTATGATGTGACCATTAAAATGAAACCTCTTCAGCAGTACTTTTGCATGGTACCATTTGTTCTAACTTTTGAGTCCGTTGATGTAATCCTATGGTGTGACCATTCAAATGAAACCTCTTCAGCAGTACTTTTGCATGGTACCATTTGTTCTAACTTTTGAGTCCGTTGATGTAATCCTATGGTGTGACCATTCAAATGAAACCTCTTCAGCAGTACTTTTGCATGGTACCATTTGTTCTAACTTTTGAGTCTGTGGATGAAATCCTATGGTGTGGCCATTCAAATGAAACCTCTTCAGCAGTACTTTTGCATGGTACCATTTGTTCTAACTTTTGAGTCTGTGGATGAAATCCTATGGTGTGACCATTCAAATGAAACCTCTTCAGCAGTACTTTTGCATGGTACCATTTGTTCTAACTTTTGAGTCGACTGTGGATGAAATCCTATGATGTGACCATTAAAATGAAACCTCTTCAGCAGTACTTTTGCATGGTACCATTTGTTCTAACTTTTGAGTCTATTGATGAAATCCTATGGTGTGACCATTCAAATGAAACCTCTTCAGCAGTACTTTTGCATGGTACCATTTGTTCTAACTTTTGAGTCTGTGTATGAAATCCTATAGTGTGACCATTCAAATGAAACCTCTTCAGTAGTACTTTTGCATGGTACCATTTGTTCTAACTTTTGAGTCTGTGTATGAAATCCTATAGTGTGACCATTCAAATGAAACCTCTTCAGTAGTACTTTTGCATGGTACCATTTGTTCTAACTTTTGAGTCTGTGGATGAAATCCTATGGTGTGACCATTCAAATGAAACCTCTTGAGCAGTACTTTTGCATGGTATCATTTGTTTTTCAATATTTTTACAAATGAAATTTGGGATATTTCTTGAATTTTGGTATTTGGCACTCTTGGGAGTTGAAGGGTCGATTAAATCAGTGCCATAAACATGAAAAGCTGCCATTTTGCCCACACAATACCTGGCGCAGTAGGTTGTCGTACTTCATCAACTGTAGGCGGCTGCGGGTTGCACACTATGTTATCTCTGGGTTTTCTTTCCTCCGAAGAATCAGTTGGTTTTTCAAGGACCTTTTCGGTTACATGCAAAAGAAACGGAACAAAATAAATTTTATACAAACTCATTGCGTTGTCGAAGCCAAACGTTTGTACATAACATAGGCTTAGTCTGAGGCGGATTTAGGGGTGGGTCGGGCCCCTAAACTGAAATCACAAACGTCTAAAAACGTGCGGTTTCTGAAGAAAAAAATCCCTAAGAAATATAAAAATGAGCAAAAATACAAACATTAACTAATAAAAGTTTATCCATAGTTTAAGTTTAAAAGCAGTGCAGTGCTATATAGCGATAAGCGCTTCCATTTGTCTACTAGACTACCGAACGAGGAAGCCAATGACCCTTGCGAAATAACTCTTGGAATTCCTAGGAATTCCTAGGAATATCCTAGGAATTCCTAGGAAAACATTCCTAGGAATTCTTAGGAATTCCTAGGAATTCCTAGGAATATGAGGTGTGAATTTTCACGGTAAATTCGGACTCGTTTCCTAGGAATTCCTAGGAATATTCCAGCTTGATTGGAGCCTTGGAATCCTAGAAATTCCAAGAAATTCCTAGGAATTTCTTGGAATATCTGAGAATAACTGGGAACAGGAGCCTATTAATAGGCTCCTACTGAGAATTTCTTGGAATATCTGGGAATTTTTTGTAACGTCTGAAAATAACATTGAACTTCTTGAAATAAAACTGTGGATTAGAAAGCTCTGAGGTCTTAAACATTACACAATAACCCACATTATAATTATTTATTAGTCAACTGCAGACAAATTTGAACTTTTACAATGTTGAACTTTCTTTATAGTACATTGCTTATCTACAAAATACAAAATATATACAGTCATATTTTATACTAATTTTCCTTCATACATGTAGAAGCTGCAATTAAAAAATTAACTGTTATTAAATGTTCGTTTAGTTTTACGAAGCGCTTCTGGTAAGTGATGTTGATTTGGAATTTGCCGAGTCTGTGTGCGCGAGCAACCCATTTCGTGACACTTAGAAATTTTTCACGAGATTCCTTCCCGTAGCTGAATAAACATCGCTCACAAGAAGCGCTTCGTGAATCTAAACAAATGTACAATATTATGGTTTGGCAAAAGTGAATAATAACGTCGAAAATTTTCAAAAGTTTTGGACTCCCATACGAATAGCAAATCGAAGTTGGCCGTATGGGAGTATTTTTTGATGCGAAAAATTTCTAAGTGTCACGAAATGACGAAGTCGCTCGCGTAGTATACAGAGACTTAGCAAATTAGTCTAAGCCAAATCAACATCGCTTACCAGAAGCGCTTCGTAAAACTAAACGAACATTTAATATTGTGGACCAACAAAAGTGAAGAATTAAACATTGAAAATTGTCGAAAGTTTTGGACTCCCGTATGAATAGCAAATCGATTAGTCCGCGTACGGGTGCCGTACGATGAATATAATAGCTGATAATAGCCACTGCTGCTCGTATCTGTCAAATTATTGCATGTTAAGTTGTAGTTTTGCTGTATTCTTAGTGTGGAAAAACAGTTTTCAAAAGACTAAAGCTTAAAATGCCTGCATCTGAGTTCATAATTTTAATGGATCAAGAATCATCTTATTAAAGACTTTAATACAGAAAGCCAAAGCTTTAAAATCGGTTGAGTAAGCTGACTGTGTTGCAATAAAACTTCACCAACGATTCATTCTTTCACTTACCTAAATTTAAAAAGAAAGTTATCCATATTTGTGTTCTAAAAGGTTCTTTAGCCGTCACAGTTTTCTCCCAGCATTTGAATTTCTTGAAAAACGAACTCACTGAGTGCCACGAGTGCCTGCTAAAAAGGCTAAAACTGCTGACCGCGGGCTCACTTTCCCCAGCTTCTCACGTTTCAAAAGCAAGATGGTGGAATTGTTGAGGCCATAATTCGCCATGATTTTCTACAAAATCTGGTTTAAAAAAGTAACTCGGAATTGCTTAAACAAGTCGAAGGGTAAATTGAGGAAATATTCTCCCTGTAAAGGTTTGGTTTAAATGGATTTCCACTGTGAATTTGAAGTACATGTACACTGGACGATTGTAACAGGATCTGAACGAATACAAGATTGCTTACTCGGTTTCTTCTTCTGTTTTGTGTTTGAGGTAAATTGTATGTCTGAGATTTAGGTTTAATTTAATATTGAATAAAAAGCTAATTTATCCTATTGAAAATTCAGTGAATGGAACATAAGTAAAACATCATGACTCCAGTGTGCTGCATTATAAAGAAACTATAAAATGTCATATCTGCCAGAATTCAGAATGACTGTCAAAAGTTCAAGTATTATCTGAATATATATTTAATTTCAGCTTTCATTAGAGATATAATTGTTACTTATAGATTCTATGAGACTTTAGAACTGACTTAAAAATTTAATCAAATATCACATGTGTGATCACACTTTTATTTTTGCATGGGTTACAAAAAGTATATTATTGATTGTATCTTCCTATTAATTGACCCAGTGACCTTTAAGTTTAAGCCTATAATATCATTTTTTCTTAAAAAGCAAAGTGAGTGGACCAAATTTGTATTCCAAGAAATTCCCAATATTTCTCGCTTGTGTTTTGGCCATTCCCAAACAATCCCAGAGATTCCAAACACATTTCATTTTCAATCTTGGAATTATTTGGAATTCCTAGGAATTCCCACAAATTCCCAGTCATGTTTTGAACCATTCCCAGATATTCTTAGAAATTCCAAGTTTTTGGATTTTGTATAATTTGCATGTCTTGGAATAACTTGGAATTCCTAGGAATTCCTAGGAATTCCCAGAGTTCTGAGAATTAATTTCGCAAGGGGAATTTGCTCGGTCGAAGTTTGCGTAAGGCTACGCCGTTCTTTCCCAATCAGGATCTTAAAAACTTAACTCAAAGCCGAAGGATTGTTGAATGTGAAGTCTGTCAGAGGAATATAATGTCTAAGAAGGGACAGCAGCAACAAATTGAGCATTTTTTCACATCAGCAAGGTAAGCCATGCATATTAGAGCAACAGTTCAGCTGTTTGAAAAAGCTAGTCGATCTGATTCATTTAATGATTTATATGTTGTCAGTCTGCTGTGCAATACACGTAAATGACTACAATCTCCAGTTTTAATTTCAATACAAAAATGTTCTTGATTATTGTAAATACTTTAAGACAGTTCTTTTTTCAACTAGTTAGCTCAGATAATAATTTCTTTCAAAGTAATTTTCTATGCCAATGTGACGAAATGGATTTTCATTGAAATGATACATTCGTCGTTTCTTCAAGTAAAAGACGAAAAAAGACAAAACATGGGCATACCGTATACTAGTATTCGATTGTAGGATGTCTTGAGACAAGTCAAAAAACCATCGATCAGTCAAACATACTTCCCTGCAAATGCAACGCCCGTTTCAGGTTTCGCACATCCACTATAGCAGGCTACTAGCAAAACACATTATTTCGTGTCAAGTGATGTCAACAGAAAGTTAATTGCGTACTTACGGGGGTATTTTTCTTCGAGACCGTTTGTTGGTGTTCAAACGCCTTTCCTTTCTTGCTTGGATCAAAGTAATGGATCAGTGCTTCTCGTGAATTGGTCTGTGCTGCTTGTCCCAAGAAAAGACGAAACTCTTTCTTCCATCCATGAATACATGGCGAAATTTGGTTTGAATGGTTCTGTAGGCCAAATTTGAAATAAATTTATTTTCCTCTTCATCTTTGTTTTTATATCCCTCGTCCCCAACAATCACAACTAATACTCTTTCACCTAAAACAAGATGACAAGATAATAACGTGAGGAGTTTCTTCCTTTTCGGTTCTTATATAAATTCGTTTTATAGTTGTATCTCACAATGTGGGGAGTGGTCAGTGCTTTAGACGGGAAACATCGGCGTGAAGCACAGGGAACCCAGGCTCACGAAGACACAACTTAGAGTCAAATTATAAGGATTTGTATGGACTTCTACTGTTGATATAGTTAGCGAAGTGACATTAAACAGCCATTAAAATTAACATACTACATCAAATGTTCATATGTTGTCCAGCATTTTAGCCTGTTTTTAATTTTGAGTTCTTTTTTGCGGCATTTTTGATAGAATATTTGCTGCGAACCTAGCGAGCAGCAGTCCTATTTAACTCAGATACCGGCTTATTCTCGGTGGCCAATGTGCCAAACCGCCCACGTGGTCGCAAACGGCGAACCGAGCGAAGGCGCTCGGTGGCCAATTTGCCAAACCGACCCATATTGTGGTCGCAAACATATACATTAAAAGACATTTATTCAATCTTAGCTTTGTTGTCATTGTTCTTCTTCTAGTACGCGTTTGTTTATTTGGCCTACATGTTTCGTCTAAATAAAAAACATAACAATAGTTACAATTGAAAGGTCAGGTGGTGCATAGTAGGCAGTTCGTGCATACATATACCATGAAATCGATTTGTCTTTGAAATGAATCGTGGGAGGTGATGTTTCTTTAGGTTGCAGCTAGAAGGTTATCTCTGACACAGGTAGATTATCTCTGACTCAGGTGGAAGATTATCTATGACACTGAAACTACATCAACCTACCTGATCTACATGGTGACGTATTTTGCCTTAATGCTTTATCGATCTTTCCGTAGTGGAGGTCTTCATTCAACCAGCGGAACTCGCTTGCATGCAGCATAAACACAGCGTAATCCATGCACAGCCCAGGGATGGTTTCCTCGACCATAGTACTTATTTCGTGTTCCTTAATTGGCTGTTCCTTGACATTTATCTTAAAATCGACCTTCCCTTCGACTGCTCGGAGTAGTGTCTTTACCTGTTCCAAATTACAGAGTCCACCGCAGTTAAAAAGATAAAAATACATTGAAGACGTTTGCGTTGAAAAGGTCGCCATGTTTTCTTTCGTTTTCAGTGAATTCCCGGATTCCCGGAAGTTGCACGTTTCCCGGAAACTTTGTCACGCGATATACCCTGATCACGTAATTATAGTTCCTCTGGTCACACGATGCAAACTAAACAAAATAGTTGAGCTGAATTCTATTTTTCCATCACTTTGACTTTGAATCTTAAAATGACCGAGCGTAAAATAAATAAACATCTGAAAGCAATGGGTCACACGACACATCTCCGCGATATGGCCAATACCTTACGCATGAGCACAGCCATATTACCCCAACAGTGGCAGCCATGGACAGCTGTTTCGTCCTAATGATTCAAGGTTTATATGGAGTATTAAACACGGAATCGATTTGAATTCTTAAACAATGGGTGATAAATTACACAATATAATAAATATGTTGTGTGCCTAATTTCGGGTTTGACGTTAATATAACTCTTCCTCTTATTCCCCGGAATGCAGTAAAGAAAAACGTTTAGAATGGATGACGAAAAGCTCACCTATATTAAAAAATGGTCAAGGCTGTTCTTCGAATCAAATTTCTTGGAATAATCAATTAAAAATACATTTCTTTCCCTTGGAATAATAAATAATTCATAATTAATTCCAGAAACCTTAAATGAAGGAACACGGAAACAACAAACATTTTATTTTCCTTTTAATCGTCAATACATAATCCACACTGTTGGTGCTCAAATTTAATTTCTGTTGCATAAAGCGACTCCCCCCCCCCCCCCTTACTTTAAGTGTCGATCGCCAGTTACAACTGTCGATCGACAGTTATAAGTGTCGATCGCCATTTGTTACTGTCGATCGATACTTATAACTGTCGATCGACACTTGTAACTGACAGTCGATGGACCTTAGTAGTGTTTTGTCCAAAGACGGGATATATTTAACCATGCCGACTTGCGGGTATGAGGTTCGAAGCCGGTGAGTTTTGATGTGCCCTCCGGCCGGGGCACCTTAATTTACGGTCTCCCATCCTCCTTCAAGGCAATTCACGATTCAAACTTTCCTTCTTAACATTAAGTTTAAGGAATCTTTATTTGAAACTTCGTAAGTAGTTATACGTAACTGGGAAGATTCGCTAGATTTTAATAGTTTTACCGAAGTTCTCTTATTGTTGTTTTACCCGTTATTCAGCACACGTTTATTCAATGTATTGCTTATATATTGCCATCTCTGTCTCAATTACAGCGTATTTTTTCGTTCCTTTTTAAAGTCAGTTCCCACTTTTTGGTATCCTTAATAAAGAGAATCTGAACTTAAAAGTTCAGAAAATCGTAATAATAACGGGGTGTCAGTTACAGCGAGGTGTCCGTTAGGCGGGTGTTGACTGTATTTCTTGTTAATCATATTTCTTAGTGCATTGCATTGAACTCTGAAGTTCAAAGCCTAATAGGCAATTTGCACGATGGCGTCATTTGACTTCAACTACCAGAGTTAATGTCGTTTTTCCTTTCTTATTTAAATTTTGTAATCCCAGTGCAGTTTAAATAACAATAGCCCTAATTTGCACTACAAAACAGAAAACTGAAGGATTCTGGTAGTTGTAGTCATATGACGTCATCGCGCAAATGGCCTATGTATTAAGGTTTACGTTTTACGCTGCCGTCAATCATAATTATGACGACAAACATCGGACCCCTGAAAACAGAAACTGACAAAATGGATCGAAATCCACCAATCACAACCCACAAACTGTCCTTTTGACAATATTTTGTAAAGCATCGTTGTTTCCAGAGACGTCGTTATGATTTTTGCGGCAGTGAAAAACGAAACTGTTGGTTGAGTCTTGAACTTCAGAGTTCGCGTGTTATTGACATGCGCAGTAATGTTATTGGGTTGTTGTGCTGCTATATCAGTTTTGTTTTAGTTTTTTGTGATTGGCCATTTGTAATGAAAGACATTTCAGTCTGCCATGCATCGAGACCTACAACATGTGCAACAGCACTCCCTACAGCGCTTCCAAAAGTCGGGCCTCGTTGGGACACTGACCACGGGATAAGGCACACCATTACCAGTACTGATGAACTTCACTTTACTGACAGGATATGACTTCCAGGCTTCCATCAATTCTGATACCTGTCTGTCTGAAGGTTGCCATCTGTCTTTCCATTTCATGACGTCTTTGTCTTCGTACGAAATCCTTCCGTAACGCATGCGTGTTTCCAGCAACACGGTCTCCGCTGGGTAAGCATGTAGTGTGCCACTGCCACCCGGACGTATTGCTGAAATTTGAATTAATCACTGTTAAAACTTGTATCGTGGAGCTAGCATAATTCAAACCACGAATGTACAGGATGACCAGAAACGTGAAGTCATTTTGCATTGGCCGATACAGCTATTTTAGACAATATGATACGAAAACGATATTTACCGAGATTAAGCCTTTTTTGCGATATCGATATCAATATAATGATGTCTTCGTTTTAGACCCGCATTATGACGTCATCGTTTAAAAAATACAAAGGAAAGCAATGTTTAATGAGTGTTTGGAAATCAGTTGAAACACTCCTCATTTTTGCATCCTTAATTTATCCTTCTAAAATAAAAAAAGGAAAGTAATGTTTAATGAGTGTTTGGAAATCAGTTGAAACACTCCTCATTTTTGCATCCTTAATTTATCCTTCTAAAATAAAAAAAAAAGGAAAGTAATGTTTAATGAGTGTTTGGAAATCAGTTGAAACACTTCTCATTTTTGCATCCTTAATTTCTCCTTCTAAAATCATTTTGTTTGAGAAGTAATATCAAACATTCGACACAATATTTCATCAGATTTCCAAACACCTTGAAGTGGGTTAAAAAAAAACTCGGCTGCGCCTCGTTTTTCAACCCACTTCGCGGTGTTTGGAAATCTGATGAAACACTGTGTCTCATGTTTGATATATTACATGAAACCACAAATAAATGAACACGTCAAAAAACTCATGCAGCAAACTTGGGAATAATGAAAATTTTCTTGCACACAACATCGCACACCGCAATCAACGTCTACAAACCTCGCCAACATTCTCCTCTTGGTAGTCAATAGTTGGCGCTGACCATACATGAATATCGATGATATTAAATACTTGGTGCCAATAATGGCCCACCCTTAAGAGTATTAGACTAAATACATTTTGAATCAATCCACGAGGATGGAGTTCTATGGGTATAGTTTTAACAGAACGTAGCTTTCCCTAACAACTGAACCAGGTGAAGGACAGCGAACTATTTAAGAGTGTGTGTTGAAATCTTATGTCTTGGTGTTTTAATACAGGTATAATTCAGCTATTTTATAGACCAGTTATCAGTTTAAAAAACGGTTTTGAACTCAAAGTAGAAAAGAGATTAATAAGGATAAAACACTATCACACAAGTAATTAAAAGCAAGTCTAGTGTCCAGTCCATATACATAAATAGGGAGCTTATAATATTTAGCAACGACGAAGGCAACGCCAAGAAAAACGTCAAATGAAAAAAGGATTTGCGTTATTTTAAACTACTTTGCAGTTGTTTCAATTTGTTTAGCTTTTCTAATGTGACTGGATTGTCCAGGAGCTGAATTTGAAGAGATGGATTTCTAAAGAAAGTTCAAAATGGAGAAAGGAAATTTAACCGTCTTGTGTTCACGTTCTCCACGAAACCTATAATTTGATCATTTGACGTTGTTGTTTTGCAGAAACGGCAAAGAAATGCATGTACCAAAATGTAAAACGCACGTGCAGAGGCATTGCGTTCGCTCATTAAACCTCTTGTTTTGTGCCGTTCTCGCTGCCGTCGCCGGCGTGGTTGCGTAAGCTCCCTAATATCGTCTAAAACACAGTAAAATTACTCATGATGATTAAGGTTCTTTTCATATATTCCAACACAACTGAGCTTTCGCTTCGCTGCTTTTCAAGTCAAAGAGAATTTTTTCACCTCCATAACTGGCTGGCTGCTCCACGTTACTTCTCAACTCACGTTTTTGCGCTTCCCGATCGCTGCTAGCTCTGGAGGATCTATGGAGGCTTCCAGTAGGTTTGCTTTTGTCTTGAAGAAGAGTTCTGTTGTCATCTTCCGCCTTAAACGGCTGTGTGATAGGGCAAGAAACACATTAAAATTAATATGCCAGTTTTCTTCACGTTTCGAGGAAAAACACAAAACACGAAAAGAACAGTGACTGTCAGATGACAACAACAACAACAACAACAACAACTTTTTTTGTACTCTATAGTCTATTTACATGAATTTACAACAAGTAATAGAATTAATGGAGAGTCAGTACTGGCTGCCCATAACCATAACTAGAAAACTAAAATATTTAGCAATATTTTGTAACATTTCTAATTTATTTTTGTTTTCAACTTATCCCTGCTCACTATAAACAAACATTTTGATTTTGTTGTTGTAAAATTGACCTGGTTCAGTAACCTAATTGTGATCGTCACTTCGACGTGTTGGTTATATATATGCAATGATAAATATTATGTCAGTTAAACAATCCCACCCTGCGGCCCGGACGAATTTCGGAACACAAAACACTCGCGTCTAATAACATATATTTGACTTGACAATCATGTGAGCAGCCGCCCATTGCATTGGGGTCTCAGGCGCGAGCGGTGACGCCGAGATGGAGAGATTCATTCAAGTATCGAGCGCTTTGCCGCTTGCATCTGTGATCCTGACGTGAGCCCGCTCACAGGGGCAGGGATGCTACGCATACCTGGTACGCCTGATCTTTAGCTGGTAGAACGACTTCCGGTTCTTTGGGCTTTGGCAGGGGCTTCGGAGGTGTGTATTCAAACTTGTACCCCTTTTTACCGGGATCAAGGTAATGCCGCAGGGCTTCCTCGTGAATCGGTCGGTGTTTTTGGTCCCAGGAGAAGATGAAGCTTTGTCTTCCATCCAGATACTCTTCATGGAACTGTGAAGCCACCTTCCTTTTCGTCCAGCGCGAGATCACAAAGCGTGCTTCTTCGTCTTGATCTTTGTAATAACTGTCTCCGCCTATCACTATCAACACTTTATTTTCTGAACAATGGAAGACAGACTGAAGTTACTATGAATCGACCAGAACGCGGTTTCTATATAATGTGATTAGGACCCCATTACTGTACGACCGATCACAGGAGCCCCCCGGAAGCTGTCCGCATCAGTAACAGGATTTCTGATGTACTGTATTACTTTTTTCAGGTTCTTATATATGTATAACATTTTTCATCTGTTTTATGCATATAAAACAAAATAAAAAAAAAACAATTACAATAGCGAAAGCTTTCCTAGAAATGCTTCCGCTTTTTTCGCGTGACAGTGTCTTGTCACGTGACCTAGGATCGCTTGAAACCGAAAGCGTTTGACATTTCATTGCTTTCTTTTAAGTCACTATTTCCATTCCGATCTTTCATACGAGCAATGAAAACAATTTTTGGTTAACTAGGTTCTTTACTGCATATGCAGTAATTCTTGTCTGCTAGAATGCCCTTTTTGACGATATAAAACGTCTTACAACACTTCCGGTTTTCCTCATTTACACGTTGCTCTGATATCCAAGTCTGTGAATTCACGAACTCACCCGTTCTCTGTAGCAAAGCTCTGTAGAATGTTGCGTAACCAATCCCAGCATTTTCTTCGTTGATCGAGAGGCGAGATTCATTTGCATGAACAACAAAGATAGCGAAATTCATCTGCAATGTAGGTATAGTTTTTTCACACATCTCCGCCATTTGTTGCAAATCAAAATAAAGCGATTCGACCACGATTTGAAAGCCATGTTTCTCGTTCACTTTAAGCAAAAACTCTTCCACTATTTTCAAATCATAAGTTTTATCACAGTTAAAAAGGTAAACCCTTCTCGATTGACCCGCCATGTTGTGTCGTGGTTGTTCAACCTTTTGTTTGTGAATACTTCCGAACATTCTCGGAATAGCGTGACGACTTCCGATATTGCGCGCTAACCAAAGTTGTTGTTTCCGGTCACACAAGGCGCAAACATATAGGTGGTTTGCAACCAATCTCTAGAGACATAGATAACAATAGTGAAACGAACAAATGCTGGTGGACGAACAAAAAGAGCTAATGAGAGAACTATTGTTTATGTCCACCAGCATGGCGGCGATGACGTAACATGAAAACCACCTATAAAGCAAAACACTTTCCTTTCAAATTTATCCTCTTTTAGGGCTTACAAGAGGTTTTTTTTCTAGAATCAAAATAGGAGCCGAGATTTGTTCCAGATCCGAATACAGATGGTTAACGGAGATTTTGCATCCAATTTTCTCCTCTACTTCAAGCAAATCTCTTCCACAATTTTCAAATTATAAGTTTTATCACAGTTTATAAAAAGGTAAAACTTTCTCGACCGGTCCGCCATAACGAGTCAAAACTACAAACAATTTTACTTTGATCGACCCAAACTTCGTAATTCAGCGTTTAGTTTACGATTTCAGAAATCAGCATGACTTCCGAAAAATTCGCTCTCTTGAGTGCGCTGCAGTGGACGGTCACATCGCGTACAAAAATTTACACGTCTCCTTCAGTTTCCTTGCCTCTTTGTGGGGCTTACAAAAAAATTATGGGAGGCGAGATTCGAGAAAGTCTCTACCTTTATTAGTTAAGAGAGTTTACAGCTCATTGAGCAGAATATATGGATATAATTTATTATTCATGACCACCGAAGCGGCAAATTTCAACACGAGCGCGCTTAAAAAAGCCCCAAATAAGAGCAGAAAGGGCTTGATTCGTACCAGCAGCGGTGAGAAAATTCGTTCTTATGTAGTACACGTATGACTTTATAAAAAAACATTATAAATCCACTCGCGGAATTCAGAAAAGGAATGGTGTAGAGTCAAACGGCTATTAAGCGGCCACCCTCGGGGAACTGTCATTAGTGGCGGCTTAATATGGGTTGACCGCTTATTAATTAGCATAATGGGTGGTATAAACGTCACTTTATTTAAATACAACAAAGGGTCAACACAGTTGGAGGCTTGTGACAACTGTTTAACATAATACATACTGTGATGGGACTGTAATTCCAAGTTCGTAATTTCGAAGTTCGCGTCCTCACAACATGTCAAAAGAACAACAAAAGACTACCACAAAAGATGACTTTTAAATTAGTCGAAAACGTTCGGTTTTATTTTCTTTTAACTTTTAGCCTTCTAAATAGTCAAGACGTCAGTCAAAACAAGACTAGAATACGTTTATTACAGGGGTAAAAACAATAGGAAAACCCTAATCGGGACCGCCAAAAGGTTGCCGCCTTCGCTCAATAGGGGTGACAATAAATTCGGGACTTCAAAACTGGAAGACAGGAAGAAACAGGGGGTAGATTAATAGGTGGGGTTCGACTGTATCTTCAAAACAGGAAGAAGTTTTAAGGACTACCCCTTTACACTTGAAAATACTTGTTCATAAATAGGGGACTTTGCATAATAAAATTGATCTGACAACGCTAGCGCTCAATATTCTTTTTGTTTTAGTGGGCAGTCACATAAGACACACTGTCGGTGCTCCATTTGGATTCCCGCATCCTGTGAACAGGCCTTCTGGCCGTGAAAAGAAAAGATAGATCGCAAGCGAAGCGAGCAGAGAGAATACTGGGAAGAAAGGAAGGAGGAATATTTTCTACCCTCCCAAGGTTCCCTCTCGGCTCGCTTCGCTGCCGTCCCGCCGTCTTTTCGCCAAGGCTAATCTCGTACCCAGATCTCCCACAGTCAGTACAGTAAAAGCACGAGTGAGATCTGGGTACGATCCCAGTCTCCCACCGCTTATGTAACAGCGACTCCACCCGATTCGCGTATAATTAACCGCATATAAGCGGGTCTAATTAACATCAAATTACCGCATGCAAGCGGTAAAATAGGCCCTATTTACCTAACAGTAGTATTCTTTATATTAGTGACGTTAGACACAGAACTGAGAGAAAATAGCTCCAGTTTAGCACTGATCTGCAGTGTTTAGGGTTAAACACTGATTTTAAAACGGTTAGCTTTCATTTATGGTTATGGGTAACTCTATAAATATGTTAAAAATTACAGTTCCTCTCAGCTAGCCCTCCTTGGTGTAGTGGATATGGGTATTAGTTATAAAGCAAACGACTCGGGTTCAAGGCATGTACCCTTCTGATCTTTTTCTTTCTTTTACTAAAAAAAAAGGAGTTTTACTTTATGTAAAATGTTCAAGTGAAAGACAAAAGCCAGTTTGAGATCAGCTCTATTTTCGTTATTTCTCAGTAGGTGAATTGGGCCTACTTTAACCGCTTGCAAGCGGTAATTTGATGTTAATTAGACTCGCTTATATGCGGTTAATTATATGCGAATCGGCTGGCGACTCCCTCTCTCCTGATTAGGAGCCTAGTAGATCGCATGCTCTCTTTGGGGGGGGGGGGGGGGGGGGGGGGGGGGGGGGGGGGGGGGGGGGGGGGGGGGGGGGGGGGGGGGGGGGGGGGGG